>CAUDMG010003627.1:0-387500 GCA_958450375.1 Homarus gammarus
GAACCACTAGATCTCCTACCAAGTCATTACCCAATAATAAATGAATGCCGCACACAGGCATTGGGTCTTTCCTAATGGCTATTTGCACTTCCCCAGTAATCAAGGGACATTGGAGGTGCACTTTAGCTAAAGGATAGGAAGAATGGGACGAGAGATCTGAAATTAGAACACTCTCATTTGTAAATGCGGTAGATATATCAGGAATGACGTTAAACAGGAGGATAGATTGTGCTGCGCCCGTATCACGTAGTATACGAATAGGGAAAGAACGAGACCCTTCTATGATTGAAATTTTTCCCTCATAGGTGAATGAAGAGAAGAGATCCTGATGGGGCCTTGCCACATTGGCATTTGCTATTGGTTTGGATTTGGGATCCAGGAAACTACTTTTAGCAATTCGACATTTTGGGTGTTTACAATTCTGGATCGTATGGCCTGGGTTTTTACAGTAAGAACAAGTAAGCTTGGTTGCATCGGGGGGAGTAGGTGTGGGACCTTTCGACCTACCACTCACGCCCCCAAGATTATCATCAGAGGAGGACCTAACATGTCGGGAAGTACCACGTTCTCTACTGCCCAGTGACTCCACCAACAAAGCGTACGCATCAGCCAGCTCAGCAGCACGCCCTAAATTAACCTCTCCACGCTCCTCCACATGCTTCAAGATGTGAAATGGAATCTTGCTTTTCCACTCCTCCAGGACTACCAAATTTAACAAATCCTGAAATGTGGAGGTCTCTGTAGCCTCTAACCACTTCTTAAAAAACCTAAGCTTTTCTTGAGCAAACTCAACAAATGTGTGTGAAAATGGTTTGGTTAGTTTACGAAACTTCTGCCGGTATCCATCTGGCGTGATAGCATAAGAGGTGAGGATATTCTTTTTTACGTTATCATAGTCATCAGTCTGGTCTAAACAGTTATAAACTCTACGAGCCTTACCATATAATTTAGGAACTAACAGTGACACCCACTGGTCCTTTGGCCACTCATTCTTCCCGGCTATTTTCTCAAAAGTCCTAAATGACCCGTCCATATCGGATTCATCAAACCCGGGAACAAGGGAAGAAGCAGTAGCAGGGTTAAAAGCAGCGAGTTTCTCTCTTAATGCCACTTCTTTTGATTTAAACTCCGATGTTAAAGTGACTTCTGTCTCTCTCACCTGTAGTTCTTTCAGTTTAACCGCCTGCACCAACTTGGCCTGTTCCATCCTTTCCTCATGCTCCAACTTGGCCTCCAACTTGGCCTGTTCCAACTTGGCCTGTTCCATCCTTTCTTCATGGTCCAACTTGGCCTATTCCATCCTTTCTTCAGGGTCCAACTTGGCCTCCTGCTCCAACTTGGCCTGTTCCAACTCGAGTTCTTTCATTTTGATTTGGAACTCGAACCTAGCTCGTTCTAGTTCTAAGGGGTCTATTCGTTGTGTTTCTTCTTGAGGGCTAGCCAGACCTGAGGCAACTTCTGAGTGAGGAGGGGTGGTGGATAGTGGTTGAAGTTTCTTGGACATGGGCGTTAATCTGTCAACAGCGGATTCTTTTAAAACTTCTTGTTGAACCAACACTTCAATCACATGATTTTTTAACATTTCCTTAGTCAGTTGCTGTGAAAATGGGATATTGTAATAGTTGGCTATTTCTTTCCATTCTTTCTTCAGGATATTAACACGTAATTTAGCTACGGAAGGATTTTCAATAAAATCCTGAAGATCAAAACCTGAGGTGGCCATTGTTAATAAAAATAGGATAAATTAACTAATGGTCAAAAGCTAAGATAAGTGGATAACCCTAGAAAATATCACGGCAGTGGATAACCAGAAAGTCCCGGAAACTAACCAAGTTATACCTAGGGAAATTACACTTATGATTATTGTTCTTCCGAGAAGATCCTTAGATAAGGACAAGAGACTTGAAAGAGGTAGGGCGTATTACGGCATTAATATAAAGATCCGGATTAACAACCCTGATATACTTGAAAGAGGTAGGGCGTATTACGGCATTAATATAAAGATCCGGATTAACAACCCTGATATACTTGAAAGAGGAAGGGCGTATTACGGCATTTATATAAAGATCCGGATTAACAACCCTGAATGAGATAATGAGAAGAACAATAATTGAGGCTTTATAATTATGGGGTCCTGGTAGAGAGGGGCGTCCCAAGATATCACTTCACTCTAAACTAGTAACTATGGAACAGCCTACTCTGGAGTGAGGGTACGGCATTAAACAGATCCGGATTCTTCCCTACACTCGATAAGACTTACCACACGACTGCCACGTGTAATAACAGGTAAGCCTTATGACACTTGGAACCTATTATCCTACGTCTGTCACTCTTACTATACGGTAATACCAATATATGCACACACATATGAAGGAAACTTTAAACCACCGTAAAGCAATTGTAAACAGAAGTGACTGGGAGGGGTAATTAACACTGAGTAACAAGGGAGGAAGGAATATGGTACTTAAGGTCGTGTCCTGTCACGGTCGCCATTTGTTACGAGTTGGGGATTTAGAATATAGTTATACGTCTACCCAGATCCCAACAGGTAACAACAAAAAAAAAACAAAGACAATGGGACTATAAAAGGGTAGACAAAGGATGAGAGATTTTGTTGTGTATAATAAAGTACCATAAATTCCTTAACAAAATATTCAGCTTATAAACTACCCTTAACCAAACTTAACATGAACAGTATACGTATACATATTAATAAAACATAAAACAATAGTGAAGCAAGGTGGAGGTGGGAGAGGCAATACAAGATTACAAATACTTAAGTGAGGAGCTGAGATGGCTGACGAGCAAGGCTGAGTATTGTAGAAGACGGTAGGTAGTCACTGTGCCGTAGGTTTCCAGGATAGGTGATCCTGTGGTCGCTTCCCAGAGTGAAGTGCTCTCTCCTCGAATTGGAGCTGACAAAGTAGACTGAGGCGGAAGTGACGCAACAACCAGGATATGGAGAAGGGAAACCCCGGAGTGGTAACTAAGAAGAGTCATACTCGTGTCTCGTCCCTAGATGGCGTTGCTCGTGGTGCTGGGTAGGTAGATCAGGACAATAGATGACGTGGTTCGTAGTGCTGGGTAGGTAGATCAGGACAATAGATGACGTGGTTCGTAGTGCTGGGTAGGTAGATCATGACAATCGGTGGAGGGGTTCGTAACAATACATATATATATATATATACATATATATATATATACAAATATATATACTTGCATATATATATATATATATGCTGATAACCACCAGGAAAGAAGAAAACACGAAGTTCCCAAGCGCTTTCGTGTAATTCACATCTTCAGGGGTGAGTACAGACTAGATAGAGTAATGCAGAACAAGATGAATATATACAGAGGAGGGTGAGACCAGGTCCTCTGTATATATTCATCTTGTTCTGCATTACTCTATCTAGTCTGTACTCACCCCTGAAGATGTGAATTACACGAAAGCGCTTGGGAACTTCGTGTTTTCTTCTTTCCTGGTGGTTATCAGCATATACCTAGATCACGCGCACCTACAGTGATTTACTTGCATATATATATATATATATATATTAATTCAATTGATAGTAGGAACATCATAGAATCTAGTCTTATTAAACATACCGAAGCATTCAACATGAATTTGAGTAACGGTATGTACAAGCTGGACAACTTTGTAATTAAGAAGATTTGTGATCAGGTGAGAGGGCGGGTCACTGTCCCATCTGACCCAACCACCAACCGTTGTGTGCCATTTAAAGATTAGTAGGGTCATTACCTGACCATTGTGGACCTGGTCTCACCCTCCTCTGTATATATTCATCTTGTTCTGCATTACTCTATCTAGTCTGTACTCACCCCTGAAGATGTGAATTACACGAAAGCGCTTGGGAACTTCGTGTTTTCTTCTTTCCTGGTGGTTATCAGCATATACCTAGATCACGCGCACCTACAGTGATTTACTTGCATAAATGGATTCCACGCGCCACTTCTTCATCTTCTCTACAAGCTGTCCTGGACTGTCTCCTTTCGTTACTGAATACTCCTCTTCGATGATCAAGGCCCACAAATTGAAATACGTTTGAAATTTCTCCAGACATGCCTCAGTGAAAAAGTTATACCAAGATCAATCCTCCCACAACGTGTCCTTAAGATGTCTGACCGCCCCTTTGATGAGTTCCAAGAAATCATCCTTAAGAAACATTTTGAAATAAAGAAAATTGAAGTGGATGAAGCCTTCCGTATTGTAAGACAAAAAAAGCGCGCTTTTATCATGACCATACCGAGTTATTGGAAAAAGTTCATGTTGGACTACTGTTTTGATAACCTGAGACGTGAGCGTTCTGATCTTCAAGCCAAGATAGACCACAAATTGGCACTCCTTATTAGAAATAGTGATTGGACTAAGGATGCCAATAACAACTGTGTAGTGAATCTCTCCTCTAAACAACTAGACAATGATACCTTGTGTGCCCTCGGCTATGGTTTAAGTTTTGATGGTTCCAACAAGGGAGTCGACAGTGTTGATATAGCCAGAGCATTTTGCAATTTGGAGAAATTCAGTAATTTGACAAGTGAAGAAGTGAACATGTGTAAAGGTGTTGTGTATGCATCTATGTCCAAGCCTTGTGTTTCAAACTGTCCAGAAAGATTCACCAAAGCACTCCAAGCCCTTAAGAAAAATAAGGATCTACATGTCACTAAAGCAGATAAAGCCAACACAGTAGTGATTTTAAACAAAGATGACTATATCTCAAAAATGAATGACCTTTTATGTGACACTACAACATATTCTAAACTCATAAATAATCCTCTCAACACTGTCAACACCCAGTTCAACAAAAAACTTAAGTCCCTATTGAGAGGCAAAGCTACTCTCATTAAACATCTTACTTCAACGTCCCCTCCACTGCCTTACATGTACGGTTTAATCAAGACCCACAAGCCCAATAACCCAGCAAGACCCATCATTAGCTCTGTTGGGTCAATCTCTTATAAACTATCTAAATGGTTAGTTTCCTTACTAAACCCCCTAGTTGGCAACATTTCTAACTCCAATATCAAGAATAATATGGATCTGGTTGATAAACTCAATAACTTGCACATTAATCATGATTTTAAACTGGTCAGCTTTGATGTAACGTCACTTTTTACAAAGGTCCCAGTTGATGATTTACTAGAGTTCCTCATAGATTCCCTGGATAACATTTCACTGCCCGTCTCGAAAGATGACTTCATCGAACTCATCAAACTATGTATTAAGGATTGCAAATTCGAATTCAATGGGGAATATTATGCTCAAAAATTTGGTATGGCAATGGGTAATCCACTCTCACCTGTATTAAGCAACCTATATATGGAATTCTTTGAAAAGAAACTATTAAGTAATATTTTACCACCCTCAGCAGTCTGGTTTAGATATGTTGATGATGTATTATGTCTCTGGCCATGTAATGAGGACCTAAAAGTTTTCCTACCACAACTTAACAACTTAGCCCCCTCGATCAAATTCACTGTGGAATTAGAGCAAGACTGTAAATTGCCATTCCTAGACTGTCTGATACACAGAATAGGTAACACTTTTAAGTTCAGTATTTATAGAAAACCAACCAATGTGTGTTCATACATTCATTATTATTCTGCCCACCATAATAAAGTCAAACAGTCAGTATTTACAACAATGTTTTTACGTGCCTTGAGAATTTGCAGTCCGGAATTCATCGATGAGGAATACAAATATATATATAATATTGGCTCAAACCTTAAATACCCTAGATCTTTCATAGATAAATGCTTAAACATTACTAAGAAAACTTTTTATAGAACTGATCCCAAGCCCACCCATGACCATAAGAATATCTTAATATTACCATTTCACAAAAATTTCTCACACATTCCGGCACAGCTAAAATCTTGGAACGTCAATGTGACATTTAAAAACTCATGCACTGTTAAACAAATGTTAATCAAGAACTCCCCCAACAACACAATTGGTTGCATTTATAAAGTTCCTTGCAAGGAATGTAATATGTTTTACTTAGGCCAGACAGGTAAAGATCTTGTAACTAGAATTAAACAACACAAATACAGTGTCAGGACAGGCCAGGAATCCAATGCTCTGTTTGTTCATTTGAGGGATAACAAGCATTGCATTGACTGGGATAATGCCTCCTCAATATTACCATGTAATTCAATTGATAGTAGGAACATCATAGAATCTAGTCTTATTAAACATACCGAAGCATTCAACATGAATTTGAGTAACGGTATGTACAAGCTGGACAACTTTGTAATTAAGAAGATTTGTGATCAGGTGAGAGGGCGGGTCACTGTCCCATCTGACCCAACCACCAACCGTTGTGTGCCATTTAAAGATTAGTAGGGTCATTACCTGACCATTGTGGACCTGGTCTCACCCTCCTCTGTATATATTCATCTTGTTCTGCATTACTCTATCTAGTCTGTACTCACCCCTGAAGATGTGAATTACACGAAAGCGCTTGGGAACTTCGTGTTTTCTTCTTTCCTGGTGGTTATCAGCATATACATATATATATATATATATGCTGATAACCACCAGGAAAGAAGAAAACACGAAGTTCCCAAGCGCTTTCGTGTAATTCACATCTTCAGGGGTGAGTACAGACTAGATGAAACGCGAGGTACATATCCAGCTGGATTTGGTAAAATGCTACTGACACCACATACGAGGCACGGGCAGTTTCCCAATGAGGTTCACGGCGCCATCAGCTCGATGAACAGGCTTTGTGTGAAATATAACAGAGTCTAGAACTACTTTTAGTGTCCTTGTGGCCTAGCCGGTAAGCGTTCCCTAGTCACACCCAGTAGGTCGAGGGTTCGATTCCTTGCTGGTGAGGTCGTTGATTATATATATATACATAAATATATATATATATATATAGTCTGTACTCATCCCTGAAGATGTGAATTACACGAAAGCGCTTGGGAACTTCGTGTTTTCTTCTTTCCTGGTGGTTATCAGCATATATATATATATATATATATATATATATGTGTGTGTGTGTGTGTGTGTGATGGCATTGCACGGAGGTTAAGTTATGTTAGGTTAGGTTTTATCCGTGCCTTTTTTTCTGTGACTTTTTTCTTGGGACTTTTTCCTGGATTCAGTGAAACAACCCCATATACGATTGCCACTCCCTCGTGGTGGTTCCTTGGTACTGTAAACAGCAGCGATGAGGCCATGACAGACTCAATGAATTAGAGAAGCCATGACACTCAATGATCTAGTGAGGCCATGACAGACTCAATGAATTAGAGAAGCCATGACACTCAATGATCTAGTGAGGCCCTGACAGACCCAGCGAGCTGGAGAGACCATGATACGCTCAGTGAGCTAGAGAGGTCATGACACACAATGAGATGTTGAGGCCATGACAGACCCAACAAGCTGGCGAGGCCATGGCAGACTCAATGAGCTGGAGAGGTCATGGCAGACTCAACGAGTTGGAAAGACCATGACAGACTCAACGAGCTGGCGAGGCTGTTTTAGTCGTGATAGGATATCAACTATCTCACTTGTTAACACTTGCCTGAATGAGTGTAGGTTAGTCGCTGGTACCTTTGACGCAGCTGAGTGAGATATCAGGTAATCTCACGGCATGTCACCATTGATACAGTCGTAGATTGGTTGATAATTGATTTCGTCACAGCTGTCCTGGGTTGTACTTGTAATTATCTTAGCTTGTAAGTTAAACAAGACACACAGGTAATGTTCTCTTCATTCGTTGTTCCTTAGTTTATTGTAACAACACGTGGTAATTTTCTAGTTATATTGGGTAGTAATGTCTGTACAATTATTTGGTATTGACAGACTAATGAGCATTAGCTATTAGCTTGTAATTAGCGGATATATTTAGAGAGAGGTACAGCCTGGAGAGCTGGTCACATTGAGGTAGGAATTTAATTACTTTCTGAAACATCTGACCATTGAATATTTTAACTGTTAGCAGATTTCATTCTCTCCTCTGAAGGAACAAGATAATTTTCCGTTTCTTTTTCTTTAAAATAATTGAGTCATGATTTCGTTTATGTGACAAGTAAATTGGCACTTGGCAGGTTAGCACTGAACCTTAGTGCAGGTCACATCACCCAAATTTCTTATCTACTTTATTTCATCCTTAAAAAGTATTTAATGATATCAAAGCTCAAACAATCCCTGCTGTATATTGTATTCCATGTTTTAATTGGTCATACTAAGAGGAAAGTTGGCACACAGACGTTTTAGTTCTACATAATGACTTGTGTCACGGGTTGCGTTAGGCTTACCCACGCAACCAACCCCAAAGTTTGTTTTATTAGAGATGAGGCACCCGGCGAGCCATGACTGCGACATATATTTTCCATTAGTGGTATGATAGCCAGTCTATAGGGGGAGGCCAGTGAGACAGTGTTGTACTGTTCATCACCTCACTCCCCAAAAACCACATTTTAAGTAGTATCCCATAGGCCATGGGTTAGTTAAGACGTCGTCCCCACCCTCTCCCTTCTGAAGGGAACGGGACACCACACAGAGTCCTCCACCGCCACCCTGTCCTGTGGACAGTCAGTGACACGAGACTAAGTGTGCTAACCTAGGTTATTATCCCCGTGGAAATATCACGTGTGGATGCCTGGTTGCGACAAGAGCAATCCAAGCTGGCCTATTGCACCTAAGTGGTTAATTCAAGTCATGCTTACCAGTTCTCCTTGCCGCAACAACCGTCTACAGTGATTGTCAGTGACACGAGACTATGTGTGGTAACCCAATAGTACTCTTTTGCTATTATTCCCCGTGAAAGAAGTTCTTGTGAGGAAGTCTGGTTGCAACAAGAGCAATCCAGGCTGGCAGTAAATGTATCAATTGAAGAATTAAGGCTCTGTTTAATCATACCCATAGTAGAGTAATCACATGTGCTTACAAGTTGAAAATTCCCTCTTTTAGAAGATTAATTTTATTACAGCGTGAACGTGAGTGACTCATATCCATGCAAATTGTAAATCATCGTATGGAAGCTTGCTAAATAAATGTAAGTGCAATTATCTGCCCGTATCTGTGATCCTATCAAATTATTACTAAAGGTAATGACTGATTGGTTATGACAAAGTATAACCAATAACTTAGATGGATGTTAGAAATTAACGGAACTCATTAAATCATCATTTATCAAGTATAAATCATGGAATGACGGGTGGTGGAGTGAATTTCTACGTAGATACATCATAATCTCCTGTAAGTATCCAGTGTGAAGGTATCGAACTCTACGGTAAGAAATATAAGAAACACAACATATTATAATCTTTATATAATAAAATTTACACTTACACCATTACGATATAAAAACCATGACAACTTGATATGTGAAATTTATGTATTTTTGGTATTATTATATAGTTCACAAAATGCCTACTATTAGCAGAAAACTTCTCAATATCAATTTGAGTGTTCTTGTCCTCTGCTATCGAACTCTACTAGATGTGGGCGCTGTGCCGTTACCTCCAGGCCTGCATGTTGTTTATGTAGCGAGTCTCATGGCCCTATTTTTCTATATTTAAGCTCCTTTCTCATGATTCTATGACAGAGCGACATAAGTATCTCAGTTAGCCGTGTTCACCTAATAATACATACTACTGTACCAATTCTCTTCACTTTGACATTCTTGAACTTAACTTTTCATATGTGATAACTGTATATAAAGTCAATTTGACCAATAATTAAGTGATAATTTCAATAAAGCTTCGCTACTGAATTATATGTTCTCATCTCATTTAAACTCAATATAACTGGGTATCCACTCCAATGATCTATATTTTTCACGTATTTTTACTTGTCGAAAATCCATCTGACGAGTTGAATTTGGTTACACAATTAGCTGCAATCTCTTGAGTACATCCGTCACAGCCTTGATTACAGGTTTTTTGTACTTATGTAAGAACAGTTCTTCTCTGGTTGCATTGGCATCTCTGCATTTTTGGCCACAATTAAGCTTAAAGTGGCCTAGGTAGGCGTAGGAGGGGGAGATGATGCTGGACCGACCTCTGCAGTTCCCTGTCCAAGAGATACTACTTGTTTACATGATCCACTACATCTATCATACAGGGTCTAAGAGATACTACTTGTTTACGTGATCCACTACATCTATCATACAGGGTCTAAGAGATACTACTTGTTTACGTGATCCACTACATCTATCACACAGGGTCTAAGAGATACTACTTGTTTACATGATCCACTACATCTATCACACAGGGTCTAAGAGATACTACTTGTTTACGTGATCCACTACATCTATCACACAGGGTCTAAGAGATACTACTTGTTTACATGATCCACTACATCTATCACACAGGGTCTAAGAGATACTACTTGTTTACGTGATCCACTACATCTATCATACAGGGTCTAAGAGATACTACTTGTTTACATGATCCACTACATCTATCACACAGGGTCTAAGAGATACTACTTGTTTACGTGGTCCACTACATCTATCACACAGGGTCTAAGAGATACTACTTGTTTACGTGATCCACTACATCTATCACACAGGGTCTAAGAGATACTACTTGTTTACGTGATCCACTATATCTATCACACAGGGTCTAAGAGATACTACTTGTTTACGTGATCCACTACATCTATCACAGAGGAACCAATACAAACTGTCTAATACACAAAATCCAACATGAATTTAATATAGTCTAAAAAACAAGATATATAATTCTAAAATCTAATATGTATGGACTATACAGATTTAAATACCACACGGGACCCAGCGACAGCACATGGGACCCAGCAACAACACACGGGAACCCAAGAACACAAGGGACCGAAGCAACACACGGGACCCAAGAACACACGGGAATCCAGCAACACATGGTACCCAACAGCAGACGGGACCCAACACTAAACGGGACCCAACATACAAAAGGCAGTTGGACAATTCTTGTTATAATATCAGTTAATGCTAATAATAAGTAAAGGTGTCTGTACTGTGACAACTAATATTACTACTTTACACTAACTTAGAGAGGAGGTTAATATTAAGACCAATCTATATTCATTACCGGTACCAGTGACATAATTATTACACCAACTTGATCAATACTACAGAACCACATACATGAAGACTTATTAACTGCTGATACTAACAAACATTAATGACAAATCATTATGACGGTGCAACACACCAGAAGTGTTAAGGTCAGTTACTGATCAACATCACATCAAGGACAAGGCCTTCTCACTCGCCAACCTAACAGGTTCTCAAAAATGCTAAAGTGTATCATTAATAACGGTGAAATTTTTACCAAGCTCTGATTTTTAAAATTAATAATAATTCAGAAATAAATTGATAATGATAAACGAAAAAAAAATCAAGTACAGTATTGGGGAGATAAAATAAATTTAATGTACAGGAGTTTAAACAAGTTTAAGGTAATACACTTCCAAGGATCACAAGGAGTACCACCGATTGGATACAGTGCTCGCTTCCTGTCTTTTAGGGTCACTAGTTCGTCACTAGTCCGTGCATTGAGCACCCAACTGTCAGCGGGTCCTGACTTTATTGTTGTTGTTGAAGTAAGGTCGTGTGCAATGTCAGCACATAATCTCTTCAGGTATCGAAGGCTGTGTATATACTGTACTGTTGTGTGGTATATCCACAATGCCCCTAGCAGGACCTCATGGACGTGGGACCCATTCATACAGAAATGTAATAAAATGACATCAAGTTTAGTCATGGCTTAATATTGTGAAAAGGAACCAAAGAGCTTAGACGTTCCATTCCTTCCTGATAATTATCTTCTAGTTTTCACTCCCCTATATGTAGGAACAGAGGTACCGAGTGTCATAAGCTGCATCCACGTATGGAGTAACAGAGTGGTAAGAGGGGTCGATGTTTAGGTCAGCAACTATTGCTCAGTCGCTCTTTAAGACAGGGTTGACAGCATACTACATACACACACGTACCATTTCTTAAGTTTGTTCTCTTTTTGATCACTGGATGATACAGAGAAGCTGCGTATTCTAACACTGACCTAATACTGTACACTGCACGCACTGTGTAAGTAATGTGTCACTTAATCTGAACTATTCACTGTCTAGATGAGAATTGTTGTAGCTGGCTTATTAGTTATGTAATGTCCAATCAAGTGCTGGGTTGAGAAGTCCCTTCACCTAATCAACAGTAGGCAAAGGAGTATCGTCCAGGGCCTTTTAGTGGGCGAGGGAAAATGAACCTCACAGTTCAGAAGGTCTGAGATCATATATTATCATCAGGTTTTCTCTTCAAGATCAAAAATGCTTTTAAAATCATTGCGAAGTTTGAAAAGCTCTGGTGACATAATCAATGATGAGAATTTACTTAAAGACCCGTTGATGGGTAAATCTAGCTGACACTCCACAAACAACACAAGAGCCAGTGTGATACAACGATTTTCAAGAAGGGGGATCGATCACTATCCTCTAACTACCGCCCAATCAGTCTAACATCAATAGTAGGCAAATTACTGGAAGCAATCATTTCAAACTCTATTCGAAATCACCTGGAGAAGCATGGATTGATCAATGATTCCCAGCATGGCTTCACAAGCGGACGTTCTTGCCAAACTAATCTATTAACATTCTTTTCATCAGTTTTCGAATCGGTGGACGAGGGGCACAATTATGATGTGGTATATCTCGACTTTAACAAAGCCTTCGACAGAGTCCCCCACGAAAGACTAATTAGAAAGGTAGAAGCTCATGGCATCAAAGGTGACATCCTTAAATGGATTAGGGCGTGGTTACAGGACAGGAAACAGGGAGTGAGCATTAACGGCACTAAGTCCCATTGGAGCAACGTCACAAGTGGAGTTCCCCAAGGCTCATTACTTGGACCATTATTATTTATTATATACATAAACGACATAGATATCGGCATTGACAGCAACATAAGTAAATTTGCTGATGACACTAAAATAGGAGGTGTTATCAAATCTGACGAGGACTCGGCAAAACTACAGGAAGATCTAAACAAATTTTTCGAATGGTCTGAAAAATGGCAGATGAAATTCAACGTCGACAAATGTAAAGTACTCAGTATAGGAGATGTAAACAGGGAAACCAGATACCAGATGAACAACGATGCCATAGAGAAATCCGACTGCGAGAGAGATTTAGGAGTAATGATAAGTAGGAACCTTAAGCCAAGTAAACAATGTGTTTTTACTCGTAACAAGGCTAATAAAGTACTTGGGCTCATACAAAGGAGTGTTAGTTACAAGACTAGCGAGGTCATCCTAAAGCTTTATCTTGCTCTTGTGAGACCACACCTGGATTACGCAGTCCAGTTCTGGTCACCGTATTACAGAATGGATATAGAATCCTTGGAAAGAATTCAGAGGAGAATGACAAGACTAATCCCGAGCATTAGGAACCTTGAGTATAGAGACAGGTTAAAGCATCTTAATTTGCACTACCTTGAGAGACGTAGAGCGAGGGGCGACCTGATAGAGGTGTATAAGTGGAAGGCAGGGCTAAACAAAGGGGACATTACAAAGGTACTCAAATGATCCAACCAGGAGCGAACTCGTAACAATGGTTTTAAATTAGACAAATTTAGATTTAGGCGTGAAATAGGTAAACACTGGTTTGGAATCAGAGTAGTTGATGAATGGAACAAGTTACCAAATATCATCATTAACTCGAATACGCTGAATTGCTTCAAACATAGGTTGGATGCTCATATGAGCAATAGGGGTTGGGTGTAAACGGGACTGCCCAGTATGGGCCAATAGGCCCGCTGCAGTTTCCTCCATTCTTATGTTCTTATTTTCTTATGATACTTGACTGTGATGATAACCTGGGAGGAACCTTTGATGTAGGAGAGTAACAATGCGTGACCTAACCTAGCAATGGGTGACATGCCAGCAAATATATTTCCAGGTGAGCAATAGTTTAGTCCACATACTGTACTAAAATGTACTTTCTTAAAGCGAGTGAGGCAAGTCTCACTGGTGAAGGGGGTAGAAGGCATTATAAAGGTTTGTGTGGCCTATAGGCTTTACATTTTAATTAAAAAAATACCTTTGAATGCTATTAACATCGTTGGATTTGATAGATTTAATTAATACACCCAAACACTCACATACCCCAAAACTGATATTTGACTTTATATGCAGCCACAATGGGGAGTTAATAACATATACCAAACACATTGTCGAGTGAACCACCCTGGGTGGCAGGATATACTGAGCTTACCTGTGGCACACAGAAGGACGTCGTGTGAGAAGACGCCCCTGACAGTATTCATGTCGAAGAGAGATTTGTATTTGCCCGGGGAAACTTTGAGATTCTGGACGGGCCTGCGAGTGTGTCTGAGAGACCACAGGTACTCTGGTAGCTTGGCTGACACGCCCTGGGGTTGCAGGTCGTCATGGAAATAGTTCCATTGAAGATTGTAAGCTGGGGGCATCCTTTGCTTTTTTTTCAATGTTGTATGTCGTTCTCTAAAAGTAAATAATTGCAATAAATTCGTGAAAATCTCTTTGGAAATTAATGTGATTTTTTTTTATGAATAAACACAGTGAAGCAGCTGGTACTGTGAGCACACTGTACCCAAGAAAAACCTATTTTCATCATCTGTGTTATATATATATATATATATATATATATATATATATATATATATATATATATATATATATATATATATATATATATATATCTTGATAAAATCACACGGGAAAATGGAAACAACGGAGTACCTTAGCTTTCGTCTTTATTCAAGACATCTTCAGAGGCAACTGGATTACATGGACAGAGAGAGGCTTAAATATACAGGGTGACTTAAAAACATGAGGTCAGGTCAAAATGATGACATCCACTAATCCCCACACCAACACAAACGTAGAGGAGCTTAAGAGAAGGGTGGTGACGTGACTAGTCAAGTCAGGTTAGAAAAAAGGGGACCCACAAAATAACTATCATACATCTAGATCAAAGGTTTTTAAAGCATTTTTAACCTTGGGCCACTGACAAATAAATTTATGTAACATATTATCAGTTTTGAACTGACCATCACTAAGGTTTATTGATTTTAATTCCTTAATCAAACTAGCTTCAACAAGAAGTCTTTCTGTGACACAACATAAGTACAATATCAGAACAGCATCTGAAAGCAGTGCCCTGTTCGTTCATGTTAGGAATAATAATCATCCCATTGCTTGGGAAAAAAGCTTTGAAGTATTTAAATCATCTTGTGTCACAGAAAGACTTCTGGTTGAAGCTAGTTTGATTAAGGAATTAAAATCGATAAACCTTAGTGATGGTCAGTTCAAAACTGATAATATGTTACATAAATTTATTTGTCAGTGGCCCAAGGTTAAAAATGCTTTGAAAACCTTTGATCTAGATGTATGATAGTTATTTTGTGGGTCCCTTATTTTTGACCTGACCTGACTAGTCACGTCACCCCCCTTCTCTTAAGCTCCTCTTCGTGTATGTTGGTGTGGGGATGAGTGGATGACATCATTATGACCGGACCTCATGTTTTTAAGGTCACCCTTTATATTTAAGCCTCTCTCTGTCCATGTAATCCAGTTGCCTCTGAAGATGTCTTGAATGAAGACGAAAGCTAAGGTGCTCCGTTGGTTCCCTTTTCCCTTGTGATTTTATCAAGATATATATATATATATATATATATATATATATATATATATATATATATATATATATATATATATATATATATATTATTTTGAAAATAATAAAGAAATTTAAAATGCCATGTATCATAATTTTTATGTTTTGTTCTGAAGGATTTCACAGGATCATTATTCATTAGTGATGAAAGTGTGTGAAATAGTGGATAAGGAAAGAAGGAAGGTTGCTGACGAGATAAAAGGCTTTACATTATATTCTGTGAGGGGACTGGAAACTGAAATGAACTTCAATATAGAGATAAGGACTATAAGAAATGCAATGAAAGGACCATTTTATAAATGTTCTTGTTAGTTAAAGGTGTATCAATTCAAGGAGAAGTTGTTTTATTTGTAGCACAGTATTAATTGCTGATCTGTGAAGAGGCTGCAAAAGTTATGAGCCTCCTACCAAAATAAGGACATTGACACAATAACAAACCAAGGCAGTTAGAATTAAATTTACATACAAAATCACAAGCTCGACATGTCGGCCATGATAGATATTAGTTTTACAGCCAGTTATTTGTTGCATCTTGTTTTTGACCTTATGAGTCCCCTACATAATATATTTACACTGTAGTTAAATTATAAAATTTGGAGAGACCATACGGTATGTGTGTTAACAAGTCATTAAAGTGATCCTTACATACCCGACAAGTTGTTTGTGTTGTGGTATGAAGTAGCACTTACTTTGTCAACAGTACATCTAGTAAATGGGTGAAGTTGTTGTTCTTTGGTAAGATAGGGACCTCGTCAGGGTCAAAATGGGCGATGAAGCGATACTGGTGCATGTGTCTCAGGAGGCAGTCAGTGAAGTAGATGTTTTCTTGGGCAAACATTTGCTTCCACTGCACTAAAGTCCACAACCTGGGGGAGTCAGAAAGAAACATGTGTCGCCATCTTGTTCACACGAGCAGTTCACACAGACAATGTACAAACTATCAGAGGAAACCACTTCTACCCCACCATTTGCTAGCACATCACATTCCCCACCATCAGGCACATAGAAGTTATGCCAGATAAACTTTGGCCTGCAGTTTCTTTCCTTTAGGTACTTTGATATAAACAGAGTGAACGTTAGTACTGTACTCTGGTTCAAAATGATAAGGCACACACCCGACCCTTGTGTACACCCAACAAATTTCTACCTTACCTGTGTACACTTACCTGTATATTATCTCACCTTATCAGTGTACACTCATACCTTATTTTCATATTCTCATAATCTCAGTGTATATACATACACACACACACACACACAAATTTATATACTAATGCTCTTTACATACGTCAATGCCCCACCCACCTCTCTCTCCTTGTATACTGGCTGCATACACTGGTACATACACCCTTACTGCACACTCATGACATACAAATACCCAAACCATATTCACATGTACCCTAACTGCATACATTGGTACCCTACAAAAGATAACATGTAGGAGACAACCTGCAATGTATCGTTGGGTCACATGGATAACACCCTTCACACATCCGAGTCAGGCTGGGGATCGAACCCAGGACACAATAGTGAGAGATAAGCAAGTTACCACCTACAAACAACATCCTTGTCAACTCAGTTTTCCTCTCAGCGTGTGTGAGCAAGGCTGAGTGCGTGGACCACCTGTGATCTTTTTAAGATTACGGTGTTACACACTGGGAATTAAGGTGCAGGATTCTCACAGGGTGGTACTGAGTATCAGGTGTTCTTTCTAACACTATCACTTGGAGGATTACCTTAACCGATAGGTCAACAACTGTAAATATGTTGCCTGTATGACAAGTGAATTAACGTGTGGGTTGAGGAGTGTGGCGTGGGTAGGTGCCCGCTAGGCAAGGCCTATACCCTTGTGGTCACGCTCAGCCCTGTGGATCTGCCCTGTATGGGCCAGTCGGCCTCCTGCAGTATCCCACTTTCTTATGTTCTTATGCTTACACAACCCCCCCCCCCCCCTCTCCCTCCCGTCCTCATAGTGTGCCAGGCTGGATAGTTCTTTTGAAACTAAAATTGACTTTGATACTGTATCTAACCAGAAAAACAGAGATACTATTAAGAACAAGTGTAGTGTAATAAAAGTGTTTATAAACTGAGAATACTCCTGTTACCTTCCCACTGACACCACACTCCCTCCGCGGGAGGCCCGTACACAGCCTCCCCTCACACCACTAATACGCTGTAGATGCCAGTCTCCCTTGTCCTCTATGAGGGTTACGCCTCCCAACCACCGCTGACTTCCTGGGAGTGCCAAGCAGTCCTCAGCCCTCTGACATAGGCATATAGGTCGGGTCCTGTAACTCCACCATGTCTGAGTTGACTGGAGACCCAGCTACTCGCTTTAACTCTCCTGATGCACTGAGTGAGCCAGGTGACTGTGGTGTTGACCTTGACACCAGCGGAGAGGATGGCTTTCAACTAGTTCAGTCCAGGAACAAGCGGAAGGACGAAAAGGCAGAAAGACTTAGAGACAATCAACTACCTGAAGGTACATCACCTGAAGTCAAGTATCTCTGGCTGAACGACGTGGAAGATAAACACCCAGACGCTGAGTTTCAGTTCAGAGTCGGTACACAAGATCATGTTCTGATTAGAAGCGACCCGGCAGTCATACAGGATCTCCTCACCAATAGCATAAGGGGAAAAACAATCATCCCAATCATCGAGCAAGAAAGCCATCTTAATCATAGGGCTCGACCAGTACCAGACCCCTACACTACTAGAAGCTCATCCCGACATCAGAAGGACGAAGCGACTCAGGGGCAAAAATGCAGTCATTGCAGACTGGGTTGGCTCGGGAGACCCACCCAAGACCATTCGAGTCCGTGGTGCCTATCGGGCTCTGAAGCTAACTCTCTGTCAGCCCCCTACCCGGAGGTGTTACAATTGTCAACACTGGGGCCATGTGGCCCGATTATGCCCTTCGACTAAGCCGTGGTGTGGTCTTTGCTCAAGACAACATGCAACACAGGCTTGCAGAGATACAGTTGCTTAAGGGGTGTCATTCAACAGAAGTGTATTAACTGCAAAACAGTTGGAGTTCCTGTATGGCACCCTGACTGTCCTACAGCTCCTACACCCCTTCAGCACCCAGACCCGTCACCCAGGCAGGTCTCAAGAAACACTACTACTGCTGTAGGGTACTCCCTACGGCCAACCCCTGGCCCACCATCCACACCAAAGCTCCAGGATCATCACCAGCAGTCATCGAAAGATCAGCATGGGGCAACACAGACGTACCGACACAACAGGTAGCTGCCAACACACCCCGTGAACACGCACAAAGTGAAGAGATCAATGATTTGAAAAATGAAATTAATGAACTCAAAGCTCAATTTACAGCTCAAACTGATATAATAATAATAATAATAATAATAATTAACGGTTTATTGAAAGAGCTTGGCAGCCAGAAGGCTGAAAATATACAGTTACATATTTGGAGAATGAGTTTCGAATTACAAATAATATACAAGTAACATAAGTGACACAAATAAGACATATAATAACTAGATGGGGAAAAGCTCAAACTACAGTTCATTTCAACATAGTGACAGTGCAAGGAGTAGTGTTTACTGGGAGTGAATACGCTGGTTTATTACAAGTTATTGATAATTTTTACAATGGTTGGGACTGGGCTGTTCTTATAGCGATCAGTTCGTGCACGTTTGGGCTGGATGCGGTTGTGGTGTCGAACAGCAATTCTCGGACTAGGGATCTCAGGTGGTAGTAGGAGCCGGTGTCGAGGATGGTGTAGAAGCTTCTTACCAAATTTGCAGATGAGGTCGTGGTGACGGTCAGTGAGAGTCGAAAGGGTCAGTGTGTTGAGCGCTTCTTGATATGTGGAGTAGGAAGGGGAGAGAATAATCTTGCATGCCCTCTTTTGCACTTTTTCCAGGTGTTTACGTTGTGTGGCATTTAGGGAGGAAGACCAGGTGGGGGAGGCATAGGTGAGCTTAGGAAGTATGAATGTTGTGTAAACACTGAGGAGCTCGTGTGCAGGAACTCCGAGGGACTTGAGTCGGCGGAGGAGGTGGAGACGGAAACTGGAGGATTTGACAACTTCACTGACGTGTGGTTTCCAATTTAGTTTGTTGTCTATGGTGACGCCGAGGAGCTTCGTGGAATCTACAACCTGGAGTGTGTTCGGACCTAGAGTAATGGAAGGAGGTGGGACAATGTTGGAGGAGAGGTTGATGTGCATAACCATGGTCTTCGTATGGTTGATGGTGACACTACAGAAAAAGAACCCACCAACACAGTGCAGCAGCTATGGAAAGATTACAGTCAAACTGAAGACATTCAGATGTCAGTACCAGCTGTGGAAACTCAAGACCCACCAGGAACTAATGTCCGCGCAGAAAATAGTGATACTGGTGACAGTTCTACTGATGTCTCTGTGGACATGGTCAGTGAAGATGAACAAACACAAACAGAAAATGGTGGTGATGTCGAGTGTAACCAAAGTTACATGCTCCAGAAATTTTTCAAAAACGTTAAATGGCCAACTGCCTGCCGAAGGGACAGGCAGCGCAGAAAAGAACAGTATCATACGGTGCCTTTTGCTTCTTCCCAAATACAGTTCATAATGGCCAGTGTTAATACCAGGCAAAGATACAGAGCGGTGAAGGTGATGAGTTGGAACATCTCATCCCTTAGAAAACGATACCCTGACCTACACCACAAAGTTGTGACTGAGGACATCGATATTGTGTGTCTGCAGGAGTGTCTCACACCTAATGGTAAGCCCCCACCCAGTCTGCCCAATTATGTGTATTATGATCCTAGTTCTACTCACACATGTTTGATGTATGTTAAGAAGTCACTCCCGCATGTACCTCTTGCGTTCAAAAAGACTACCAACCTTCAGTACCATGGGATGACTATCCGCCTGGGCGACTCCACACTCAACGTGCTAAACGCCTATGCTCCCTCAGATCAGCTTCAGTACACAGATCTCACAGATTTCTTACACACCGAGCCCACTGTCCTGATGGGTGACCTGAATACTAGACACAAGAAATTAGGTGACTCCACCACTAACATCAATGGCAGGAGACTTATCTCACTTCTCAGTGCATATGAAGATGTTCAAATTATAGGTAATAATGAACCAACACACATCTATGGCGGGGGTCTAGACAAATGTATTGGCTTTAATCTTTTATACACAACTCATAGCTCTGATGTTGTCACTGATCTTATGTCTGACCACAGCCCAATCCAAGCTAGTATACATGTAGCCAATGACACCCCCACTGGTGGTAAACTCAACAGACGTAGAATCACAGTCAAGCAAGAACATGAAAGCCAGTTCATAGACTTCATCCATGACTGGTACAAGGACTACAAGCCTGACAACTACCAAAGTTTCCATGACGATGATGGATAGGACTTATACCTACTTCACCAACAATGCCTCCACCAAAAAAAAAGGAGAACACGTGGTCAGCATAATGGGAACAGGCAACAGCAGTGCTATAATGACCCTAAGCTGAAAAAAACTCTGGGCTTGAGTCAGGAGGGTGGGTAAGGGTTACAAACAAATTAGAACACCTCAAATGTTACAATTGTAACAAGCTTCCCTTGCTGCTGTCAGGGAACGTGTAAACGAACTCAGACAAAATGCATGGGAGACATATGTCAACAGCCTGAACCATCACACATCCCTCAGCAAAGCCTGGAAAGACAAACATAATCAGAGGTAAAAACAGTAGACACGTCTCCTATCCAAACCCTCTGCAAAAGTCGAATTAGCTAATAACAAAGTGGACTCATGTGTCTAGCTATGACATGTTACCAGCTAGGACTCGGGGACACCTTGATGCGAAGTCTGTAGAGAGAAGTAATCTTATTAACTTTATGCTGGGCAAATAGCACGATGAGTGTGATGTTCCATATACTGATTGGGAGCTTGACGCCGCCCTCGCCAGTTCGAGGTCTACTTCCCCTGGAGAGGACGGAGTCACCTACAACATCGTTAGACTACTAAGGGGTGTGCCGGGCAATCCATTGTTGGTATTGTACAATATGAGTCATGCCGAGGGTCAACTACCCACATCATGGACCAGCAGTATCGTTGTACCAATACCGAAACCAAGACAGCCTGATGCATTTCGTCCCATATCACTAACCAGCTGCCTGTGTAAAACCTTTGAGAGGATGGTTCTTGGCAGACTCTTGTATAGAATCAGAGAACACATGTCTCCTAACATAAATGGCTTCACCCATGGTAAAGGTGTACATAATTGCATCACCACAGTCCTAACTGTGCATGGTGATGGAAGGCACAGATACACCACATTTAATGACCTAAAAGCTGCATTTGATATTGCCAATAGGCAACTGATATTGTACGAACTAGCCAAAATGGATATAGGAGGTAGGCTGTTACACTGGATAAGTGGTTACCTAACCAAAGAAGGGCTGCTGCACTGTTTCAGGGTTACAAAAGTGAAGGTAAAGATATGCAACTTGGTACCCCTCAAGGTGGAGTACTTAGCCCCACTTTGTTCAATGTTCTTATGAATGCATTATATTAAATTTAATACCAGACAACCCCAGCAATATCTCAATCAGCTATGCTGATGATATTCTTATACATACTAAAACTCACCGTGAAATGCAAACCACCCTGAACCATGTATACGCAGCCTGTGAACACCTCGGTCTTATTATCTCCGCTGAGAAAACTAAGGTGTTCAACAAACAAGCTGGTAACCGCAAACGCGGCCCCGCCAAGTTCAAGATAGGTAACAACACTATTGACTATGTTTCTTCTTTTAAATATCTTGGTGTTTCCGTCCCTTGTACCCTACCTGCCATACAACAGCTAACCCGCCAATGTACTGACAGACTGAGACCTCTTAGAAGTGTAGCGGGGTACAGCCCGCACTATGGTGCTAATATTAGAATTGTTAAAACAATGTATCTAGGTTATATAAGATCTCTGATAGATTACCACGCACCGGCCCTCGTCTTTCGTGACAGGAAAGGCGTTGACAAGCTCGAGAAAATGCAAAATAAAGCCCTCAGAATTATCGTAAGATGTCCCATGAGCACTAAAGTACTTAATATGAGGAAAGAACTAGGCATACCTATTGTTAAAGATAGAATAATTGAAGTCAACCTCATGATAGCCCTGAGGCTTCTGCGTGGTGATCCTGATAACATTGTTTCCTTAAAACTGCTAGAATGTATGAACCATGGGACTACTGAGTCTAAATGGATCCAAACTACAGCTACACATATGAAGATGTTTGGACTAGACCACCTGTACAAAGTTGAGACACAACAGCGCTTCCTGCCACCCTGGCGGACAGTTCCCTTCGATATCACAATACCGACATATCCGCCTAAAAAATTAATTATACAAAGCATTTATCTCCAACACACTGTCAAATTGAGAGCTCTTGAACACATACACACTCTACAGACTGATGATAATATCACACAGACCATCTACACTGATGGATCTCTAAACACCGCCTGTGGGAGGGCTGGAAGTGCTATTGTTGTGACTCAACCTGACGGTAATATAATTGAGAAAGGAGTTAGAATTAACAACTGGGCATCCACTCTACAAACTGAATTAGTTGCCATACTCACAGCTATTAAATTCATTGAAACCACTGTTACTGACAGTCTCATCATCACTGACTCTCTATCCTCACTACTTGCCCTTAGCACCCTCGACTCAGGTTGTCACGCTCTTGTCTCTGAAGCCAGACACAAATATGCGTGCCTTGTTGACCGGGGTGTCAGGGTCAAACTGTTGTGGATCCCCTCTCATATAAGCCTCATAAAACATGACAGAGTTGATGACCTCGCCAAACTCGCGTCTAACAAAGACATCGTTGAATACAATTTGGATCTGTCAAAAAGAACCCTTAAAACTGTAATTAGGAAAGAACTTATTGATGAGTTTGACGCAAGTAGACTAGTGTAAACAGGCACTAGTCGATCCATAGTTTACCATGATGAGATGTATCAAGTGAAACATGTATATGGAGCAAGTAACAAGATTACAAGATGTTGTTACCGCTAGATTAAGGTTAGGATATAAGTACCTCTGGCAGTATGTTCCTCAAGCAGATGTAAACAAGACTAAATGTAAAGTCTGTGGCCAGACATATAGCCACACACTTGAACACTACGTCCTCGACTGTGTGAAGATAGAACCTTTTAGGGACAGGTCCAAGCGCACTGTTTGTGAAATGGCACAACATTTCATCTCTAATGGCAAGATAGCCGAGATGTTAAGATTGTATCCACTTTTTTTGCACCGAGTAACTACAGTATATCAGTTCTCGTGTACAGAACTAAATACACAATGTGTTTGAATACTTCTCACGTAAATGTGAATAACAAAGTGTGCGGCCAGACATACTGCCTCACACGCCTGTACTCACGCATTTGTGAATAAGTTACCCTTTATGTATAGAACTAAACAAATAATGTAATTGAAATACTGTGTAACATTCAGTGCCATAATGACCTGTTGTAAACTATACTCTGTAATCCTTTTGCGCTACCGCTCACAGGATGAGTGTGGGGGTGCACAATAAAGTAGCCGCTGTAAGCGGCAAAATCTAAATCAATCCCTGTCAACTTGTACCCTTCCTGCACACACTCTCACCCTACCTGCGAATACTGGGTTCATTGACAAAAGGTGGCGGGTATTGGTAATCCGTAACCTGAATGAAACCATCCTTCACATAGTAGTCGAGGACCTTCTGCACATTGGGGTGGACATCAGTGGTATAGAGGAACACCCTGCCGAAGCCCTCAGCCCGCAGGATCTCCACCCACTCCACCAGGCGCTTGGAGAAGTCGTTGTGGTAGTAGTAGAGTGCAGGACCACACACGGCTGGTACCCACCCCTTTACTGAGCTGTGTGGAGGAGCATACCGAGTTACTCTCTACATACACACATGGTCACTGTACATGCAAATATAGTCACTATATACTCACATAATATGGTCAATGCACATGCACACCTGTGCATCAGTGGCGACCTACCCCTGAAACTTTTTTCTAACAGTCTGATCTGGTTTGATTTCTAACTCCGCATACATCACTGTTCAGCTCCTCATTAGTGGCGAACCATATCTTGAAACAGATTTCCTTGGCAAATTCTACATGGTTCATGTTTAAAGATTTCCAGATGTTCTTGAACACGTTTTGTCTTGGATATATATTTTCTATCAAATATTTGTCTGTCTTCCATGATCTTCCAGGAAGAATCCACATCCTTACTGTTCAACAAGGTAGAATGGTCAATATTCCTTGTTTCTTGCCTTATCTTCTTGTGATCACTATTGTAATCCCATTGGGTTGCTCTCATGTACTATAACAAATGTAATTCAACACGCTCATCTGGTTATCTTCTTTTACTCTTACCTTACTTTACCCTCATCGCCACACGTCAGTTTACTAGTCGTTCGGGTCGTCTATCAATCCATTTCTGATTAAGTATTGGGCATGTACTGTACCAGAACATGTGCCAGTGTTGGTCAAGTCAGAACTAGAATTAACTCCAACTCAGTGCTGTGACAAAATTCTCTGGTAGGATATCCCGAGACTTTATGACAGATTTCTGTAACAATAGCGACTTTAACTTAAGCTGTAACCTTTAGTAGAGCATTCATCTTAGAACTTCAGATTTGTACACATTTGACCGAGTAATGTCCTTTGAAGGGCCTATACACTTCTACTAAATCCCTGCTTGCCCTACTATAGTATAAAATAGACAACTGAAGACATTCTACTTTCTCTTCGTAAATGAGGAGTCTGAAAGAGACACCAACAGGATGATGAAACATCATTAAATAAGACCAGAAGTGAAAAGAACCTGGGTGTGATATGTTGACACCGAACTGTTTGTATAATATGGACATGAAGTAGTACCTTAAGCTGTGCATTCTCATGTTACTCTATTAATTATGTATAGTAAAGTATTACAGAATATGTATTGATCCTATGTAATATTTCCATTTATTATACACCATGTTATGTATGTGAATTATCATATTTTCATATTATGTATTCAGCTTGTGAATGCTGGCATCTGTACATGCCAGAGTGGAGTGATACAGAGAGTTGAGATCGCTAGTCCTTATGGTGTGGAAACCAGTTTCTTTGTTCCTCTGTATTCATCTCCCGTACGAGAATAAGAACCTTTTTTCAAGATAACAAGTGTTTTTTGTATACCCTCAGTAGTGTAGAACATTTTGGGGGTACCAAAGACAAACATAGATGGCGCAGTGAGATTTCTTAGTGAGATACAGAGTGAATTCAGCCTTCCTGCCGGACTGTGTTAATGGCGTCTCATCTTCAGCTTCGCCAACGATTTACAGCCAGACTACAAGCCTCAGGACTTACAGTGTTGTGAGGTGCTATGCTGTGTACAGTGCTGTGCTGTGAGGTGCTGTGTTGTGTATTTAATCAGAATTGTCTGTGCAAACTGCAGTCAGATGACTGAGGGAGCTTGCCCAGCAGTACAACCCCTCCCGCCTACAATCATTGGGTGACTGAGCAGTGAGCAAACTTCGGTTCAGTTGCCTTGCGCCCAGCTGCCACTACGTCTGGCAGCGCACCAAGCCTCCCAGCAACGAGCCATACACACACACACACACACGCACTCACAGGCCCACCTTATATTAAATTCTTGTGAATTACATTAGACTTCTGTAATTCTGTGCATAGATTACGAGGGGTTGACCCGTTCTCTTGCACAGATAGAGTACAGAAGCTGTCGGCATGTCTCACAGGGATCAAAATGATACCCTGGACGATGGGGTTATGAGTTTAAGTTTGGGAGACCTCGCCCCACCCACACTCAGGCCCCACGCTCCCCACAGTGACAACGCCCAATCACCCACAGAATCTCCTCGTTCATCGCGAGCAAGCTCTCCTGCGGTGCCTGCGTCCAAAGGTCTCCTTCAACTGATTAAGTGGATGAAAACTTCTCGACGCCAGGACTATGTTGCAAGGAGAGAAGAGGAAGAAATTCAGTACAGAGAGTCTGAAAGACGACGCCACGAAGATGAACAAAGACGCAGAGAACTAGAAGATATACGTAGAAGTGAGAATGACCTGAGAAGAAGAGAGGATCAAGCCAGATTTGAAGTCTTGATTTCCCTGTTAGCTTCCCCACAACGATCTACTCTACAAGATTCTTCTGCTACTACTAATGCTGATACGACTAGAGGTACTGGTACCTCATTTCCCAGAGTCGGTTCAACAATTCTTCAAAAGGTTGCAGCACAAACGCCTCCCTCTCTGAAGTCTGACGCTTCTTATCAGATATTTCGGGAATGGCGTCGACGTTGGCAAGACTATGCAACAATGGTTGACCTGTCAAGTTTACCACAGCCTAAACTGATGATACAGCTTCGTATGTGCTTGTCCTTAGAGACACAACGTACTCTCGAGCACAGACTTCAAGTGCCTCCTACGACAACTCTGACTGTAGAGGCCGTGCTTGACAAGTTACAGGAACATGTTAAGGGACAGCGCAACGAAGCACTTAGAAGAAGAGAACTCCTCCAATGTAAGCAGCTTGATGGAGAATCTTTTGATGCATTTTTTGTAAGACTGAAAAGATGTTCAGAGGAAGTTGATGTTTGTCCTGGAAATTCTCAAGTCTGTGAAGAGACACAACTCAAGACAATTATTTTAACGGGTATTCGAGATGAAGAGCTAGTTCAGCGTCTCATTTCACTTGACCCCGCTTCCTCCCTTCAAGATGTTGTTACAAAATGTCGAGCGTACGAGGCCGCCAGGTGTGCGACTTGAGCTTTACGCTCACAACCTGACCAGGTGAGGGCGGTGTCTTCCTACAGAAAGGGTAAGAAGCAGCAAGGTAACCCCACCCCTCACCCTCCAGCTACACCTTCAGCAGCAGCTTTGAGTAACAGCTGTGCGAGACAGCATGATGCCTCCCAGTGCCCAGCTGCTCAAAGCGTGTGCAGAAGTTGCGACCGTCAGGGTCACTGGGCTTACAGAGTCAAGTGCCCTGCTAGCAAAGTTCAGTGCAGACTTTGTGGTCGTGTGGGCCATTATGACAAATGTTGTCGTAAGAAGACACAGAAAGGATCCAAGAAGTCATCCTCAGGTAGTGCTGGCACGCCCCCTCCTTCTGGCAAGCATCAAGGCACTGTGTCCAGTCGTTCCTGCCGTCGTGTACATTGTTCCACAGACACGACGCCCCAGCACATCAGTGTCGTCATTTCTCACGGTAACTTGTCATCCAGTCTTCAGATGTTACCTAACACCGGTGCTGACGTCTCAGTAATTGGTCCACAACACTTAGCAAGTTTGGGAATACCCCGGAGCAACCTACAGCCCCCTCCTCAGACAACGAAACTGACAGCTGATGGTTCCAAGATGGCTCCAGCTTTGGGATCTTTCTGGGCTACTCTTACCTTTGGTAAGCAGTCTTGCTCAGCCCGGATTGATGTTCATGATGGGATCCCGACTCCGCTTTTATCATATGGCCATTGTCAAGAGTTGGCCATTATTTCCAAGGAATTCCCCAAACCTATTTTAAAGGTCACCCATGTCAACAGGTTGAAGGAACTCCCTATCTCTACTAACACGTCCCCTTCTGATGCAAGAGCTTACTTTCTCAAGGAGTTTGCTGACGTGTTGGTTACGAAGAAATCTTTAGGATCCACACCACTCAAGCCGATGGTGGGTCCACCTATGAAGATTCATCTTAAGGATGATGCCACATATTATGTATTCAGTTTGTGAATGCTGGCATTTGTACATGCCAGCACGGAGTGATACAGAGAGTTGAGATCACTAGTCCTTATGGTGTGGAAGCCAGTTTCATTGTTCCTCTGTATTCATCTCCCGTACGAGAATAAGAACCTATTTTCAAGATAACAAGTGTTTGTGTATACCCTCAGGAGTGTAGAACATTTTGGGGGTACCAAAGACAAACATACACTGTTAAACAGTTTAACAGTTCATTGTCAACTTAAACCATTGCAATACGAAGATAAATCAAGCAACTAAAGTAGTAGGTCTCTTAAGAAAGGCGTTCACATACCTCATGACTTACTCCACCCAAGGCAGAGTGAGTCATGGATGATGATGGAGAATAATTTACCTGCCAGGATCATCAGGTATTTGTCCATGTTGGTAAGCTGACGACTCTCTCTCCTTCCCGCCCACCGCCTGTAGGTACCCACAACTGTTAGTCACCACCACTGGCTGTTCCCAAAGATCATATATTACGCCACATCATGTAGACGCAACTCTTGTTACAGTAAACCAATAGTTACACCAACAGTAGATCTGGAAAAAAATGTCTGTAGCCACTGTGAATTATTTTAGTTATATTACACAAACCAATATCAGGAAAATACATAACCAGTAAGCATCGTGATAGATTGCAGTATGTTCCCTTAAATGAGCTGCGTCCGTCCCTCCTGTACCTCTGGGTAGGTCAGCCTGCATAGTACCCGACAGGACGCTGTGTGAAGCTGCTGTTGTGAAGTCTAAACCCTTCTCCCTACTGCTAGAAATGAAACTCTACCTTCTATCTCTTTTAAATTAACTTAATTATGTTCTGTGAAATACAAGTCTTCAACCACCTAAAAAAGACTATTTCCATATTTTCATTATTCCCTTAAAGGCTGGACCTTGATATGGAGACCTCAGGGACCGAGATCTTCTAGTGGAAATATTACTGACAGACGACTCGTTTGTGGATGATGGCATCTGTCAGGACAAATTACGACAACCACTATTATTCCCCATCAAACAGGGAGGTGGCAGGGCGGGGGATGGGAGATGGCAGGGCGGGGGATGGGAGGTGGCAGGGCGGGGGATGGGAGGTGGCAGGGCGGGGGATGGGAGGTGGCAGGGCGGGGGATGGGAGGTGGCAGGGCGGGGGATGGGAGGTGGCAGGGTAGGGGATGGGTGGTGGCAGGGCGGGGGATGGGAGGTGGCAGGGCGGGGATGGGAGGTGGCAGGGCGGGGGATGGGAGGTGGCAGGGTAGGGGATGGGTGGTGGCAGGGCGGGGGATGGGAGGTGGCAGGGCGGGGGATGGGAGGTGGCAGGGCGGGGGATGGGAGGTGGCAGGGCGGGGGATGGGAGGTGGCAGGGCGGGGGATGGGAGGTGGCAGGGTAGGGGAAGGGTGGTGGCAGGGCGGGGGATGGGAGGTGGCAGGGCGGGGGATGGGAGGTGGCAGGGCGGGGGATGGGAGGTGGCAGGGTGGGGGTTGGTAGTAGGTTGGGGGATGGGAGGTGGCAGGGCGGGGGATGGGAGGTGGCAGGGTGGAGGATGGGAGGTGGCAGGGTGGGGGATGGAAGGAGGCAGGGCGGGGGATGGGAGGTGGCAGGGCGGGGGATGGGAGGTGGCAGGGCGGGGGATGGGAGGTGGCAGGGCGGGGGATGGGAGGTCGCAGGGCGGGGATGGAGGTCGCAGGCGGGGGATGGGAGGTGGCAGGTCGGGGGATGGGAGGTGGCAGGGCGGGGGATGGGAGGTGGCAGGGCGGGGGATGGGAGGTGGCAGGGCAGGGGATGGGAGGTGGCAGGGCGGGGGATGGGAGGTGGCAGGGTGGGGGTTGGTAGTAGGTTGGGGGATGGGAGGTGGCAGGGCGGGGGATGGGAGGTGGCAGGGTGGGGGATGGGAGGTGGCAGGGCGGGGGAAGGGAAGTGGCAGAGCGGGGGATGGGAGGTGGCAGGGTGGAGGATGGGAGGTGGCAGGGCGGGGGATGGGAGGTGGCAGGGTGGAGGATGGTAGGTGGCAGGGAGGGGGATGGGAGGTGGCAGGGCGGGGGATGGGAGGTGGCAGGGCGGGGGATGGGAGGTGGCAGGGCGGGGGATGGGAGGTGGCAGGGCGGGGGATGGGAGGTGGCAGGGTGGGGGTTGGTAGTAGGTTGGGGGATGGGAGGTGGCAGGGCGGGGGATGGGAGGTGGCAGGGCGGGGGAAGGGAGGTGGCAGGGCGGGGGATGGGAGGTGGCAGGGTGGGGGATGGGAGGTGGCAGGGTGGGGGATGGGAGGTGGCAGGTCGGGGGAAGGGAGGTGGCAGGGCGGGGGATGGGAGGTGGCAGGGCGGGGGATGGGAGGTGGCAGGGCGGGGATGGGAGGTGGCAGGGCGGGGGATGGGAGGTGGCAGGGCGGGGGATGGGAGGTGGCAGGGTGGAGGATGGGAGGTGGCAGGGTGGGGGATGGGAGGTGGCAGGGCGGGGGATGGGAGGTGGCAGGGCGGGGGATGGGAGGTGGCAGGGCGGGGGATGGGAGGTGGCAGGGCGGGGGATGGGAGGTGGCAGGGCGGGGGATGGGAGGTGGCAGGGCGGGGGATGGGAGGTGGCAGGGCGGGGGATGGGAGGTGGCAGGGTGGGGGATGGGAGGTGGCAGGGCGGGGGATGGGAGGTGGCAGGGCGGGGGATGGGAGGTGGCAGGGCGGGGGATGGGAGGTGGCAGGGCGGGGGATGGGAGGTGGCAGGGCGGGGATGGGAGGTGGCAGGGCGGGGGATGGGAGGTGGCAGGGCGGGGGATGGGAGGTGGCAGGGCGGGGGATGGGAGGTGGCAGGGTGGGGGATGGGAGGTGGCAGGGCGGGGGATGGGAGGTGGCAGGGCGGGGGATGGGAGGTGGCAGGGCGGGGGATGGGAGGTGGCAGGGCGGGGGATGGGAGGTGGCAGGGCGGGGGATGGGAGGTGGCAGGGCGGGGGATGGGAGGTGGCAGGGCGGGGGATGGGAGGTGGCAGGGTAGGGGATGGGAGGTGGCAGGGTAGGGGATGGGAGGTGGCAGGGCGGGGGATGGGAGGTGGCAGGGCGGGGGATGGGAGGTGGCAGGGCGGGGGATGGGAGGTGGCAGGGTGGGGGTTGGTAGTAGGTGGGGGATGGGAGGTGGCAGGGCGGGGGATGGGAGGTGGCAGGGTGGAGGATGGGAGGTGGCAGGGCGGGGGATGGGAGGTGGCAGGGCGGGGGAAGGGAGGTGGCAGGGCGGGGGATGGGAGGTGGCAGGGCGGGGGATGGGAGGTGGCAGGGCGGGGGATGGGAGGTGGCAGGGCGGGGGATGGGAGGTGGCAGGGTGGGGGTTGGTAGTAGGTTGGGGGATGGGAGATGGCAGGGCGGGGGATGGGAGGTGGCAGGGTGGGGGATGGGAGGTGGCTTGGCGGGGGAAGGGAGGTGGCAGGGCGGGGGATGGGAAGTGGCAGGGTGGGGGATGGGAGGTGGCAGGGTGGGGGATGGGAGGTGGCAGGGCGGGGAAAGGGAGGTGGCAGGGCGGGGGATGGGAGGTGGCAGTGCGGGGGATGGGAGGTGGCAGGGCGGGGGATGGGAAGTGGCAGGGCGTGGGATGTTAGATGGCAGGGCGGGGGATGGGAGGTGACAGGGTGGAGGATGGTGGTAGGGTGGGGGTTGGTAGTAGGTTGGGGGATGGGAGGTGGCAGGGTGGGGGATGGTGGGAGGGTGGAGGATGGTGGGAGGGTGGAGGATGGTGGTAGGGTGGGGGATGGTGGCAGGGTGGAGGATGGTGGGAGGGTGGAGGTTGGTGGTAGGGTTGGGGATGGTGGCAGGGTGGGGGATGGTGGAGGTTGGTGGTAGGGATGGGGATGGTGGCAGGGTGGAGGTTGGTGGTAGGGTTGGGGATGGTGGCAGGGTGGAGGATGGTGGGAGGGTGGAGGTTGGTGGTAGGGTTGGGGATGGTGGCAGGGTGGAGGATGGTGGGAGGGTGGAGGTTGGTGGTAGGGTTGGGGATGGTGGCAGGGTACCTTTAGTAAGTTAGTAGCAATCTGGCAGGGTTTCTGGACGAGGGAGACAGCAGCAGGCTGGAGGTGGCGCACCTGAGATGGCAGGAGACAGGTGAACAGGTATGGCATCTGACGGCTGCTGTCCTTGTGTTGCCAATCCAAGTAGTCTAGGGAGAAAACACTGCATCATTAATTGTGTGGGGAGAATACCTAAGAGAAGTCCTATGGAAGGAAACTTGACATAGTCAAGCAGCCTGAATTGTTTTTTAGTTTAACAAATTTATTTGCAAGGCTTGTAGTGCAGTTTGCCTATTCTGAGTAATTCAGTCAGGTCATGACACTGAGGGTGGTATCACTTCTCACTGCCACGCAGGACAGAGGTTCATACACAAAGAAATACATTATATTCATTAACAGCTATATATGTATAGAGATCAGATTCATGTGGGTAATGTCACTGTTCACTGCCATGCAGGACAGAAGTTCGTACACAAAGAAGGAAATACATCATATTCTTTAGCAGTATATATAGGTCAGTGGATCACATAAAGAGAGAGAGAGAGAGAGAGAGAGAGAGAGAGAGAGAGAGAGAGAGAGAGAGAGAGAGAGAGACCAGTTGGTGGAATGAGAGATACAGCGTAAATGAAAACAATCAAGGTGCTCTTGCGTGACATGTGTCGGTCAGGATGTCATACCAAACCACTGAGCATCTAATAAGGAAATGGTAAGATCCAACTTTTGCTGTAAATACTAATTGTGTCTCATTTCCAATAAGTATTTCTTTCACCAAGTGATTATACTATTGCGAACAGCCTCGTCAAAACATCCCACTAGCGGTCTCTCTCGGCTTCAAACATTAACGTCTCAATATGATCAGAAGTGTGTGTTTTTTTTTAGGCCCATTATTCAATAAAATCAATTCTTTGTATGGTCAGAACTATTTTAAGTTAGATTAAGATTTCCAGGGGCCCTCTTGGGCTATTGAGGACCTCTGCGATAGCTTGATCCACTTTTATCTAGAGCCGACCCAAGCAAGGATAAAGAACATGGACTCACAATAAGACTGTGGCAACATCATAATAAATAATTTTATACAATCCACGGATTACTACTTCAAGGTACAGCTGTGAGCAGCAACTACTAGTGTGGGTCATTATACAAAAGCACCTGCCATCGGCAACAACCATGAGGCAAAAGTCAGGTGAAGGTGGCACAGGTGTCACCTACTGTACCGGAGGTGGTGACTTTGCTGACGACGGGAGGATCTTTTGAGGTGAACCAGAGTTGACACCATCCACTGTGGGGTTTGGTACTCCTGGTGACACCGAGCAGTCTCACGCAGGGTTCTCCGTCTGTACAGAGGATTACATGTTTAATTTATTTTAATTTATTAATTCAGAATCAATAATACTGATACAAGACCAGAAACATCCTAATGTCAGCAGTATAGAAAGTCTACTCGGGGGTGCATTATCATGTCCTCTACGTGATTTGAGAGAGAGAGAGATTCATGTACTGTTCAAACAGGATGGAGTGTGCAGGAGTAAGAGGACGGCATTAAGGTCTGGCCACACCAAAGTAATATTGTTGGGGACATGGTTAGAAACAATACAGTATGGGCAACAGCTGGTGTACTCTGTTGGTGTGTTCAGTGATGATGGCATCGTTGTTCCACAATGTTACTGACAATGTTACCAACATTGTTACACTGATGTAGAAGCAATGCAAACATTGTCGGTAATAAGTGTTGGCTACACTGTTAATATTATGACGATTTCACGAACATGCTGGCTGCATTATAAATCGAAACAGTGTTGGTAACATACAACTGTCTCCCGGTGATGACGTTTATGTTGGCAACACTGGTAGTTAGCACTAGTGTGGACTACAAGTAGCAGCAATTTGCCTAGGTGACGAAGGTGTGTGGCATGAGATTTCTCAAGTGTTAAATATAGACAGAGCAGAGATTGAAAAGAAAACGAAATTATTGATTGGCCAGTATCAGCGAGAGGCAAAGACAGCAGCGGAGAAGACGCGAGGTGATGGGGAGAATGGCATCCTTACAGGACAAACAAACCTGCCCTGCAGCGACCTCACTCGCCGATATTTTGTCAACTAAACCGGCTAAGTGGACTATATGAGTCCTACACCTCTGCTCTGTTCTGACAATGTTGCCCACAGTGTTACTTAAATATGTGCCATTGCTGTGGATTCAGTTTCAGAAGTGTTACAACCATTGGTTCAAACAGTTATCAACAATGTTCCTAACACTGTTACGTTGGTGTAGACAAGACCATTTAACTTTGTTGCAAACACTGTTGGTAACTGTTGTCCAACATGTTTACGACAGAATTCCGAACAATGCTACATTTGTGTGGACTGAACTCTGAACATTTTTGACAACAGTCGCCAACACATGTTACACCCAAAGGTGCTTTAGGTTGCTAGTTAGCGCTGACGTCAATACATTTTGCTAGGTATTCCCAATTGTTAATTATTACTTTCTACTTTCTGAATGTGAAAAGCATTACAAAAGGGAAGTACAATATATTTTCTTTAATATTCATTACAATTATTGTAACGTGCGTTAAACCTGTGTTAGAGTATGCTAAGGGAACTTTATAAAATTATCAGGTTTCTCATTGCTGAGCTGTGTACAAGTGGTTTTGACAATATACATTATTTTCGTCTGGTTTAAATTATTCTACTAATCCTACGTGGGGTCATCAACGCTCTCTTCAACACAGAACTGTAGTGAGGCAGTACTGTACCTGACCTGCCATCACTGTACTTCAGCTTGACCTTTAAACGTAATTATTCAGGCACTACTTACAGTAGATCAGTACTGTTATAAAACTCGCTGATACGACTTACGACAGTCTAAACTTACGAAGCTCATTATTGCCTGAACAATTCTTTAAATCAATATTTTAAGTAGAATACTAATTGAACGAGATTTGTCGAGACTTGTGTAAGCTTTAAGAACTGTTTATGCGCGGGAATGGGAGAAAAAATTGGCTGTGGCAGGGTATATATTATTGCTGAAATAAAATGTTTAACATTTCTGAACGACAAAATTAGCTCCTGTTCTTACTCCTTCTACAACGATCTCTAGCACTCAGAATTCAGTTGTCCTTATAACTTAGTAAAGTAAATGAGAACCTATGAAACACTTATTTCTGTAATTCCCAACCATAGTACTGCGCTGCAATATTTACCTAAGCTAATGTCACGTGGAATTTTAAATGATCTAGGCTAGTACTGAACGAAAGAATTACTTTACAATTTTAAGGGCCCCATCAAATACTTGGATTTAAACCAATTCGGAAACTCACTTAAGGTAGAAGCCGCCTGACAGGTCAGGAGACACTACTCACCTGGGTTGGGGTCGTAGAAGGCGGAGTACAAGTGAATGGTGGTGTGGAAAATATTTGTTTCCTGCCAGTGTTTGTTCCTCCACTCGATGCTGTAGGGGAGACATGTGTTTGACTACAGGTGGTACAGCTACACCATTAACTTAAGTAAAAGTAATTAAAGATGCATACAGTACAATTATTCGATAGCCAAACCTTCATATTTTTTAATGTATTTTTCTTATTTTATTTACCGACTGGTGTAACACACATGGAAGGTGTACAATTGGTCAGTAGCGACACTTTTGATATCAATAACACGTGGGACAAAAATGACGATCTAGAGATCATGATAATATCGACTATAAACAACAGAGCCAGTACTCACTGGAAGAGTGTTGGTAGTAAGTTACAACTACGTTCCCCGCTAATTTTATACAGGAAGTCTATTGGAAGGTTCGGGTGGTGTTTTGTCAGATGTTCCTTGGTGGTCTCGTTGAGCCAAGATATCACAGAGTCTAACTTTTGCACTGTTGTTGCACCACCCCGAGACTTTCGAATTGAACAATTGCAATGAATAACACTTATTCGTGGTGTGGTCTTCCTATCGCTCCTCATAACATCGGTATTCACAGTCGGCACACGAGAGAGCCCATATGTCTTATTGGGCAGATCATCCGTCTTGTTTAGTTCGTTGGTTATAGACTCTGATACAGTATCGTCTGAACCCTTTTGGAAATAGGGGGTCTGTCTTCGACCAACGTCACTCTCCAAAACAGTTTTCACCTCGCAGACAATAATGATGACCGTCGCCAGCACCAGCAGAAACATACTGTGGAAGAAACAGGAGCGATAAATTTTAACATATGTGCAGGTGTGTAGCTCAGATTTTCACTTATAACATTCAAGCGGTAAATAATATGAAAAAAGAAAAGCCACCCGATACAACACATACCTCAGCCCAGCCACCCAGCACAACATGATATATAAAGTAACTTCTTAAAACTATCACGCAGAGAAAGAGTAGTACTGTACCACTTAGTAGGTAGAGTGCGGTAGCTAGAAGCAGTGCCCGGCCCTAACTAGGGATCGATTAATTACGCCGACCAGAATTCCGGTGAGCAAATTCTACAATTCCATACCGAGTAAATTGACACAGTTAATGATGACAATCAATTAACATTTTCAAAAATATATAATTAAATAACGTCACAAGGTATTTTTCAGTGACACACACACACACACACACACACACACGTGCCACTGAGGTGATATTCCTACACGCAGGTAATTACGTCATGTAATATCCGCTGACATATGGTACAGTGGTGCCAATCAGGTTGGAAAATGGTTCCAAAAGTGGGTGCCAAGCACTTGAGGAAATATGGTACTTACCTCTGCAGCAAGAGCAGAGACATTCTGTTGTGGGTGTCTGACTAGAAGAAAAAAAAAGAAAACGTTGATACACTCTGTACTGAAGATAGTAAACTGTTGACTGCCGGAAAATAGTAGCCTTCAGCTTCTGGAAGATATGCCTTTTGGGCTTTGCTTCGAAATTTCCCAAAGGTTTCTTGCTTCGAAGCCAGAGGCACAGCACCGACTTTGGCTTCGAACTATCATCTTTACACAGACACACTGACCATCAGGGTGCATCATATGTCCCATTGGGAAAAAAATATTTGTCCCTAGATTAGAACCTTTATATTTGATCTGGTTAATGTTCATTAAAATTTTCTTGTAATTCTAAAACAAATAAGGTGTCCCACCTCGAGGTCAAAGTATTGTAAAACTCCCATCACTAAGTTGCTCCCGGTCCAATACCACCTAAATTTATGAAAGTTCTTATGTTACACATTCAAACCCCATTATCAAAGTGTTGGCAATTAGAATATTAATAATGGCTCTTAAGCGGTAATATCTATATGTGTTGCCATATCATGATCATCCTTTTAGTGACTACATTTCAACGGTGATCGTGACCTAGTGACTATACATTAGGGCTGCGATATACTGCCAGACTGGGGTCACTAATTCTAAGGGGGAATACTTAACTCTAATCTTAATTTCTAAGGGTCGTTGCCACCAGACCCCCTCTGGACAGTATGTAGCTCGTTAGGTAGCGTGCAGAGTGGACTAGGCATTGGGTTAAGTTTTTCATTGACCAGATCGATAAGGGGAAAGAAGGGTGAAACCATGACATGTCTTAATTAATTTATTCCTTAAAAGCATACTGGTAAAAAACATACAAATGAATTGGCCTTCCTCAGAAGAACAAGGAAAATGTTGGTTACCCCGCTCGGGACCAGACCTCTTACATTAATGGGGTGTCATCCACAAACTTATTGCATAACAATCTGTGACCACCTTACCTCGGTCATTCCTTCTTACACTACCCCTTAACACATCAGACTACTCCACCTGTATGGAATATAGCACCGTCGGTTATCATACATAGTAGCACCATTTCAACACACCTGTTACACTCCACACCTGCAGGTATAGGACTCCTTGTAATTTTTAGGTATACATAACAGGCACCTCATTCGCACACCGTCCTCGGTGGGTAAAGATGAGGGCTGCACCAAGAGACATACCAGCACTATTTCTACGCCTGGTATTATAGGTCGCTCCAAGTGACGACCGCGGAGTTTCTCACGGTCTCCTTATTTGTTACTACTCATTTGGGGTGGTGTGCTGGGAATCCACAGATTCACAGTGGATTGGCATAGCTGGGAGTAGTCACCACCTGGTGGGACGCTCACAGGGGTAATCGCTGCCGCGCAGCAAGGCACTCGGACCGCATGGGACCTGAGGTGACGGTAGAACGGAGGGTACTGAGAAATAATGCCTGACGGGCGGTTATCACACACCCTAACACATTACTATTACACTTATATATCAGGCAAAGCTTTAAACTGTAATAACTTCTATATAAGCCTTTTTTACAGGGCGGGATATAGCCCGATAGGACACTGACCTGAGGTGACGGTAGAACGGAGGGTACTGAGGGCAGTGCCCAGCAGCTCGTCACAGCATAGGCCTATAGTTTCCAATCTTTAATTTTTACTTTTATTTCTTACGGTTCTCACCTGAACACTTTCCGGTATATTGTCACTCATGCCTTATAAACACACAGTTTAATCCTAAATTTCACACTAAGGTAAGGTCTTGGTTTGCTAGTTCGTGGGTAAATTCATTGGGTTATAATATCAACGCGGCACACTTGAGGCGGGTACACAGGACGCTCCCCTTAAAACAAAAGCGGAATGTTCTTGGCGTGGGTATATCCACTTCACTTAAAACTGTAATTAGGGATCCTCCTCTCACACATTGCACTATTTGAACACAGGTATAAGATTCTCTGATCACTGTACCTGTTGTGGGTATATGTCACGTGAGGATACGAGGTGTATTAAGTTCACACCAATACATACAAGATATTTCCTTTCAAGTATAGTTTCTGGGTCATTTCCAACACCTCACATAGTTCTGACACATTTATCCCTTTTCCAGATCATTGTTCTCATGTATTTTCATATGATATCTGTGGAAGGTATGTCCGCTACACGTTCACAGACGTAAATAGTATGACCTTCAAGCCATGATCCACACTTAGTCCTACAGTACACTAGTCCGGCTCAACTGGACTTTCCCAATCATCTTATGGATACCCTGAGTTCTCCTTAATGCTATGAATACATACAATTAACATTAGATAACTGTACCTGGGTACAATACAACACATGGTCTAGTAACATTGAGTAGGCGAGTTATCCTTTATCAATGTTTCCCGTTTTCTGAGATTCTACAAGCCCGGTCGATTTGAATGTTACGTAGCATAATATGAATTAAAATGGGTTTTTAGGAATGACAATGATGTACGCAGTACACCGAGTGTGCTGCACCGTAACCTCTTCCGGTGCTTGAAGGTATGTTTGCCTTGTAAGATTAATGATATAGGTTTGTATGTGTGGATGTAAATGTTTGCTTTCATATATTCACATATACATACATGGTGAAAGGATAATTTATGTAGGAGCTAAACTAATATTATATGCATGTGTCATGGTTACGTTTGTGCAGTTAGTCCGTTCAACACTTAATTATTCATGTTATGCTACAACGCCCACAAAACATGTGAAACGTTTGAGTACCCTCGTAGAGACGTCCTTTCTCTATCCACTCCAGGATGTCGTAATTCCTCCGTTTTCCTTTTGTGTACTCGCTCAGGGACCCGGGTATTTTTTTTAAGTTGTAGTCGATCTCTCCCCTTCAACTACATCAGCATTCCAATGCGACAGTATCCTAGCAACCAAGCGAGCTGTTCAGGGGGGGGGGGGGGGGTCACCAGCTGCTACTCTACCCTAGCAACGGAGCCAAGAAACCAGGGAGTTCCCACGGGTTTACTTCCGGCTGTTGTGTATACAAGCTCGCAGTCTCTCCATTGAGATTCATTCTACCCTCCGTTCCTGAACACGCAACACCTCCTCCAAACAAGCTCCTCGCTGTCCAGCTCTCATTCAACCTGGAGGCCAGCAACATGCAACATCTCCTCTAACGAAGCTCCTGCACAGATAACTCCTCAAGCACGCTACTCACTGAAGGTGTATCTTGACCAAGCTTCTCACCACACGGCATCTCCAGCACCTAGAGTTTCCATCCATCCATCCTGAGGACTGGGTAGATTATGTGGAAGTAATCCTCATCAGCTCACAAGCTACTGACGAGCAAAAGTACGGTGCCCTGCTCTCCTCCTTGCCATGGAAGTCGCCCTGCATGTATCACGGACTACTTCCAACCCTCCAGAAAACAATAAATTCGCCACCCTGCGGGACGCCTTAAAAACGCATTACCGACGGACCCGCCCCAGTCTCCTGCAGAACCTATCTTCTATCTCCCTTGGAAACTCAACTCCGGGACTTCTCTGGGAGGAGATGTGTAGGGGTGAACTCCCGGCACGCAGACAGACTTCCCGAACCTATCCTGCCCCAGCTTCACGCACAAAAGCTCCCCACACAAGTACGTATCACCCTGTCCGCAGTAGATTACTCATCAACACCTGAACTTTACGCAACCGAGGCAGATAGAATATTCAAGGAATACACTGCTGTGTGCCATGCTGCCGCAAACCACTCAGTGGTTACACCTCCACTTAGCCCCGGTTTCGTCAACCAGATCAACTCTCCTCAGGGAAGTAGCATTCCATCAGACAAGCAAGACATCAGGGACCTGTTGCAAACTTGAACCGCAGGATGGACACCAATGAACAGCTCTGCTCCTCCATGCCTGCTTCTTCTCCTGTTCCTGCCCCACGCACTGTGTCCTACCAACCCCAACACTCCTGTCCTGCCCCAGAACCCGCCGCCAGCCCCCAGCACAATGTACCTACCTTCTGTTGGTACCATCAACGCTTTGACGCTAAAGCTAGAAGCTGTGAGGCTCCCTGCAACTACACGGCAAAGCAACATCGACGGAGACTGGTAGGCGCCATAACCTCCGCCACTATCAAGCAGCACATCACACGCCTTACTTCTGACCTTGACCACTTCACTCCTGCTGCCCGTCACGACCTACTACAAACACTACATCAAGCGGTTTCTGCATTCAAGGCTACTGCCCCACGCCAGCCTTCCCACCACCCTGAACACATTCATCCCGCACCACCTCGCCCACATCATTTCTGCATACCCTCTTTTCATCCTCAGGTACCTACTGCTCCTGACGACCCCGCAGCCGGCCCTAATGACCCAGATACCCCCCCCGGTCCCCCTCCACCTGCGGCGATAGAAGCACCACATTCCTCACCAGTACAACCTTCTATCCACAACCCTCCTTCTCCCAAAGATCTCGTGCCTCCAGACAGAGTCGTCTCCTGCAGCGGCCGACTGATCCACACCCCTGCCTGTTTTGTCTCACATGTGAGATACAACCCTGCCGACAAATCTCCTGCAGCGCCCAGAGGGGAAGGGGAGTATTGTAGTGGATCTCTCCCCTACAACTACATCCGCATTCCAATGAGACAGTATCCTAGCAACCAAGCGAGCTGTTCGGGGGGGGGGGGGGGGTCACCAGCTGCTACGTCTGCCCTAGCAACGGAGCCAAGAAACTAGCGAGTTCCCACGGGTTTACTTCCGGCTGCTGTGTATATAAGCTTGCAGTCTCTCCATTGAGATTCATTCTACCCTACGTTCCTGAACACGCAACACCTCCTCCAAGCAAGCTCCTCGCTGTCCAGCTCTCATTCAACCTGGAGGCCAGCAACATGCAACATCTCCTCTAACGAAGCTCCTGCACAGATACCTCCTCAAGCACGCTACTCACTGAACGTGTATCTTGACCAAGCTTCTCACCACACGGCATCTCCAGCACCAGACTGTCTTGTACATAATATATTTTATATAAGAAAACCACCACCTAGAGTTTCCATTCATCCATCCTGAGTGCTAGACAACATAATATCACGTAACCCTACAAACTAACTCGGGGTGTTCAGGAATTTAAAATTGTGAATGATTGAATTTCTTATACAGGCAATTATGTAGATCCATCTTGAGAGAAGAGAGTCTAGATGTATTGAGTATAAGTTGAAGGCATCTTGTGTCTTATAGGTAGAGTATTTCGTGTTAAGATATTATGTGTGGAGTACTCTGTTTGCAAGCTGTAAATCTTTTACTTTTATCCTCTTCACCACTGATCGGCTCTTTAGCCGCTTGGGAGACCGGTCACGTCTCCCATTACTTTTCCTTTTCTTTTATCCTCTTCAGCAAAAGATCGGTTCGCTAGCCGCTTGGGCGATAGGTCACGTCTCTGTTGCACACTGTTGGCAAGTACTGGGCATGCACCGGCTCCTGAATGTACCTGAACCCGCTCCAGTGTTGGCCAAGTGTCACGTGCCTGAGCGCTGGGGAACTCGCATAGCATGAGGCATATGTTCACGCCTACATTTCACACAAGCTATTAATAATTTGTTAATTGTACTTATTATATTATATTGTTCTTAGTTACTTAGGTTAATTGTATATTTATCTATGTTATTAATATGCATTATTGTCTTACTCTGTTAAGTTCAAATCAAGAGTAGTATTAATAAATTATATAAATTATCCAGCAAATGTCCTGGATCACGTGATATGAGATGCTCTCCTCCACAGCGTGCCCCACCCCTCCCCAGTAGCGAAAAACTGTGGCGTAGGGTAGACGTGTCCATTCGTCTAGTGTCTTGTCCAGTCTTCTGCAATGCCTTAGGGGTATCAGGTATTAGTGACACGTTTAGTTAGGCCTAGGAAGGGATCCTGGTGGTAAGGAATCTCCTGTTTGGTAGGAAATAACCATTTTGTAGTGATTGCTGTTTATATATACTGTATGTTTGTGTAATGTAGTTGTTAAGTAATATTAGTTTGGTCTAACTCCTTACGGTATATTTTCTCCCTTCCGGCATCACTCTTATTTTATTATACAATTACTTATTCCCTTAAATTCATGTTTGCTCGTCATTACTCCCTTTAGAACATAAATTGAATTAATTAATTATCTTCCCTTTTGTGATTCACTTATTTCAACTTGTTCATACTTATTCAAGTACATTTAGTTGAGTAGGTTTTTGGTGGGGATAATTATTGCCGTGTTCCCTATTTGTTCCTTTATTTGTTAATAACTTGGGGTAGGTTTCACTCCTCAAGTATAAAGGGTAGTGGGATCGCGACATAAGTCTTGTCTTGAAAGAGCTCACACTCGGTGCCGTCATAACACTCTCTGGTAGATTGTTCCAAGGGTTCACAACTCTCACTGCGAAAAAGTTTGCCCTCACAGTTTTCTGGACTTGCAGCTTATTCAATCTTGAGCTGTGACCCCTTGAGGGGCGGGCGATCGTCCGCCAGCTCCAAGTAAGGACACCCGACTGAGTAGTGCCCCTTGAGATGCTTATACACCACTACTAGGTCACCCCTTGCCCGTCTGTAGTATAAGCTAGGCAAAGTTCAGGCGCTCCAATCTCTCAGTGTAGCTGAGGTGCCGAATGGCAGGCACCAGTCTGGTGGCCCTCTGAACATTTTCAACCAACTGACAGTCACTAGCAGGTATGGATGATGATTTCGTGCCATTAATCACCACACACTGCTTGCAGTCATGTAGAAAGTCTTCTATCCACACAAGACATTTCCCCGAATTTCGTACCCTTCCAGTTTGATTTTCAGCCTTTCGTGGGGTACACTGTAGAAAGCCTTGGCAAAATCTAGGTAAATATTGTCGATATTACCACTCCATTCCAAAATATGGATCGAAATTTCCAATACCTTGAACAATTGTGTTAAGCAGGAGCGCCCTGGCATAAAACCGTGTTGGCAATCCTTTACAAGATTGTTTCGTAGTAGATGTTCCATTGCGGCATCTCTGATAATACTCTCAAGTACTTTACATATTATGCTGGTCAGGCTCACTGGTCTATAGTTGTTAGCGGAGTGACGATCGCCCTTCTTGAAGATAGGACTCACATAAGCCACTTTCCATTCACTGGGGACTTTTTGTTCATCCAGGCATTTACAAAACAGGATCTTCAGGGGCTCGGCAAGCTCGTTGCACAACTCTCTTAGCACTCTAGGATGCACCATGTCAGGGCAGGGACTCTTATGGACCTTTAGCTTTGACAGTATGGGTTAGTGCTGTGTCCTCAAACGCAGGAAGGTTAATCGCATCCTCTCTTGTGAACACAGAGGAAGAGAAGCAGTTCAATGCCTCAGCTTTATCCTGGTCAGAATCTGAGTAATTACCATCTTCAAACCTCAGGTCTGATAATCCTACTCACGTTTTTAATTTCGACTTTGCATAGAGGTAAAACGCCTTTGGGTTTGACTTGACCTCACATGAAACCAGCCTCTGGAACTCCTTTTCAGCCCTTCTGCACTCTATCTTTGCTTGGTTTCTGGCTCTTGCATACATCCTCCTGTCCTGCTCATCGTTTGACCCAACCCACGTCTTGAATTTCTGAGGTTTCTTCTTAACTTTTCGACCGCCGCGTGGTTCATGTGTAGGGATCTCCTCGTATTCCTAGAGGCACTAGGCTTGGCCTTGGGTATATATTTATCGATCAAATGGGTCACTTTACTACTTATGATATTCAGCTTAGTGTCTGCGTTCTTGTGCCTTAATGAGTCGGGCCAGTTGATACCCCTCATCTCTTTCCTCATCCCGATGTAATTTCCCTTGTAATATTTGCACCTTGGCCTGGCCTTATCCTGAACTAGGTAACAGTTAAATCTGAATGACAACACTATATGGTAACTGGTGCCAACTTGGGCAAGGTGTGCCAGTTTGGCCACCATACCCTCCTCGTTTGTTATGATGAGGTCTAGTGGCTTGGGTGTTTGCTCCCCTCTGTAATGTGTCGGGTCTCTAACATGTTGGAATAGAAAATTATCTCTCAGAGTTTCTACAAAAAGAGTAGCAGGGTTATTCAAGTCATTTGGGGTGAACTCGTTTCTCCAGTCGATGTCGCTATAGTTAAAGTCCCCCATGACAAGGAGGTGACTAGGGTTGAGCATCACTGCGTTGTCTATTAAGGCTCTTAAGTTCCTTTGATTTAGTGGGCCACAGTTTGGGGATCTGTAGATACACCCGACTTGGACTCTTCAAAAACACCCTCTCCCCGTACCCTCTCCTGGCTGGCTCTAAGGTCTTGCCTAGCACAGATAACCACACCCCTCTAGCAAGTTTCTTGAGAAAGGTTCGTAAATGAGTCATATCCAGAATACTGAACTCACATTCCTCTGGGTCGATTCTCCTGTTCTTGTAAAACAGTTCGAGAACTCCTACAATATCTGGTTGGTGTACTTTCAGTAGTGTTTCAAACTCCTCTCTCTCATCAAGAAAAGTGCCAGTATTAGTGTACATGACATTCAAGCCAGAATTTGTTCTCGGTAACGTCTCTGCTCTTTGTAGTAACACCCCCCCCCCCCCCCCCAATTCTAAGAAGCTGCAACCACCTTCATTCTATCGGCTAATTCCTTCGTCTTAGCAAGGATCTCTTTCCCAACTTGCTCTAGTTTGGCAGCCAGCAGGTCACCAGCTTCTTCTAATTTCGTCCCAAGGGAACTCGTTCCCTTATGGCTTGCAATCGCCTATTTCACCTTGACTATGCAGTCAGGGCAATACCAGCAACAGCCTTCATGCTTTACGGCAGTTAGCATCTTCCTAAACGTTGCACTGGTCAGGCCTGTATCATCCAAATCCGTCATCCCCCCGCAGTATTCACATATCATTTCCCTCATGGTTGTTGGTGTTGAGGGGAAAGGGATGCAGACTGTGTATAGATCTAAACCTAATTAAAAAATAAATAAATATATAAATAAAGAAAAAAACAGTGCTTAGCTCCCCTCTGCTGGATTTAACCTCCCCTGTTGCCTTTAGGGATGTCTTCTGTTTTTTCTTCTCTTTTTATTTTCTTATTCTTCTCAGTTCACTTCGGCGGTTTGTCAGTATTTATGTGCTATCTCTATGTACACTGCATTTTGCTATGAATGACGGATTTTATACACCCACTCAGTCCTCTAGAAACACAGAAAAATAAAATAAACTTTCTTTGGGGCGGAAATAGAATGTCTTTACGGAGAGCCAAGTTTGTTGATTTGAGTTTTTTTTTTTTAACTAACATTTCCTTATACTTTCTTTTCCTGTTCTCATCGACGACTATATCTCTTAGTGCTATCACCGTGTACACTGTATCTCCCTGTGAATGGTGTAACGTAGGCACAGTTTCAGTCCATGAGAAATCACACAAAAAAAATAAAATTTAAAGTCTCTGTGGCACCTATAACACGACTTGGTTTCAGCTGGCAGTGGTGCCTAACAGTTCACTAAGATATGTTATATTCTAATAAAAGTCTGGGTGGTGGCAGGCTACCGTTGTAAGTATAAGAAGTGGTATAGTAAGAACAAATGATCATGGGCCCTTCGTGCCCGGTTGCGAGTCCGGTGGTACAGTTTACCAAAAGCATGAAAGTTCGAACGCTCGTGCTTGGCTAGCGAGCAACCGCCGTCCGGCTGATAGCGGACAGCAACATCGTTTTCCTGATGGTCGTGGTTATAATAATCATGGTCGTGGGTGTTATAATCATGGTCGTGGTTTTGATCATAATCGTGGTTATGATCATAGTCGTGGTTCTTATAATCATCATCGTGGTTGTTATAATCATGGTCGTGGTTGTTTTAATCATAATCGTGGTTGTTATAATCATGGTCGTGGTTGTTATAATCATATTCGTGTTTGTTATAATCATGGTCGTGGTTGTTATAATCATGGTCGTGGTTGTTATAATCATAATCGTGGTTGTTATAATCATGGTCGTGGTTGTTTTAATCATAATCGTGGTTGTTATAATCATGGTCGTGGTTGTTATAATCATATTCGTGTTTGTTATAATCATGGTCGTGGTTGTTATAATCATGGTCGTGGTTGTTATAATCATGGTCGTGGTCGTGATAATCATGGTCGTGGTTGTTTTAATCATAATCGTGGTTGTTATAATCATGGTCGTGGTTGTTATAATCATAATCGTGGTTGTTATAATCATAGTCGTGGTTGTTTTAATCATAATCGTGGTTGTTATAATCATGGTCGTGGTTGTTATAATCATATTCGTGTTTGTTATAATCATGGTCGTGGTTGTTATAATCATGGTAGTGGTTGTTATAATCATAATCGTGGTTGTTATAATCATGGTCGTGGTTGTTTTAATCATAATCGTGGTTGTTATAATCATGGTCGTGGTTGTTATAATCATATTCGTGTTTGTTATAATCATGGTCGTGGTTGTTATAATCATGGTCGTGGTCGTGATAATCATGGTCGTGATAATCATGGTCGTGGTTGTTATAATCATGGTCGTGGTTGTTATAATCATAATCGTGGTTGTTATAATCATGGTCGTGGTTGTTATAATCATAATCGTGGTTGTTATAATCATGGTCGTGGTCGTGATAATCATGGTCGTGGTTGTTATAATCATGGTCGTGGTTGTTATAATCATAATCGTGGTTGTTATAATCATGGTCGTGGTTGTTATAATCATGGTCGTGGTTGCTATAATCATGGTCGTGGTTGCTATAATCATGGTCGTGGTTGTTATAATCATGGTCGTGGTCGTGATAATCATGGTCGTGGTTGTTATAATCATGGTCGTGGTTGTTATAATCATGGTCGTGGTTGTTATAATCATGGTCGTGGTTGTTATAATCATAATCGTGGTTGTTATAATCATGGTCGTGGTTGTTATAATCATGGTCGTGGTTGTTATAATCATGGTCGTGGTTGTTATAATCATGGTCGTGGTTGTTATAATCATGGTCGTGGTTGTGATAATCATGGTCGTGGTTGTTATAATCATGGTCGTGGTTGCTATAATCATGGTCGTGGTTGTTATAATCATGGTCGTGGTTGTTATAATCATGGTCGTGGTTGTTATAATCATGGTCGTGGTTGTTATAATCATGGTCGTGGTTGTTATAATCATAGTCGTGGTTGTTATAATCATAGTCGTGGTTGTTATAATCATGGTCGTGGTTGTTATAATCATGGTCGTGGTTGTTATAATCATGGTCGTGGTTGTTATAACCATAGTCGTGGTTGTTATAACCATAGTCGTGGTTGTTATAACCATAGTCGTGGTTGTTATATTCATGGTCGTGGTTGATATAATCATGGTCGTGGTTGTTATAATCATGGTCGTGGTTGTTATATTCATGGTCGTGGTTGTTATAATCATGGTCGTGGTCGTGATAATCATGGTCGTGGTTGTTATAATCATGGTCGTGATAATCATGGTCGTGGTTGTTATAATCATGGTCGTGGTTGTTATAATCATGGTCGTATTTGTTATAATCATGATCGTGGTTGTTATAATCATGGTAGTGGTTGTTATAATCATGGTCGTGGTTTTGATCATAGTCGTGGTTGTTATAATCATAATCGTGGTTGTTATAATCATGGTCGTGGTCGTGATAATCATGGTCGTGGTTGTTATAATCATGGTCGTGGTTGGTGGTTGTTATAATCATGGTCGTATTTGTTATAATCATGATCGTGGTTGTTATAATCATGGTAGTGGTTGTTATAATCATGGTCGTGGTTTTGATCACAGTCGTGGTTATGATCATAGTCGTGGTTGTTATAATCATAATCGTGGTTGTTATAATCATAATCGTGGTTGTTATAATCATAGTCGTGGTGGTTATAATCATGGTCGTGGTTTTGATCACAGTCGTGGTTATGATCATAGTCGTGGTTGTTATAATCATAATCGTGGTTGTTATAATCATAGTCGTGGTTGTTATAATCATAGTCGTAGTTGTTATAATCATGGTCGTGGTTGTTATAATCATAGTCGTGGTGGTTATAATCATGGTCGTGGTTGTTATAATCATGGTCGTGGTTGCTATAATCATGGTCGTGGTTGCTATAATCATGGTCGTGGTTGTTATAATCATGGTCGTGGTTGTTATAATCATGGTCGTGGTTGTTATAATCATAGTCGTGGTGGTTATAATCATGGTCGTGGTTGTTATAATCATGGTCGTATTTGTTATAATCATGATCGTGGTTGTTATAATCATGGTAGTGGTTGTTATAATCATGGTCGTGGTTTTGATCACAGTCGTGGTGGTTATAATCATGATCGTGGTTGTTATAATCATGGTCGTGGTTGTTATAATCATGGTCGTGGTTGTTATAATCATGGTCGTGGTTGCTATAATCATGGTCGTGGTTGTTATAATCATGGTCGTGGTTGTTATAATCATAGTCGTGGTGGTTATAATCATGGTCGTGGTTGTTATAATCATGGTCGTGGTTGTTATAATCATAGTCGTGGTTGTTATAATCATGGTCGTGGTTGTTATAATCATAGTCGTGGTGGTTATAATCATGGTCGTGGTTGTTATAATCATGGTCGTATTTGTTATAATCATGATCGTGGTTGTTATAATCATGGTAGTGGTTGTTATAATCATGGTCGTGGTTGTTATAATCATAGTCGTGGTGGTTATAATCATGATCGTGGTTGTTATAATCATGGTCGTGGTTGTTATAATCATGGTCGTGGTTGTTATAATCATGGTCGTGGTTGCTATAATCATGGTCGTGGTTGTTATAATCATGGTCGTGGTTGTTATAATCATGGTCGTGGTTGTTATAATCATAGTCGTGGTGGTTATAATCATGGTCGTGGTTGTTATAATCATGGTCGTATTTGTTATAATCATGGTCGTGGTGGTTATAATCATGGTCGTGGTGGTTATAATCATGGTCGTGGTTGTTATAATCATGGTCGTGGTTGTTATAATCATGGTCGTGGTTGTTATAATCATAATCGTGGTTGTTATAATCATAGTCGTGGTTGTTATAATCATAGTCGTAGTTGTTATAATCATGGTCGTGGTTGTTATAATCATAGTCGTGGTGGTTATAATCATGGTCGTGGTTGTTATAATCATGGTCGTGGTTGTTATAATCATGGTCGTGGTTGCTATAATCATGGTCGTGGTTGTTATAATCATGGTCGTGGTTGTTATAATCATGGTCGTGGTTGTTATAATCATGGTCGTGGTTGTTATATTCATGGTCGTGGTTGTTATAATCATGGTCGTGGTTGTTATAATCATGGTCGTGGTTGTTATAATCATAGTCGTGGTTGTTATAATCATGGTCGTGGTTGTTATATTCATGGTCGTGGTTGTTATAATCATGGTCGTGGTTGTTATAATCATGGTCGTGGTTGTTATAATCATGGTCGTGGTGGTTATAATCATGGTTGTGGTGGTTATAATCATGGTCGTGGTTGTTATAATCATAGTCGTGGTGGTTATAATCATGGTCGTGGTGGTTATAATCATGGTCGTGGTGGTTATAATCATGGTCGTGGTTGTTATAATCATGGTCGTGGTTGTTATAATCATAGTCGTGGTTGTTATAATCATAGTCGTGGTTGTTATAATCATAGTCGTGGTTGTTATAATCATGGTCGTGGTTGTTATAATCATGACCGTGGTTATTAGGTACTGTAAGTATCTAATATACTATAGGAAGGAATAGAATAAAGGTTAGAATAATTAGTTAAAGAAATATTCGCCAAAAGGAGAGGTTAAAATCATAAAAAAAAAATATGAATCACTGATGATCATTTCGAGATAAATTATATTATGAAGAGATGTGACCATGATTCTGGTTAGATTAGTCACCATCTGCTTAAGTCATCATAGTCATCATATACGTTAGTCAGTTTTAGGCCCATCTCACAACCAACCATCGATGTTCTTTCTGCGCGAGGGTGTTAGTTTTCAATGCGTCTTATTATTTACGCTGGTGGATATAAGACCCAGCTACCCTCACTGACACAGCTACTGTATGGTCAATTTGATGTTATTCTTCTTTATAAATGCCTTCTAATCTGTCTCAAGTCTATCCGTGTGTCTAATGTGAACCAGTCAGTCAGCTGTCTGTATGTCTGTCTGTCATGTTAGGTGCCATATTGTCTATTTGTGCATGTATGAATCTGTCTATTTTTGTCAACCTCCTGTCTGTTTCATTGTCTAGTTTCACCCTGTGTAGTCATGTATGTCTGTCTGTATGTATGTATGTCTGTTATCTTTGTCTTTCATAAGTCTGTCTGTCTTTCTGTGTGTCCTTGAATCTGTCTGTATTATGTCTTTTGTTTGTCCGCTTCTCTCTCTCTCCATTTTTATCCGTACTATGTCTATCTATATTTATATATCTCTATGTCTCTCCATTACACTACTCATTATATTTGGCACTTCTTCTTCCTTATTAAATAGGTGATATTAATATGGTATTCTGGGAACTTTTAAAAACACATCCCTCCATTCATACCTCCACCTCTCACTATCCCTCTCTCCCATCTCCTTTCCTCGCTCGCCTCTTAAGGATAATAATGTTTCTTCTCCTTCTCTTCTCCCTTTCTATCTTCTCCATGCATTCCTGTTATTATCTTTTTATCTCTTCTCCTTTTCCATGTAAATTCAGCCACAGGAATAAGTACACACTGTAGCCTCGTAAGGTCCGAAAATACTCTGGTAACGTTGAAACTGCGCATCCAGACGCATGATGAAACTCAGCTCCCCCCCCCCCCCCCACCTGTTATCTCTACCTATTTTCTGTTTCCCCTTCTTTTTTCTTCTATTTACTCTTCTTCCTTCCTTTACTCATCCAAACAACATTTAAAAAAAGTAGGCTAAAAGAAAAAGTGGGGGGGGGGGGGGGGGGGGAGGAGGGAGCCATACGATAACTGCAATCGTCCGGCCGGCAGACAGCGTACAGCGACATCTTTTGCCAGTGTAAATAAAATCGTTAATTAATGCCTTCCTAAAGAAGCCATCGACATGGGACTAGGTTTGTTCCACTCTACGAATTTTTTTTACGTTTATTCCACCAAGTTTGATGAAAAACGATTGTGCCGTTACGGCTGCCCAGAACAGACAGTCAGACAGACAGTTAGTCCTATAGTATATTAGATGACATGGTTTCCCAGACTAATCCATGGTATGGAATATAACCAAGGCATAATAATAAATTGAGAGAAAGAAAATATTACTAGAAAATATAGATATGAAGCAAGAATATAAGTATTCAAGAGAATAAATAGGAAATAGAAAAAACTTGCCCCCTTACACTGCCGCCACAAGAGAAGGACTTATGTCTTCCCACTTCTCGCCAAGTGTTGCGCTGCTTGATGCATCACATAGGAGGGTGCGCCTTTAAATCGAACCAGATGGGAGTCTGCTAAGCTCGTTCTTTCAAAAGTGGTTGTATTCTATGAAAAAGCAAATATTCCCATGATCACAGAAAGAAAGGCAAGTGAGAGGATGATCAAGTTCCTCGATGAAAACGACAAACTTAGAGCCATACCCTGCAAGCGTCGATCAACACCAGCCTCCCTTGCCAAGAAGGAGCAGATGGAGAAGAAATTGCCAAAGACATTTCCACTGTGGCCAGCTAATGCTGAGCAGCTTATCAAGAATGTAGAAGATAAAGCTTTTCTACAGTCCATGAAGTGATAGCAAAGCAACTTTGGTCAGCGTGACATGGTGCTTGCTAGAAAAGTCCAAAGTCGCCATGCACGCGAAAGTGCAGAGGCAGAGAGAAAAGAACGGATGCACCAGGAAATGTCCAGCACATCGAATAGCTTCAGAAGCATGACACGGAGAATTTTGTGAGTAGACATCCACGAGTGATACTGTGTGTGTGCGTCATCTGCTGCGGGTCCTTTTGCCAGGAGTCATCATCGCATGGTCTGCACTGGAACAACAGTCTTCATTCAGCATGACATCAAGAAGAAACCCAAACTCGTTGCATTAGCGAATAAGCCGCCCGGACCAAACTTGGCATGGATAGCAAGTGTCAGTTTGGGATCTCAAAAAAACTCCAACCAACCCGATCCGACACACCCAACCCGACCCGACCCGACCCGTTAAACCACACAGAGGTTGAAAAGTCGTATTACATCCCACGTATTATAGGTAATTTTATCCTTATATATACTACTACACGTTCACTACAACACCATTGAACCCCAGGTCGTCTCTCAACATTCGCTCACAATGAGAAACCAGTGTGCAACATTAAAAAAGGATCGGCAAAGGCAAAACTCTTAGAAAAATGCAGCCTCAATGCCTCAAGGAATCATACCTTTGGAGAAGTGTTCCGACACTCACCCTGTCCACAAACATGAGAGAACAACTACAAGGAGATCAGGATGCTGGACGGTTTGCAAACCTTCTACTACAAATTGGGAATGGAACTTTCCCTGTTGATTCAGAAGGACAAAAATCATTCCTCAAGGATGTGGAAATGTTGTAAAGTCCTCAACTGAGCTCACTCACATGGTCTACCCAAACATTATCCACCACTACAAGGATCAGAAGTAGCTGCGTGAACGTGCAATTATGGCACCAAGGAATGAAACATTGGCTGAAATCAACATGACTCTACTCAGACAGCTTCCAGGCAGTGAGACCTCATTCAAATCTGTTGATACAGTAATCGACTAGGACCAAGCAGTCCAGTACACTGCAGAATTCCTTAATTCTTTGGAGCCCGCTGGAATGCCTCCTCACCACCCCACTCTCAAGATTGGAACTCCTATAATGCTCTTAAGAAATCTTGAACCACCAATCCTCTGCAATGGCACAAGATTGGTGGTGAAGAACATGATGCCTCATGTACTGGAAGCTACAATACTGACAGGAAAAGCGAAAGAAGAGGACGTTTTTATACCAAGGATACCTCTCTTCATCACTGACCTGCCATATTTTTTTTATTTATTTATTGGGCACTCCCCTACATCCTTGTGTAAGGTGAAGCGCTGAAGCGTTTACAGTGCCCAACAGGGAAGCATGCTAAGTTCATGCTTGCCTTTATGTCTCATGAGTTAAGGGCATAGAAGCCTGAAGAGTCAATGGTTTGTGTCATCAAGTTATTGGAAGCTCCAACAACTTGTCCCTGAATACGAATTCGCAACTTTCGATTTACACCAGGTACATACTTTACTGCTAGGTGAACAGGGACTAATGGGGGCTAGGAAGCTGACCTACCATTTGAGTTCGAGCGACTTCAGTTCCCGGTTAAAGTGAGCTTTGCCATGACCATCTACAAAAGCCAGGGACAGTCCCTAAAGATGGTTGGCCTAAACCTGGTGTTTCCTTGCTTCTCTCATGGACAGTTCTATGTTGGATGCTCCAGAGTGGGAACTGGCAAAAATCTGTGCATACTTGCTGCTAATGGCTAAACCAAAAATGTGGTCTACCTTAATGCACTACAGTGAGACAATGTGGAGCCTCCCGGAGGGTGGCGTCCTACCGTTGTCTAGCGAAAGAGCCGCCCGGAAGGCGGCGATTCCGCTAGTTGTAAATAATCGTTAAGGTTTCATCAAGCCTTGAAAAGCCCTGGCTTCGGCTTCATGACCTTTTTAACATCTCACTTCAACTTCATGACTTTTTTAACGACTGGCTTTGAAGCCGGAGGCTTGGCTTCGTACCCATGCCTGTTGAGAGGTGAATCAATGTGAAAACTATGAAGTGATAGAAGAAAGATAAGGTCCTGGGATAATATGGCAGACCCGTAGACCACTCAACCCCAATAAGTCACCAGATCCCGATGAGATATTTGTAAAGGCCTAGTACTTTAGGATATAAATCCCTTGCTAGCCTAATCAGGATCTTATAAAAGGAAAGTCAAGAACCATGGGTTTCCAAGGGGTAACAAACAACCGTTAGAGATTGACGTCTCTTCACTACGAAAATAATCACAATAATTGACACCACTCACACAAATATCAAATAAACAATTACGGGAGTCAAACAATTACAGAAGTCAAACAATTACTGGAGTCAAACAATTACGAGTCAAACAATTACGGGAGTCAAACAATTACGGGGGTCAAACAATGTACAGATATTTCCTACTGCGGCAGCCCGGTGGAATGTTCCGTTAATGCGGTGGTCCGCTCTCAGGGGGAAGGTCCAGGGCAGCTTCCTCACTTGGCGCCGGCGTTGGTGGGCGATGTCTTGCCACACAGGAGAGACGCCAGGGCACGGACGGTGGATAGGGCGTGGATGAAGTGGCGATGACGTGGCAGCCGCGGTAGTAGCTGGAGAAGGTGTCCGGAGATTGACAGCCAAATAGTGAAGGATTAAGGAATCAGCCCACGAGCCCCAGGAGCCTCAGATGAGCACACAACCAGAATTTGAACGAACAGCGGGGTGCAAGTACAGCTGTGTTGATGGCTGGGTAGTGTCTGCTGTGTGACGAAGCAGCAGCGACCTTCTCACCTCTTTCTACCCCCCCCCCCCCCTTGTGGGGCCGCGAACAAGCAAACGAGCGACGGACAACCATCCCGCTCATTACCGCCCTTACACAGCTCCCCCAACAAAAATCTAGTGTAAGGAAGATTAAAACTTAAGATTAATACAACAAACATATAACAATCCTACAACAAATGGTTAAATATACAGAGCAAAATAAAGAATAGAGAATGGTCACACTAAAAAGAATAAGTAGTAACTTGATGTTCAAATATCGTAAAGCCGTATCAAGGAACTGCACGTGGGATCCATTTCAGTCCAGGTTTATGTTTGGGCCCATTGCCAGTCGTAGAGGATTCTTCTATCCCGTCCGGTGTTATCGGTAACTGGTAGCCGAGATCATCCGAGTCTGGCGCCTGAACTTCACAGGAGCTCTTGCAGGGTAGTGCCTCGACTGACTCCAGCTTGGGAACATCGTCAAGGACACGAGCAAAGTTAATGCGAGTCCTGCAATTATATTTCCTTAACAAATTAGCTTGATATAATTTAGGCTTCTTAAAGGAAGGGGGTGAGAATGGTCCAACAAAATCTATGGCTACCCGAGAAAATGGCTCTGTAATGATGGGTAAGGGTTTAAGAGGAACAGGGCGGACTCTACCCTTGGCGGACATAAGTTGGCACTGATCACAACTCCTACAAAAGGCTCTAATATCTGCTCCCATACCTGGCCAGTAAAACTGATCAGCAACCTTCATACAAGTCTTTCTACGAGAACAGTGTTCTGCTAGAGGGCTCTCGTGAGCTACAGAGAGAATGTTACTACGACAATCAGCAGGGACAACAAGTAAAAACCGACGTACTTTGGCTGGTTGCTTGGATGACATACAAGATCTATGTAACAGATCATTTATACAAACAAACTAGTAAACAGACCCATCTCTAACCTGATCCTCCTCTCCGGAAGTCACCTTCTCCCTCACCCGCGTCAGAGTGGTACAGGAGGCTTGAAGCTTGGCGAACTCCTTGGGTGTCACAGTCAGTGGATGCAATTTCGGCAGAACCAGGGGATGCAGTTGTTTCACCTTCGCTTACCATGTCTCCACAGCTTGGACCTTTGCTTGAGGCGAGGTGGAGCGTGAGGGTGGCGAGGCGGCGTGTTTAGGTGGCGAGGAGACTGGCGCTGGTGGCGAGGAGGGTTTTAAGGGTTCTGGGTCGTTAGGGTCACGAACTCCGGGAACATTACCAATGAGAACACTAGCGAATTTAATGGACGCTCTTACCACATTAGACCAACCAATGAAATAGGGGCAACGCAGGTAGCACCTAACAACAGGGAACTGGTCAAGACCTAAATAATAAGCGACACTAACCTTCGAGCAGCTGGAGACGTCAGCGTCAGACAGGGCTTCCTCAGAGACAATGCACGAGCAACCGGTGTCCCTGATGATAGTAGATGCCCAAGACACATTTATTATTCCGCTGACACTATAACGGGGGCAGCTCCTGTCTTCCAAACAGAATCCGACCTTGTAGCTGGGCTGATGAATGTCGGTAGATTTGAAGGCGCGGGGATTCCTGGGACAGTGAGAACGAATGTGCCCTTCTTCTCTGCAGTTGTGGCACCGCACGGTCGGTGAACTACTCCTCTCCACTCCTGGGAATGGTTCTTCGGAGGACAGAGGCTTCGTGTTCTTCACTGGGGGAGTGGGAGACTTGGGGTAGGCGTTGCGAGCGGACGCCCAGTTGTCAGCAAGTTGTACAGCTTCTCCTAGCGTCGCTGGCCTGTGTTCCTTGATGAATATTCTCAAGTCTGGCTGTAGAGAAGACAAACACTGATCCAATATCATGAAGTTAGTGAGAGAGACACAGGTTTCCTCAACCTCTGACTCCTCTAACCATTGTTGAAACAAACGACCAAGGTGGATTGAAAATTGCCGATATATTTCCCCTGCCCTAATCTGTCCTGCGGAAATCAACACGATAACCATCAGAAGTCTTGTTAAACCGTCGCTAGAGAGCTTGCTTCAACAAAGAGTAATCTCTAGTAATGTCGGCAGACAGGGACGTATAAATCTGTACAGGTTTCCCACTCAGTAGGCTACTGTCCTGTTCCAAGCGTATAGTCATTGGAGTGTGTGTACTAGTATATGTGTGAGATGGTGTAGCCTGTGTGTGTTAATTCCTGTTCTGTACATTTCAGGTATTGGTGCCTTCTGTATTGAGACAATAAACATCAACAAAATCAAACAATATATTACTGACCGACGGTGCATACAGTAAATTGGCGATGAGGATCAAGCACATACATCTATTCACACCATGGCCACTGCTATACCAACACTACAACCTCTAGAGCTACTATAGAGGAGACCGACCAAACAAGCATGGGCGGACTGGATAGAGAATGCTGAAGATGCCTTCATTGCATTCAACATAACTGAAGATGCCAAAAGACTAGCACTCATCAGATTCTATGGAGGAAAGAAACTGAAGGAAATCATGAAGACATTGCGTCCAGCGATACCGACAGACCAAACAGAGCCAACGTACAAAACAATTAGAACAGCACTTGATGAATACTTCAGTAAGAAAACAAACGAAGTATTTGAACGGGGAAAGTACACACAACTACGTAACCCGCCTACGTACACAAGGGGCCAAGTGCAACTTCGACAACTGCAACCTTGACAAAGCAATCATCGACCAGTTGACGGAGAAATGTACTTCACATAAAATGCGTCGTGCATACCTGAAGGAGACAGAGATAACAGTACAAAAAGCTCTACAAATCGCTTACACTTATGAATCAACTGAAGCCCAAGCTTGCCAGATGGAGCAAGATGAAGAAGGCACCAATGTGAACAAGGTAAACACAAGATACAAACAACAACAGCAGCGGGACTGGGAAAGCAATCGAAGACAACAAAGTAAGGATATGCCACGCGACCCAAAACTGAAATGTCTCGGGTGTAATGGCACAGGCCATCGACATGGACATAGACAATGTCCTGCATTTGGAAAAAATTGCAACTACTGTGGAATCGTCAACCACTTTGCCACTGCGTGCAAAAAAAACATAACCGACAAGAGAGGGTCAGACAACTGACGGAGGACAGTTCAACGGGTAACGACGACAATCACGTACACCAGGTGTCGTCCAAGAGCACAAAAGAATCTGACGATGGCCATACCTATGTGTTCAGAGTGACATCAGACGACACTGCAGAGGAAAAGGTGATGATAGAAGACGTACCGGTCGGAATGTTGATTGACTCGGGGGCAAACGTCAATCTAATTGACGGGGGCACATTCGACCACATCATCAAAATACGACCGAACATAGTACTCAAGGAAACGAATAATCCCAAAGCGTATGGAAACATTCCCATCCCACTCCGAGGAGAGTTCTTTGCAACACTGACAAATGGATCGAAGAGAGTCGTACACAAAATCCTGGTAACAACAGCGAAACAGGGACGGAATATTCTGAGCACGCGAGACAGCTTGGATCTTGGCCTTCTCAGTATCCACCAGAATAACCGGATTACGATCAGTAAGATGCCTTCATCAACCCGGAGGATACTGGAACAACATCTACCAGCGCTGAATGGACTGGGGAGAATGAAAAACTTCCAACTTAAGCTCGACATCGACCCAAATGTCAAACCTGTCGCACAGCCACCTCGGAGAGTACCCATTTCACATTCGAGGTACAGTCGAACAGAAGATACAAGAAATGCTAGATAATGATATCATCGAGAACGTGGAAGGCCCTACACCGATGGGTGTCCCCATTGGTGACTGCTCCAAAACCAGATGGAGATATCAGGATATGCGCAGATCTCCGCATAGCAATCAAAGTGGTGAAACGCATGCGCCATCCTATACCAACCGTGGAACAACTACTCAGCGAAATTAACGGGGCCACGAAATTCTCAAACCTAAACTCATACTATCATCAGATCGAGCTAACCCCCGAATCGAGAGACATAACATTCTCGTGCGACTACGGTATCTACAGGTACAAGGTGTTAGTCATGGGCATTGCATCAGCCGCGGAACAAGGACAACGTCTGCTACAACAGATTTTGCAAAAGTATTCGAATTGTCGGAATGGAGCGGATGACATCCTGGTCTGGTGCAAGGATATGAGTGAACACAACAGTTCTCTGGAAAAAGTACTGCAAAAGTTGAAGGAGAACAACCTGACCATCTTCCAACACAAAAGCGTGCTCCACATAGATGAAGTTGAATTCCATGGATTCACTGTATCCAAAGAGGGCATCAAACCAACAGATAAAAAAATCGAAGCCGTGAAGAGGTTCAGACGGCCAGAAGCGGTTCAGGAAGTCCGCAGCTTCCTAGGTCTGATCAACTACCTGACCGGGTTCATATCACGATTAGCGACATTGAGCGAACCTCTGAAAAACCTGACGAGAATGAACAGCAAGTGGACCTGGACAGAAAAAGAAGAGCGGTGCTTCAACAAACTGAAGGAGGCCGTCATGAAGAGCGAGGCACTCATGCACTTCAACCCTCAGCTACCAACCACACTAATTGTGGATGCTAGTCCGGTACGACTAGGGGCAATGCTATGCCAAAACCACCAAGGGGTACTCAAACCCATCAGTTATGCCTCCCGAACACTGACTCAGGTGGAAAGACGGTATTGTCAGCTGGAGAGGGAAGCCTTAGCCATAGTTTGGGCATGTGAAAAATTTCATCTATACCTTTACGGGAAAGAATTCACCATCACGACCGATCACCGAGCGCTAACGACCATCTTCAGCCCGAAAGGCAAACCATCAGCCCGTATACTCGGGTGGATCCTACGCATGCAACAGTACGACTTCACGGTCCAACACATCAAAGGAAGTGACAATCCGGCAGACATGCGGTCTAGACAACCCCTGCCATTCGATGCTCAAATCTCTGAAGAGAAATTGGCAGAGGGATTCATCAACTATGTGGTTGCCAACGGGATCCCGAAAGCTATGACACTGTCCGAAATTCTCGAAGAATCAAGGAATGATCCGACTATAACAGCCCTCGAAGACGTCATCGCCAAGAATGACTGGACGGATAAACTAATGGATCCTTTCAAACACGTACGTGCAGAACTGACATCAAAACGGGGACTCGTGTTGAGGGGATCCCGGATCGTAATGCCCCAAACACTACAACGAAGCACGATGCAACTCGCATATGAGACACACCTGGGAAAGGTCAAGACCAAGGCGCTACTCCGAGGCAAGGTATGGTGGCCAACTATCAACAAGGACGTGGAGAAGGCAATCAGACAATGCATCCCATGTGCAAGCCTCGACACAAGAAAACAAGCCAATCCGGTGAATATGTCTGAGATGAAGGGGCCGTGGGAGGTAATCCACGTGGACATATGTGGACCGTTCCCTAGTGGTGACTATGTGCTAGGGAGTGACAGTTTTGCAAAAGTTTTCAAAATCTAATTGCTTGGGTTGGATTATTTGTCTATCGGCCACGCTAATTCCGAGTATGTTTGAGTTTTTTACATCATTGCATTAGAAGGTTTGTGGATACTTTTGGGTTTGGCATGAAAAACGCAAAAAAACTGTAAATAATAAAGGGACTGGCAATGTGGCACAACCTGTTAAAATCAAGTTATTGAATTGGGTTATTCGACTACTGTGTACACTGGTTCATAATATGCTATTGTTTTACAACTCAATGCGCTACAAATTATGCCGATATTTTTGCTGCAAGTCACCACATACGTATATTTCGAAAACCAGGGCCCAATATTACCAACGGCGTGGATAGATTCCGTGGAATGAATTCAGGACATTCCCGCTCATGGAACATTACCAAACTCCGTATATGTGCCAATGGCAGGCCAATGGCAGGCCAATGGCAATATTTACAGAGTTTGTTGAGGCTCCCTGGACGGGAATGCCCTGAATTTATTCCACGGAATCTATTCACGCCGTTGGTAATATTCGTCCCAGGACTGATCAACGAATTCAGCCCAAGTAGCTTGACTTGGACAGTTAAGGACAAAATCTCAGTCCGTACTTTTGAATAAAATATTGTTCAATAGGTGGTGATTTTGAAGTGCTGAAAGTTGTTTTTTCTGTGTTGTTTTGCAGTTAGTTCAAAGGGCCGCCACCAAGATGGGTCGTCCTAAGATTAGCAACACTCAGCTGCGCCAGGGTAACGATAAGGTGTTCGGGGTTCGGATGCCTCTGCCATCTAACAAGTTGCCTCTGAACAAGGAAGTTGGAAGTGCCCTGGCTTATGAAGCAGAAAACGAGAGGTTAAGGAGAAGAACAAATGCTTTTGATTATATGGATGTTCTTCTCCTTAACCTCTCGTTTTCTGCTTCATAAGCCAGGGCACTTCCAACTTCCTTGTTCAGAGGCAACTTGTTAGATGGCAGAGGCATCCGAACACCTTATCGTTACCCTGGCGCAGCTGAGTGTTGCTAATCTTAGGACGACCCATCTTGGTGGCGGCCCTTTGAACTAACTGCAAAACAACACAGAAAAAACAACTTTCAGCACTTCAATATCACCACCTATTGAACAATATTTTATTCAAAAGTACGGACTGAGATTTTGTCCTTAACTGTCCAAGTCAAGCTACTTGGGCTGAATTCGTTGATCAGTCCTGGGACGAATATTACCAACGGCGTGAATAGATTCCGTGGAATAAATTCAGGGCATTCCCGTCCAGGGAGCCTCAACAAACTCTGTAAATATTGCCATTGGCCTGCCATTGGCACATATACGGAGTTTGGTAATGTTCCATGAGCGGGAATGTCCTGAATTCATTCCACGGAATCTATCCACGCCGTTGGTAATATTGGGCCCTGGTTTTCGAAATATACGTATGTGGTGACTTGCAGCAAAAATATCGGCATAATTTGTAGCGCATTGAGTTGTAAAACAATAGCATATTATGAACCAGTGTACACAGTAGTCGAATAACCCAATTCAATAACTTGATTTTAACAGGTTGTGCCACATTGCCAGTCCCTTTATTATTTACAGTTTTTTCGCGTTTTTCATGCCAAACCCAAAAGTATCCACAAACCTTCTAATGCAATGATGTAAAAAACTCAAACATACTCGGAATTAGCGTGGCCGATAGACAAATAATCCAACCCAAGCAATTAGATTTTGAAAACTTTTGCAAAACTGTCACTCCCTAGCACATAGTCACCACTAGGGAACGGTCCACATATGTCCACGTGGATTACCTCCCACGGCCCCTTCATGACAAACACTTCCGTCCGCCCACAACAGATTTCAACAGATGGCCACCAATCACTTACTCCCGACGCACTCTGTACCATCTAAAGCGTGGGAACGGTTATCCTGATGGCAGTGTTATCGCGCGACTCAAGTCTCTGAAAATATTTCACGCTCGGAGCCGTAGACAAGGCCGTCATGCACATAAGCCCATTAGAACCGTAACCTCCACTAGGAAACCGGAGAAACCCACCCCTGACAGACCATACCACCACACTGAAGTTCCAAGGATATGGTATGATCTCCCGTCTTTACTGCTATCCAACGTCACTTCCCTAGCTAACAAGTTCGACGAGCTGGCAACTACAGTCAGGTCAACCGCCGCGAGCGTCGTTGCCATATGTGAGGCTTGGCAAATTGTGCCTGAAACGTGTCATATTGAGGGATATCAACTCTTTCATCACCTTCGTTCACAAAGACGCGGAGGAGGTGTTGCCCTCTTCTGTCAAGATGACCTACGCCCGTCACGCCTGGATGTTCAAGTCCCAGCAGATGTGGAAGCATTATGGGTATGTGTCGTGCTACGGGCCCACCCGCGCAACACTGCTTCCATCATAATCTGTGTGGCATACCATCCGCCTCGATCACCCACCAGAGACACTCTTATCAATCATCTCATCACCACCTCAGACCACCTCAGAGTTAGGTACCCATGTGCCAAGTTAGTATTATGTGGGGATTTAAATGAAATTGACACCACTGATATCCAGGACCAGCTGTCACTATCACAAGTTGTGACCTTCCCCACACACGGTCAAAATACCCTTGACCTTATCTTAACTGACTTAGCGGACCAGTACCAACCACCTCAACCAATGCCTCCTATCGGGTGTAGCACACACTTATCAGTGCTCTGGTCCCCAGCTGCCACTCCCACTCAAGTACAGAGACCCTACATCAAGACCTACAGGCCGATTACCGACTCTGCAGTGCGCCTACTCGGGCAGTGGATAGTTCACCATCCCTGGACTGAAGTACTTAGCGTGGATGACGTGGAAACCAAATGGATAAATTATACCAACACCACCACGCAAGCTCACCACCACTTCTTCCCCGAGAAGTCCGTCAGATCTCACCCAGCTGACTTGCCCTGGATCACACCTCGGATCAAAAGACTTATGCAACAGAGAGACAGAGCCTTTCATCTCAATGACCACATGCGCTACAGGTCACTTCGCAACCGAGTCATCCGCGAAATACGCACTGCAAAGAAGTCCCACTACCCAACCAAATTACAACACCTGAAGCAGACCAACATCAGTCAATGGTATGGTAAGCTTAAAGAACTCTGTGGACTAAACAATAAGACACACCCCCTCCCCTTCCTTAGCCATCTCACTAGTGTTGACGCAGCTGAGCAAACAAATAACCATTTCGCTACTATATGCCAGACGCTCCCACGGCTTGACACAACAACTCTCCCTGCTTACCTACCAGCCCCCCTTCCCACTGACTTAGTAGAAGAATTTGAAGTAGCAAAACGCCTGGACAAACTAAAATTAAAACGCTCTACCACCCCCATTGACTTACCAATGAAACTCTTCAAGGAGTTCTCCCCGGAGCTTGCTAAACCCCTCTGCTCCATCATCAATGCTTCTCTCAGTCAAGCCAGATGCCCAGCTGACTGGAAGACCTCTTATGTATCACCAGTGCCCAAGTCAACCAGCCCACAATCCTTAAATCAGCTACGACCTATTGCAATCACCCCAATACCCAGCCTAATCTGTGAAAGTTTTGTGTTCGACTGGGCTTATGCTGATATTGCAGGAGTCGTAGACCCTCAGCAATTTGGCAACATGAAAACTTCCTCCACCACTCACTGTCTTGTCAGCTTTCTCGATTACATATACCGCCATCTCGAGAAACGAAAAACGTCTGTAGCTGTCGCCTTCATTGATTTCACTAAAGCGTTCGACCTAGTCGACCACAATATAATCATCAACAAAGCTATTGACCTCGGGCTTCGAAGAAGCCTCATACCATGGCTTACAGACTTCCTCAGTGACCGACGCCAAGCTGTACGCTTCCGAGGGGCTGTCTCCACCTTTCAGTCACTCACCTGTGGCGTCCCCCAAGGCACCAAGATGGGACCACTCTGCTTCCTTATGCTCATCAATGATGCCCTAAGAGAAACCCCTGCTCGCTGGAAATATGTCGACGACTCCACCATTGGGATCAGCGTCAACAATTCTGCTCCCAACTATACCGCCCTTCAGGATTTATTGAACAGTCTCCAAAACTGGGCCACCAACAACCATGTCACCATCAACCATACCAAGACCATGGTTATACACATCAACCTCTCCTCCGACATTGTCCCACCTCCTTCCATTACTCTAGGTCCGAACACACTCCAGGTTGTAGATTCCACGAAGCTCCTCAGCGTCACCATAGACAACAAACTAAATTGGAAACCACACGTCAATGAAGTTGTCAAATCCTCCAGTTTCCGTCTCCACCTCCTCCGCCGACTCAAGTCCCTCGGAGTTCCTGCACACGAGCTCCTCAGTGTTTACACAACATTCATACTTCCCAAGCTCACCTATGCCTCCCCCACCTGGTCTTCCTCCCTAAATGCCACACAACGTAAACACCTAGAAAAAGTACAAAAGAGGGCATGCAAGATTATTCTCTCCCCCTCCTACTCCACATATCAAGAAGGGCTCAACACACTGACCCTTTCGACTCTCACTGACCATCACCACGACCTCATCTGCAAATTTGGTAAGAAGCTTCTACACCATCCCCGACACCGGCTCCTACTACCACCTGAGATCCCTTGTCCGAGAATTGCTGTTCGACACCACAACCGCATCCAGCCCATACGTGCACGAACTGATCGCTATAAGAACAGCCCAGTCCCAACCATTGTAAAAATTATCAACAACTTGTAATACTGTAACACTGTCACTATGTTGAAATGAACTGTAGTTTGAGCTTTTCCCCATCTAAGTTATTATATGTCTTATTTGTGTCACTTATGTTACTTGTATACTATTTGTAATTCGTAACCCATTCCCCAAATATGTAACTGTATATTTTCAGCCTTCTGGCTGCCAAGCTCCTTCAATAAACCGTTAATTATTATTATTATTATTAAGTTGATCAATGATTCCCAGCATGGCTTCACAAGCGGGCATTCATGTCTAAGTAATCTATTAACATTCTTGTCATCTGTTTTCGAATCAGTGGACTAGGGGCACAATCAAGATGTGGTATATCTCGACTTTAGCAAAGCCTTCGACAGACTCCCCCACGAAAGACTAATAAGAAAAGTGGAGGCTCATGGCATTAGAGATATTCTAAAATGGATTAGGGTGTGGTTACAGGACAGGAAACACCGAGTGAGCATTAACGGCACTAAACACGATTGGAGCAACGTCACTAGTGGAGTACCCCAAGGCTCAGTACTTGGACCATTATTAATTATTATATACATAAACGACATAGATATCGGTGTAGACAGCAACATAAGTGAATTTTCTGATGACACTAAAATAGTGAGTGTAATAAAATCTGACGAGGACTCCACAAAACTACAGGAAGATCGAAACAAATTTTTCGAATGGTCTGAAAAATAGCAGAAGAAATTCAATGTGGACAATTGTAAAGTACTCAGTATAGGAGATGTAAAGAGGGAAACCAGATACCAGAACAACGATGTTATAGAGAAATCCGACTGCAAGAAAGATTTAGGAGTAATGATAAGTAGGAATCTTAAGCCAAGTAAACAATGTGAGCTCTAAACAAGGCTAATTAAGTACTTGGGTTCATACAAAGGAGTGTTAGTTACAAGACTAGCGAGGTCATCCTAAGATTATATCTTGCGCTTGTGAAACCTCACTTGGATTACACAGTTCAATTCTGGTCACTGTATTACAGAATGAATATGGAATCCTTGGAAAGAATTCAGAGGAGACTGACAAGATTAATCCCGGGCATTAGGAACCTTGAGTACAGAGACAAGCTAAAGCATCTTAATTTGCACTCCCACGAGAGACGTAGAGTGAGGGGCGATATGATAAGTGTATAAATGGAAATCAGGGCTAAACAAAGGAGACATTACAAAGGTACTCAAACTATCCAACCAGGAGCGAACTCGTAACAATGGTTTTAAATTAGACAAATTTAGATTTAGGAGCGAAATAGGTAAACATTGGTTTGGAAATAGAGTAGTGGACATTTGGAACAAGTTAACAAATATCGTTAACTCGAATACGTTGGATATCTTCAAACAAAGGTTGGATGGATATATGAGCAATAGGGATTGGGTGTAAATGGGACTGTCCAGTATGGGCTAACAGGCCCGCTGCAGTTTCCACCATTCTTATGTTCTTATGTTCATGGAGACATCGGATGCTGTGGTGTTCAAGTGGTGTAAACAGGGAAACCAGATACCAGATGAACAACGATGCCATAGAGAAATCCGACTGCGAGAGAGATTTAGGAGTAATGATAAGTAGGAATCTTAAGCCAAGTAAACAATGTGTTTTTGCTCGTAACAAGGCTAATAAAGTACTTGGGTTCATACAAAGGAGTGTTAGTTACAAGACTAGCGAGGTCATCCTAAAACTGTATCTTGCTCTTGTGAGACCACACCTGGATTACGCAGTCCAGTTCTGGTCACCGTATTACAGAATGGATATAGAATCCTTGGAAAGAATTCAGAGGAGAATGACAAGACTAATCCCGGGTATCAGGAACCTTGAGTATAGAGACAGGTTAAAGCATCTTAATTTGAACTCCCTTGAGAGACGTAGAGCGAGGGGCGACCTGATAGAGGTGTATAAATGGAAGGCAGGGCTAAACAAAGGGGACATTACAAAGGTACTCAAATTATCCAACCAGGAGCGAACTCGTAACAATGGTTTTAAATTGGACAAATTTAGATTTAGGCGTGAAATAGGTAAACACTGGTTTGGAAACAGAGTAGTGGATGAATGGAACAAGTTACCAAATATCATCATTAACTCGAATATGCTGAATAGCTTCAAACATAGGTTGGATGCTCATATGAGCAATAGGGGTTGGGTGTAAACGGGACTGCCCAGTATGGGCCAATAGGCCCGCTGCAGTTTCCTCCATTCTTATGTTCTTATGTTCTTATGTGTAGTAACTCATCCTCGGGTGTTATGAAGGACCTCACGTGGTCATAGAGACACCGGGCGGTATGGTGTTCACGTGGTACAATGACTCGTCCTTGGGTGTTGTTATGAAAGACCTCGCGTGGTCATGGGTACACCATGTGGTGTGGGGTGGTGTCACAGTACCTCACTCTGCTCGGTGATGTGTTTTCTCGTAGTCAGGTGCATAGCCGGCCGGCCCTCTTTTGTTCCTAGGATGGACGGATTAGCACCTCCTGGGGTACTTATCTCACTGGTGCGTGTGTGTGTGTGGCAGTAATAAAAATAATAATAATAATTAACGGTTTATTGAAAGAGCTTGGCAGCCAGAAGGTTGAAAATATACAGTTACATATTTGGGGAATGGGTTACGAATTACAAATAATATACAAGTAACATAAGTGATACAAATAAGGTATATAATAACTAGATGGGGAAAAGCTCAAACTACAGTACATTTCAAAATAGTGACAGTGCAAGAAGTAGTATTTACTGGGAGTGAATACACTGGTTTATTACAAGTTATTGATAATTTTTACAATGGTTGGGACTGGGCTGTTCTTATAGCGATCAGTTCGTGCACGTATGGGCTGGATGCGGTTGTGGTGTCGAACAGCAATTCTCGGGCTAGGGATCTCAGGAGGTAGTAGGAGCCGGTGTCGAGGATGGTGTAGAAGCTTCTTACCAAATTTGCAGATGAGGTCGTGGTGATGGTCAGTGAGAGTCGAAAGGGTCAGTGTGTTGAGCGCTTATTGATATGTGGAGTAGGAAGGGGAGAGAATAATCTTGCATGCCCTCTTTTGCACTTTTTCTAGGTGTTTACGTTGTGTGGCATTTAGGGAGGAAGACCAGGTAGGGGAGGCATAGGTGAGCTTGGGAAGTATGAATGCTATGTAAACACTGAGGAGCTCGGGTGCAGGAACTCCGAGGGACTTGAGTCGGCGGAGGAGGTGGAGACGGAAACTGGAGGATTTGACAACTTCCCTGATGTGTGGTTTCCAATTTAGTTTGTTGTCTATGGTGACGCCGAGGAGCTTCGTGGAATCTACAACCTGGAGTGTGTTCGGACCTAAAGTAATGGAAGGAGGTGGGACAATGTCGGAGGAGAGGTTGATGTGCATAACCATGGTCTTGGTATGGTTGATGGTGACATGGTTGTTGGTGGCCCAGTTTTGGAGACTGTTCAATAAATCCTGAAGGGCGGTATAGACGGGAGCAGAATTGTTGACGCTGATCCCAATGGTGGAGTCGTCGACATATTTCCAGCGAGCAGGGGTTTCTCTTAGGGCATCATTGATGAGCATAAGGAAGCAGAGTGGTCCCATCTTGGTGCCTTGGGGGACGCCACAGGTGTGCGTGCGTGCGGGTGTGTGGCATTGTACGTGTGTGTGTGTGTGTGTGTGTGGCATTGTGCGTGTGTGTGTGTGTGTGCATGTGGCAGTGTACGTGCGTATGTGGCAGTGTACGTGCGTATGTGTGTGTGTGTGTGGCAGTGTGCATGCGTATGTGTATGTGGCAGTGTGTGTGTGTGTGGCACTGTGCGTGCGTGCGTGTGTCTGTGGCACTGTGCGTGCGTGCGTGTGTCTGTGGCAGTGTGCGTGCGTGTCTGTGGCAGTGTGCGTGCGTGTCTGTGGCAGCGTGCGTGCGTGTGTCTGTGGCAGTGTGCGTGCGTGTCTGTGGCAGTGTGCGTGCGTGTCTGTGGGGTGTGTGAGCGTGTGTCTGTGGCAGTGTGTGAGCGTGTCTGTGGCAGTGTGCGCGTGTGTGAGTGTGTGTGTGTGTGTGTGAAAAAGTGTACGTGCGTGCATGTGTGTGTCTGTGTGGCAGTGTGCGTGTGTGGCAGTGTGCGTGCGTGTCTGTGTGACAGTGTGCGTGCGTGTCTGTGTGGCAGTGTGCGTGCGTGTCTGTGTGGCAGTGTGCGTGCGCGTGTGGCAGTGTGCGTGCGCGTGTGTGTGTGTGTGTGGCAGTGTGCGTGCGTGTGTGGCAGTGTGCGTGCGTTGTTCTAGTAATGTATATGGGACTAAGCATTTATATTGTATTGGGTAAGAGTAGCGAACCCAATTGTCTGCTTCTTCTTTTATTGAAAAACTATCGTTTATATAATTCCTGAGTGTAAATCAACCATAACTTCCATTATTTATGAGTGTAAAGGGAGAGGACGGCGGCTATGTAAATAGACCGTTTAATCACTTCCTTTCGATGTGAGATTATGAGCGAGACTGCCTGTGGGTGCCGGCTTATCCGAGCTGACCCATCTGCTGACATACAGTCAATGGGCCGTACCCCAAGGAGGCTACCAATCACGTGATAAGAGCATGACAACTCATAGCCAGTGGAAAGTTACAGGGAATGAATCAGTATATAAATCAAATGTAATGAACCCATTTATATAATACTTCTGTTGATGAGACAGGGCCATTACAGCGTGTAATAATAATAATAATAATAATTAACGGTTTATTGAAGGAGCTTGGCAGCCAGAAGGCTGAAAATATACAGTTACATATTTGGGGAATGGGTTACGAATTACAAATAATATACAAGTAACATAAGTGACACAAATAAGACATATAATAACTTAGATGGGGAAAAGCTCAAACTACAGTTCATTTCAACATAGTGACAGTGTTACAGTATTACAAGTTGTTGATAATTTTTACAATGGTTGGGACTGGGCTGTTCTTATAGCGATCAGTTCGTGCACGTATGGGCTGGATGCGGTTGTGGTGTCGAACAGCAATTCTCGGACAAGGGATCTCAGGTGGTAGTAGGAGCCGGTGTCGGGGATGGTGCAGAAGCTTCTTACCAAATTTGCAGATGAGGTCGTGGTGATGGTCAGTGAGAGTCGAAAGGGTCAGTGTGTTGAGCCCTTCTTGATATGTGGAGTAGGAGGGGGAGAGAATAATCTTGCATGCCCTCTTTTGTACTTTTTCTAGGTGTTTACGTTGTGTGGCATTTAGGGAGGAAGACCAGGTGGGGGAGGCATAGGTGAGCTTGGGAAGTATGAATGTTGTGTAAACACTGAGGAGCTCGTGTGCAGGAACTCCGAGGGACTTGAGTCGGCGGAGGAGGTGGAGACGGAAACTGGTGGATTTGACAACTTCATTGACGTGTGGTTTCCAATTTAGTTTGTTGTCTATGGTGACGCCGAGGAGCTTCGTGGAATCTACAACCTGGAGTGTGTTCGGACCTAGAGTAATGGAAGGAGGTGGGACAATGTCGGAGGAGAGGTTGATGTGCATAACCATGGTCTTGGTATTGTTGATGGTGACATGGTTGTTGGTGGCCCAGTTTTGGAGACTGTTCAATAAATCCTGAAGGGAGGTATAGTTGGGAGCAGAATTGTTGACGCTGATCCCAATGGTGGAGTCGTCGACATATTTCCAGCGAGCAGGGGTTTCTCTTAGGGCATCATTGATGAGCATAAGGAAGCAGAGTGGTCCCATCTTGGTGCCTTGGGGGACGCCACAGGTGAGTGACTGAAAGGTGGAGACAGCCCCTCGGAAGCGTACAGCTTGGCGTCGGTCACTGAGGAAGTCTGTAAGCCATGGTATGAGGCTTCTTCGAAGCCCGAGGTCAATAGCTTTGTTGATGATTATATTGTGGTCGACTAGGTCGAACGCTTTAGTGAAATCAATGAAGGCGACAGCTACAGACGTTTTTCGTTTCTCGAGATGGCGGTATATGTAATCGAGAAAGCTGACAAGACAGTGAGTGGTGGAGGAAGTTTTCATGTTGCCAAATTGCTGAGGGTCTACGACTCCTGCAATATCAGCATAAGCCCAGTCGAACACAAAACTTTCACAGATTAAGCTGGGTATTGGGGTGATTGCAATAGGTCGTAGCTGATTTAAGGATTGTGGGCTGGTTGACTTGGGCACTGGTGATACATAAGAGGTCTTCCAGTCAGCTGGGCATCTGGCTTGACTGAGAGAAGCATTGATGATGGAGCAGAGGGGTTTAGCAAGCTCCGGGGAGAACTCCTTGAAGAGTTTCATTGGTAAGTCAATGGGGGTGGTAGAGCGTTTTAATTTTAGTTTGTCCAGGCGTTTTGCTTCTTCAAATTCTTCTACTAAGTCAGTGGGAAGGGGGGCTGGTAGGTAAGCAGGGAGAGTTGTTGTGTCAAGCCGTGGGAGCGTCTGGCATATAGTAGCGAAATGGTTATTTGTTTGCTCAGCTGCGTCAACACTAGTGAGATGGCTAAGGAAGGGGAGGGGGTGTGTCTTATTGTTTAGTCCACAGAGTTCTTTAAGCTTACCATACCATTGACTGATGTTGGTCTGCTTCAGGTGTTGTAATTTGGTTAGGTAGTGGGACTTCTTTGCAGTGCGTATTTCGCGGATGACTCGGTTGCGAAGTGACCTGTAGCGCATGTGGTCATTGAGATGAAAGGCTCTGTCTCTCTGTTGCATAAGTCTTTTGATCCGAGGTGTGATCCAGGGCAAGTCAGCTGGGACTTCTCGGGGAAGAAGTGGTGGTGAGCTTGCGTGGTGGTGTTGGTATAATTTATCCATTTGGTTTCCACGTCATCCACGCTAAGTACTTCAGTCCAGGGATGGTGAACTATCCACTGCCCGAATAGGCGCACTGCAGAGTCAGTAATCGGCCTGTAGGTCTTGATGTAGGGTCTCTGTACTTGAGTGGGAGTGGCAGCTGGGGACCAGAGCACTGATAAGTGTGTGCTACACACGATAGGAGGCATTGGTTGAGGTGGTTGGTACTGGTCCGCTAAGTCAGTTAAGATAAGGTCAAGGGCATTTTGACCGTGTGTGGGGAAGGTCACAACTTGTGATAGTGATAGCTGGTCCTGGATATCAGTGGTGTCAATTTCATTTAAATCCCCACATAATACTAACTTGGCACATGGGTACCTAACTCTGAGGTGGTCTGAGGTGGTGATGAGATGATTGATAAGAGTGTCTCTGGTGGGTGATCGAGGCGGATGGTATGCCACACAGATTATGATGGAAGCAGTGTTGCGCGGGTGGGCCCGTAGCACGACACGTACCCATAATGCTTCCACATCTGCTGGGACTTGAACATCCAGGCGTGACGGGCGTAGGTCATCTTGACAGAAGAGGGCAACACCTCCTCCGCGTCTTTGTGAACGAAGGTGATGAAAGAGTTGATATCCCTCAATATGACACGTTTCAGGCACAATTTGCCAAGCCTCACATATGGCAACGACGCTCGCGGCGGTTGACCTGACTGTAGTTGCCAGCTCGTCGAACTTGTTAGCTAGGGAAGTGACGTTGGATAGCAGTAAAGACGGGAGATCATACCATATCCGTGGAACTTCAGTGTGGTGGTATGGTCTGTCAGGGGTGGGTTTCTCTGGTTTCCTAGTGGAGGTTACGGTTCTAATGGGCTTATGTGCATGACGGCCTTGTCTACGGCTGCGCGCGTGGAATATGTTCAGTGACTTGAGTAGCCGGATAACACTGCCATCAGGATAACCGTTCCCACGCTTTAGATGGTACAGAGTGCGTCGGGAGTAAGTGATTGGTGGCCATCTGTTGAAATCTGTTGTGGGCGGACGGAAGTGTTTGTCACTGACGGCACTTTGAGGGACACTGACACTGGTAGACATCTGTTAATATTTGTCAGTCGTAAAGACCGTGGGTCTTTGTCCCTGGTGCTTGGGGTCGCCGACACAGTTTTCACGATAGATGTAAACACCGCGGTGGTCCTTGTCACTGGCACTTTAAAGGTGACCGATAAAGTGCCCACTGTCTGACTTTTCCTTGGGGTGCACTATCGAGCACTGTATGGTAATCACTTATTGCACTGCTCCGTAATCAATCGTTCACTAATCACTAGAATGCTTTGTTGAATCGATCCTGGTGTAGTAAGACTGGTAGGGGTATAGCAGGGGGAGCGGGCAGGGCCAAACAGACTCGGCCTGGCTGCTAAAACTGGGAGCGCCTTCGGGGCACGTCCTGTCTCACTGAGGGTTGACAAGTGTGTGGCAGTGTGCATGCGTGTGTGGCAGTGTGTGTGCATGCAGTGTCTGTGTGTGTGCAGTGTGCATGCATGTGTGTGTGGCAGTATGCATGTGTGTGTGTGTGTGGCAGTATGCGTGCGTGTGTGTATGTGTGTGGCAGTATGCGTGTGTGTGTGTGTGCCAGTGCGTGTGCGTGGCAGTGCGCGTGCGTGGCAGTGCGCGTGTGTGGCAGTGTGCGTGTGTGGCAGTGTGTGTGCGTGGCAATGCGTGTGTGTGTTTGTCCGTGGAAGTGTGCGTGCGCGACAGCGTGCGTGAGCGTTGCAGTGTGTGTGCGTGGCAGTGTGTGTGCATAGCAGTGCGTGTGCGTGGCAGTGCGTGTGCGTGGCAATGTGTGTGCGTGTGCGTGGCAGTGTGTGTGCATGTGCATGGCAGTGTGCGTGTGCGTGTCAGTGTGCGTGTGCGTGTCAGTGTGTGTGTGCGCGTCAGTGTAATAATAATAATAATAATAATATTAATTATAATAATAATAATAATAATAATAATAATAATAATAATAATATTAATTATAATAATAATAATAATAAATTATAATAATTATAATGACAAAATTGTTACAAAATTGGGGGATGGGTGGCAGTGTGCGTTTGTGTGTGCGTGGCAGTGTGTGTGCGTGGCAGTGTACGTGCGTGGCAGTGTACGTGCGTGTGTGTGTGCGTGGCAGTGTGTGTGTGTGTGTGTGGCAGGGTGTGTGCGTGGCAGTGTGTGCGCGTGGCAGTGTGTGTGTGTGTGTGGGGGGGGGGGGGGCAGTGTGGGGCAGTGTGTATGTGTGTGGCAGTGTATGTGTGTGGCAGTGTGTGTGTGTTCTATAAGCCTAAGGTCTGTTCATTATAGAAATATCACAATCGGGCCAGCCCATGAATGTGACGTATGATTTTGTGATTAGGTAATGTGGCAGTGAGTACGTGTGTGGCACTGTGGCACTGTACATGTGTGTGTGTGTGTGTATGTGTGTGGCAGTGTGTATGTGTGTGGCAGTGTGTAAGTGTGTGGCAGTGTGTCTGTGTGTGTGTGTGTGTGCGTGGTAGTGTGTGTGTGTGTGGCAGTGTATGTGTGTGTGTGGCAGTGTGTGTGTGTGTGTGTGTATGTCAGTGTGTGCGTGCGTGCGTGGCAGTGTGTGCGCGTGGCAGTGCGTGTATTTGCTTGTGCGTGGCAGTGTGTGTACGAGACAGCGTGCGTGTGCGTGGCAGTGTGTGTGCATGTGCGTGGCAGTGTGTGTGCATGTGCGTGGCAGTGTGTGTGCGTGTGTGCGCGCGGCAGTGTGTGTGCGAGTGCTTGGCAGTGTTAGTGTGTGTGCGTGGCAGTGCGTGTGCGTGGCAGTGTGTGTGCGTGCGTGTGCGTGGCAGTTTGTGTGTGTGTGTGTGTGTCAGTGCGTGTGTGTGTGTGTGTGGCAGTGTGTGTGTGTGGCAGTGTGTGTGTGGCAGTGTGTGTATGTGGCGTGTGTGTATGTGGCAGTGTGTGTGTGTGTGTGTGTGTGACAGTGTGTGTGTATGTGGCAATGTGTGTGTATGTGTGTGTGTGTATGTGTGTGTGTGCTAGAGTGTGTTTACCATTTGTCTTTAATCGCACCGATGTATGATCAATGGAAAGTATTATCATATCTTCATTAGTATACACGAAAGTCATTTTATGATCGAACTTAAACTTAAAGCAACGAACTCTTGATTGACAAAACGGTGGGGAAGTTACGCTATAGTCGACTCTGTATCCTCGGTGAAGCATATATAATTAACTAACGCATTATACACATCTGTGATTCCACAGGTGTACAGCCACCAAAAAGACCTGTCGCTAACCATGAACCCCGAGATTCAGACTCTTGAATCCAAAGCATTTATTGACAGAATAGTGTATCAGTGTCTACTGCTTCGGGTTCACGAGTCTGAATCGTGGTTCGCGACAGGACTTTTTTGGGCGACTGTGCATCATAGCCTTGCGAAGGTGTCTAAATAGCTACGTCATAATGCCACATTACTCAAGTACATTGAAATATTTGCATTAAAATACTAACAAAACATACAGAAGCTACACAAGTATTAATACAAACAAAGCTCAGGGACTGGAAATCAGCTAACGTCACCCGAGGGTAGAAAAAGTGCAGCAGAAAACTACAGGCCGAGTAGTCTAATTAAAGCATCACAACACATCAAGCTTGTAACCACGCTGCCACTTCCCAGCACCAAGCTGCAATGTACATCCAATACAACATGTATACAGAGAGCACATTGTGAGTTTTCTTTCTCCATCCCATCCTGAGCAAACCCAAACAACCTGTTCCCCACAACATGAACCCTATAGAGAACGCTTGAGGCAATATTGTGAACGTGTGAGAGTGAAGAGAGAACCAGGGTGCAGCTACAGGAGCATACACACCGTGAGTGAGAGGTCCTGAGGTGGAAACCGCAACTGATACACAATCACGTGGCCTCCGTTCCCAACAGGCTGCAGCAAGTAATCGAGAATGAAGGTGACTGCACTAACAAATATTAATGTGTCAGGAAAAACTTCACTGTGTAATCAACGTCATACATTCAGTATGTGCCGTTTATTACACAGGAAAGTTATTTCTGACATCGATATTTTTTTCCATGTTAACTGAAGTAAATATAACTTTCATGAATATATATCGAATTGTATAATAAATGTAAAGAAAACAATCCTCTTCTATTATCCTCACTTAGGCTGTATATATTCAGGATGATTTAAGTCAAACAAATCATAACATTATACTTATAATTATTATGAAAGAGTACACTATCATATAGGATAAATGTATTGCATGTGAAACAATTACCATATATACCACGAAAAAAAACAGAGAGGGAGACGGAGACAAAGAAACAACTGCATAACGACACAATTCATAAAATGCTGTTTGTAATGGTCCAATCCGGCTATTCAAGTCACTTGTGACGAGGAAATTGATATATCATTTCAATCTCATAATCTCATATTTAATATGTTCATGTCATGCTGTTTACAATATATTTATGTATTCTTGGAAGACGTTTACTGTAATAATTGTATTTGTATATATTTTTCTCTCCATTTATTTACAAGAAAAGGGGAAAAATTCTTGCCAAAATACAAAACCATGTTACAAAGTTGCCTCACAATATTTCATAACTTACAATAATGTTCCAACACTCACGCACACTTGCATGGAAACATATGCACTCGCTCGTGAAGAAAGATGATTTCAACGGGGTCCCTTGCCGTTTTTAGTAATTATAAAAAACTATTACATTAATTAGTGAAATCTCGTACTGAAGGTATAGCTAATACGAGACTGTACGTATGTATGCGAGCCTAACAAAGAGAAAATAAACAAACACAAAGAGAAATTTAACAACTGGCCATATAAAGTACACTTCGCTACAATATAAGAAGGTGTTGGCAACTTTATTTATCTATGGTAGTTCTAGACTTCTTCACCTCAGGTTGTGCTAGTTCAGTCATAGTGTTTGTACTCCTTGGCAGCAAATACGAGGAATCTGCTGCTCAGTCAACTTGGCAGAAAAATTCATAGTTTTATTATCTTTCAATTTTTCAGCTTATAGCAGAACACTGGAAAAAAGTAGTGTTGCCCATTATTCCCCCAACACAATTGTTTTTAATGGTGATGACACTTCAGAAATACTGGCTTATCTTTTTGCAAAATAGCTGGCAGGATTATTTGTGCTCCAAAGGGAATTTGGGCAGGTTTCGTAAACTTAAAATTTTCAAAAAATAAAAATAAAATACTAGGAAATAAATCCAGAGTGGAAGTCATTCCTTCCAAAAGATAAAAATATTTAAGCCGATATGCAGTGACCAGCTATCACATAACTAACCGTTAACACTAGAGTTCCTCCTTTTCTTTGTATTATTTACACAAGATACAAGTAAAAGAAGCTCCAAAAAGTTTACTTAACGAACCTAACTATAAAACTTCCTACTAACCTGAGGAGTAGACCCGCCAGCAATTGCTGGAGCTGCTTCCGCTGCGGTGACTGGTGAGCAATTGAGAGAGCCGGACCAAACTGCTCCACAGTCCACACCAAGCCACCTCCCCAGTACCACCAGCTATATACCACTATCAACCGTTCGCTTGTTTTACCCTTCGTGTTTCTTAATAGTAAAAATAATACTGTAATAATAATAATAATAATGAGGTATTATTATCGTTTAGGTTATCCAGCGAATTTTAGGATTTTAAGTTTAGGTTAAGAGGTTGAAATTATGTTTTATCCGATGTTTTTTATTTTATTTTTTTTTTTTTTTTGTTTGGAACAACTTCCAAATAGCTGGATGACCGAAACGAAAATTTTACCAATAATAATTCAATATAATCGTCCTACAATATATATATATATATATATATATATATATATATATATATATATATATATATATATATATATATATATATATGTAATATTCAGAAACTTCAGTGTAATTTCAAACGCCGCGCCATTGGGGATGCTGAGTTCAAGGTCATCTGAGGGAAGACCGTGCTCCGCTACGTGCGAGAGTTTGTGGAACTAGGCCTATACGATATTGAATGTAGTTTACCGAATTAATAATGATTCGATTCATGAAGTTAAGGGACCATTATTGAATTTGAAATTATAATAGATCGTTTACCAGTCTGAATAATGTTAGGGTGTCCCAAGAAAGTTATTAGTTAGGCAGAAAATGTCACAAGGCCTAAGCTAGCGCCTTGGAGAGACGCGGCTGGCTGGTCTTCAGTCACGTGAAAGCGATCGGACTTACAGGACATCCCTGCGCTTCCGTCCAACTCAGATAGGGGTTAGATAGGGCAGTGATAAAGTTATTAAGAGCTAACAGCGAGTCAATTTCAGGGTTTCTGTCAGAACCCACTTGACTGCGAGAGATTGACTGCCGTTTGAGACTGACGTTGATGATTGAGGATTGGCGATTGTCGCCGTTGGAACGATCCGTGTAGGCTCGTCACTGGTTAGCTGGGTAGTAGGGTGTGTCATAGGAGGGAAGATCAGCTAAAACTAATGGCCCATCACTTTTTTGGTAGATTTTAGTGTATATAAACAGAAAATAATTTCAGTTTCAATATTTTGCAACCTTTTGCGAGGTAAATTTTAGCGTAAAATTTATCGAAAATCTAACGTACAGCTGCATTAGTGCATTACAATTAAATAGTGAACATTGCTTTCTGACTTCATTCTTTAACAACCCAACTAACAATATTTTTTTCTGTTTCAGATTCTGATGCATTTATAAGTTGATAATATTTGCGATGGCTGCTTGTGTCAGGACGAGGAACCAAAAATCCAGCCATCTCAGTCACTATCTTGGGTCTGGGAGAGAGCTCCTGAAGTCGGAGTTGCCTACATTGAGAGATGCTTTGAGATACGGTGTTTTAATCAGGCAAATCAGTGAAAAGAATCAAAGAACTTACACAAACAAAGACATTGCCAGTGATATGACCAAAGCTGTCTTGGCACAGTACACTCTGGCTAACGCTCAGTTCAAGCCTCCAGTCATAACAAGTCAGAAGAAGATTAGTGAGAGACTGCTAGCCAGTTGGGTAGAGGCAAGAGATATCTCTCTTGGGAGAGGAAAACTTGCAGTTAAGGACAGCTTTGCCAAGCAACTGGACCAGTTATTTAACATAATTACTTGCAAGTGCCCAATTGTTCTCTGTCCTGAATTTGGATGCGGTCGTGACTGTATATCCGAGGCCCACATCTCCTGTATTTGCAAGCGTGAACTGAAGATTCCTGTGATGGAACTGGCATTTGTCAAAGCACAGAGAGAGAAGACTGGCAGTATAGGGGCTCTCATGATTTCTAGCCAAGATATTCCGGAGTCCAAGAGACAGGAGGCTGCCACAGAGAGACAGAAGAGGAGAAGAGTTGCCAAGGAAAAGAGACTTGAGAAGGCCCAGGGTGAGGTAAAAAAAAGGCCGATGATTGGAGTCAAGCTGATTCAGAGTTTAATGACTTCCCCATGGCTGATCCGAGTGCTGACCAGGAGAATGGTGACTTTGTCCCTAACCCAGAAAATAATGATCCCAAACTTTCCAGGCATAAGATTCGAAATAGGAAAGATATCCCGAGCATAGCTCTGGCCAGCATGCGACACCACACTGGTCTCAGAGAAACTGCAGAGATAGCAACAGCTGCCTGGATTGACGGTGGTTTGATAACACCTGATGATGTTCACCTGGTGATAGATCAAAACAAAGTAAGGAGAGCTCAGGAGAAACTTGTCAGTAACCTAGAAGAGGAGTTTGATAAGGGATAAGAGAAAATGGAATCAATTGTTTGTTCTTTGATGGGAGAAGGGATGACACTAAAGTGTTCATGAAAGTTGGAGATTCTGACAAGTTGTTCCCTGCCATGGTAAAGGAGGAACACTACTCCTGCTGCAGTGAACCAGGAGGGAAGTGTTTGTGGCATTTCACTCCAGAGAAAGATGACATCAGGAAACCAGCTGAGATAGTGGCAGATAACATTGTGAACTGGCTCAGAGAGAGGAACGTAGACCAGACCCTGCAGGCCATTGGAGGGGACAGCACCAACACGAACACAGGGTGGCAAGGGGGAGTCATACAGTGGATAGAGCGGAAGATTGGGAGGAAGCTGGTCTGGATTGTTTGTGACCTCCACACCAACGAGTTGCCACTCAGACATCTGATCCAGGAGCTGGATGGCAAGACTCTTTCAAACAACAGATGGTGTGGTCCTCTTGGCAAGATGCTGGACTCTGCCACCGAGTTAGAAATAAATCCGAGCTTTGAAAAAATCACAGTTGGCCCTCCACTCGTTGAGCTTGCACATACTGTCATTGACGACCTGAGTACTGACCAGTACTATGGTTACATGATTTGCAGTGCCATCAAAACTGGGGTCATGCCTGATAGACTTGCTTACCTGCAGATAGGTCCAGTCTCACATTCTAGGTGGCTCACAACGGCTCTCAGGTTCTGCAGAATTTGGGTCGCTCATCATAAACTGAAAGGGAACCAGCTTCACAACCTGAGACTTATTGTCCAATTCATCGTGAGTGTCTACTTGCCAAATTGGTTCAACACCAAGGTCAAGTCATCGTTCTCCGAAGGTCCGAGGCATGTTCTCTTCCAGCTTGAGCTCCTGAGGAGTCAGCCAAGGAAGGTTGTTCAGATTGTGGAGCAGACTGTGAGGAGATCTTCCTGGTATGCTCATCCCGAGGAAGTTCTGCAGACAATGCTCTGCAGTAAGGATGAGGAGGAGAGAAGAGTGGCAGTCAAAAACATCTTGGATATGAGACTTATGAGAGGATCTGGGCATGACGAATCAGTTGGTGACGATTCCTTCAGGGTCAGGAAGACTCCTGAAGTCAATCTAGGTGCCAAGACCCTCACTGATCTCATAGATCTGGATAACATCCAGGCTGGCAGTGAGCCCCCTCTTACCTGCAGCCTCACCAATGTTCAAGTCAGAGCTTTCCTGGACAACCCCATGCATGTCCCTGCCTGGCCCTCGCACACCCAGAGTATAGAGCGTTGTGTACAGCAAGTGAGTGAGGCCAGCAGTCACGTGTACAGCCAGGAGAGGAGGGAAGGCTGCATCCGAGCTCAGGTGGTCAGCAAGGAGGTGATGAGTAGAAACAGAAGCAAGAAAGACATGTTCTCTATGGTGTGCAGCAACACCGGGTCGTAGTAGTAAAACCGGTTTTTGTATTTGATGATTTTGTTTTCTAAAGGAATATTATAATTTAATAAATGTGTCAAGATCATTCGTTTCACTATTCTGGATCATTTTCATCCTAATAAATTAACCCGATACATTTACTTTACTTTAAATAAGCTATTTAGTGGTGTTGGTAAAAGGGTGGGAATACTGAATTTTCATAAGATTTCAAGTTAAAATTTACCTAGCAAAAAATGAAAACTTTTCAAATCTGAAGATATCACATGATTCTGCACATAGAACTACATCATTAATACCATGGGCCGATTTTTCAAACTCAAAAAAAAAAAAATTCGCCTCCGTATGACACACCCTAATGACATGGTCACATTAATAACACCTTCTATTGAAGTTACTAGGACATTATATTTACGTTACTAGGACATCATATTACGTTACTAGACACTGATTCTCGGACACGAACCTGAAATGAATACACTTCCCACATAAGTAACTCATCCCATGGAAAGCTCTGACAAACACTCACGTGACCTTGTTCCTTTCTCCAACTCTTGGATGATGGTATACTTCACCTCGTAGCTTAAGGAACGTCGTGTCTTCTTTGGTTTAGTGCCGCTGGGTCCAGGTAAGGAAAGGTTTTTCTCTGGGGGTGGTGGTCCGGCGGAAGCCATTTTACGGAACAATGGATGCGAGTTTACACGGAGTGGCCTTGAGGGATGAAACTGCCGCGGCTAGGTCAAGCGTCGTCTTTCCTCCCTCCCTCCCTCCCCCGGGTGGACACGTCATAATACTTTAAGCCAATTACAGCTAGCAGCAGAGGAGGGTAGGGATGCATGGCCAATCACAGGTCTGATACGTCATATGACGTCAGTGATAACGCAACAAAGACACACACAGCGCAACCTTACCGCGCCGCTTGCCCAAGCGGAGGGAGGAGGAGGGAGAGGCAGGCAGGCGGGCGGGTGGCGCGTGGGGAAAATCTAAAAATAGCGTCGCGCCGGACACTCTCCGCGTAATGGCTTTCGCGACCGCGGAATCTAAGAATGTTAGGTTCTGGCAAGGCACCGGGTTAACGGTGAAACGCGGAATGCGGGACCGCGTAATATGATGATTGACTGTATATATATATATATATATATATATATATATATATACAGGTAGTCGTCGACTTACGACCTATGCGACTTACGTCTGTTCGACTTTACGACCGGCGGTACGACAGTTTTGGCCCCAGCCCCAGTGTAAATAATAAACCAACTGTACTGTAGTATGCAGTGATTTACTTAAACCTGACGACCGTAACAATAATGAACAAAGAAAATGTTGATAAAATATGACTTAAAGATGATTATATTATCATTACACATTACAGTATAATATACGTAAGGTAATTATAACATAGGCCGACTTACGACCAGATCAACTTACGACCGGTCGGCCGTAACCAATCTAGGTCGTAAGTCGACGACTACCTGTACAGTATATGCTGATAACCACCAGGAAAGAAGAAAACACGAAGTTCGTGTTTTCTTCTTTCCTGGTGGTTATCAGCATATACCTAGATCACGCGCACCTACAGTGATTTACTTGCATATATATATATATATATATATATATATATATATATATATATATATATAAACTTACCATTCTGAAATCCAAAAAATTCCAAAAACCGAAATGCATCTGGCCCCAAGGATTTCGGATAAGGGATTGTCAACCTGTACTGTACAGGTAGTCGTCGACTTACGACCTAGATTGGTTACGGCCGCCCGGTCGTAAGTTGATCTGGTCGTAAGTCGGCCTATGTTATAATTACCTTACGTATATTATAATGTGTAATGATAATATAATCATCTTTAAGTCATATTTTATCAACATTTTCTTTGTTCATTATTGTTACGGTCGTCAGGTTTAAGTAAATCACTGCATACTACAGTACAATTGGTTTATTATTTACACAACATACAAAAAAAAAAAATACAGGTGCAAAACATATAAAACATTTTAGTTGCAAAACATACAAACACATACAAACATACAAAAAACATCTTATTGGCCGCTGGTGCTTGGCTGTGGATCGTCGATGTCGTCAGCTGGGGCAGCCTTTGGGGTAGCCGGAGGAGTTGTTTTTTTCATAAACATGGTGAGCTTTGTCTGAATTGTTCGTTTCTTCTTCTCCTTGTAAATTTCTTGATACGGACGAAACGAATTGCGTGCCATCCGCTCAATCCTTGCAAATCGTTCGATGTTTGGGTCCATTCCTTTAAAATGGGCAAGAAGTTTATTCAGTAGAGATAAACCTTCTGATAATCCCTTAGTGGCAGGTTGAGGAGTAGATGAAGACAGTTTCCTCTTGGTAGACATCTTGGGGGGGTGGTGGTTCAAGAAAAATTTCCAAGACAAAAGAAAGGCACAAGGCAAACAGACACGGAGGGAAGTGTGCTGTACCAGCGAGCGTGTTTGTAATTGAGCGCGGGGATGCGCGCGGCTCCAGCTCCCGGCAGCGCCAGGAGGCTGGGGCCAAAACTGTCGTACCGCCGGTCGTAAAGTCGAACAGACGTAAGTCGCATAGGTCGTAAGTCGACGACTACCTGTAATTGATTTTCAATCACTTCCATCAAGGACAGCTGACAAAGCCAAGAAAGGCTTGTTTCTAGTGCAGTCCTTATGCCAGCGGCTTCTTATGTTTTTAAAGCTAGGCGGTCACCCATCTCAGCGCTAACCAGACCTAAAGTGCTTAACTTCGCTGATCGGAAAAGAGGCCGTATTCGCAGTTATCATGCCCAATGGTGAACCCAACGCTCGTGTCGGTAGAGGTCATTCAATAATGTGCTTCGGGCACTATGGTGGATTGGGAGCGTGATCAACCGGACATGTGCGTCATATATACTGTAGTAATATCTCTATTAGCAGGAATCCCTCTTAACCTGAACTTGCCGAGTCAGAATTAAAATTTTCTCAGAAAATCATTCCCAAAGCTGGAATTTTCTGGAAAATTCCAGCTTTGTAAACGATTTGCCAAGGGACATATTTTATGGAAAATTCAGAGAAAATTTTCCCGGTACCTGGAAAATTCAAGGAATAGGGGGTAACTGCTTTCCTTTTCTGACACTTACTTATCCTCTTTGCCACTTTTCAGCTAACAGGTTGGTCATGCAGTCCATCTGTTTTGCTATTATTCATCATTTCACAACTTATTAGGTTAGTAGCCATTCGGGTGGTTGGTCTACCTAGTGTTTGTACAGTACAATAACTACTAATAATAATACTGTATTCAGTCACTCTGAACAAGGATAGCCAACAAAGCCAAGAGATGTTTATTTCCAGTAGGGTCTTTATGCCAACAGCAATCTGGTGTTCCTAAGCGGTCACCCATCCAAGTATCAAACATGTGTCATATTTTTTTAAATCTGGATTGAAGGAACTTATACTTGATGCAGTCACAACATTCTCTGGCAGGTTATTCCAAAAGTTCACAACTCTTACTCTAAGCTGAACTGATAGCTTCTAAACTTGCAGCAATGACCTATAGTGGGCTGACCATCTACCAACTTGTAGTCAGCATTCAGAATTCTTCAATAAATGCTCTTAAATATTTGGTTAGTTTAGGAGAGTTTCCTAAGGGTATGAGGCATAACTTAAAAATAAAGACAGACGATTCTTATTTAAAAAAAATTAAATAAATTTGAAAGGTGAAATATATCTCTTAAATCTAACTTATTATTAAAGTGAAAGTTTTCTGACTTAAATAGTTTATTCCTGAATTTACTTTGCATATACAAGCTTATGTACAATATATAACTCTCATCTGCAACAGATTTTTAAGACAAACATATTATAAAATTATCAGATATCCAATTTGCTGTTTCAAGCTTTCTCATTTATTAATATTATATCTGGTAATCTCTCAAATGGAAATACAGTATACTATACAGTATTGTCATTTACTTAACTAAACTAATATTTTCTTCATTTGTTTCTACAAGTACTGTAGCCACAAATAAACAAAACTATTTCTGTAATATACTGTTCTTTAGCTTGACACAACAGTTAAATGCTGCATTGGACATTGTATAATCATTTTCAAATCCAAACAACAGGCTGTGAAGTATACATATTACAGTTAATAACAGGTGGTAAACCAAACAGCTAATGGCTACATACTGGTATTTAGTAGCTAGGCTAAGTCTAAAGAACAAAGTGCAGTAGAGTTATAAGACAAAATTAATGCTCCTAAACAATGACTCTCTTCCTATTTAGTAGCTCGAAAATATGTGTGCACAGTACAGTAACTCTTTTGCCATTGTGGTACAGTTTTCATTATACGTACATTTCAGGTACAGTACAGGTTTCCACAAACACACCAAGACCACTTAGCCAAGCAGATGAAATCCATATCCTGTATCATGTACCGTAATCCTAATTCATTAAAACAATATACCTGTAGTACCACATTTTGACGGTTTATCCTTCATGATCCCGACAGAAAATTTTCATCCATGGTCCTTGTAACAATATTCATCAAATTTTTACCGAAACATTTTTATTACTGGATCTAACAGCACTAAATGTTGTCATTCAGACTGTCTAATAATTTTTGGAATGTTCAAATAGTTTTAAACCTTGGGTGTGGTTGTAAACATATGTGAAAATTTCTCTAAAGAACAAGCTATGACATTCATTTTCAGAAATGTTAAAACCCACAACTTTGTTCTTTCACGTGAGTATTCCTAGGACCACCTTCTTTCATGTGGGTACATTATTCCTAAGACCACCTTTTCATGTAGGTACAGTATTCCTAGGACCACCTTCTTTCATGTGGGTACAGTATTCCTAGGACCACCTTCTTTCATGTGGGTACAGTATTCCTAGGACCACCTTCTTTCATGTGGGTACAGTATTCCTAGGACCACCTTCTTTCATGTAGGTACAGTATTCCTAGGACCACCTTCTTTCATGTAGGTACAGTATTCCTAGGACCACCTTCTTTCATGTAGGTACAGTATTCCTAGGACCACCTTCTTTCATGTAGGTACAGTATTCCTAGGACCACCTTTCATGTAGGTACAGTATTCCTAGGACCACCTTCTTTCATGTAGGTACAGTATTCCTAGGACCACCTTCTTTCATGTGGGTACAGTATTCCTAGGACCACCTTCTTTCATGTGGGTACAGTATTCCTAGGACCACCTTCTTTCATGCGGGTATTCTAAGGACTACCTCCACATAGTTTACAGTAACTCTTTTGTACAACTCACTGTGTAACTGGCCAGTCAAGTCTCATACCTGTTACACATTACCATAAATTGTTTTTTGCAACAAACACTTTACCTTAAATCCACGTATGTGTACATAGGCAGTTCCCCAATTACAAAGGTTAGGTATATGAAAATTCAGTTACAAAAGTGTTTTTTGTCCCATATTTCAATTTACCTACAAAAACCTGGCTACAATTTTTTCCCTATTTTTGTATTTTTTTCCTAAGTGATGATGAAGTAATATTCAAATTCACTGATTCATCTATCATTAAATTTTGAATTGTGATGATCAGTGAGCGCCATGTGGTGATGTTATTTCCTTTCTTCAATTCCACATTTTCCATTACATGTTTTCCACCCATTCTCATGCTGTACTTTCAGATTCTACTTTCCATCTCAACCAGTTTTCTTCCTTTCCACTTTTGTTTCCGTAATGAATACAGTAAGTCCTCGCTTAACGTCGTCCCGCTTAACGTTGCTTCGGTACTAAGTCGCTGAACTTTAGACACCAAAAATTTGTTTAACGTCCCGGTGATCCGATACTACGTCATTTTGCATCGTCAAGGACCACTTTCTACAGCACATCACCTGCTCTTGTCTGGCTGCGCTACGCTCTCTCGGCTTGACTTGCTGCCCTCACTCGCGAAACGTCACAGCGTCCCCAAGCGACGCCAAGCCAGTCTCTCTTACGACTTCACTTCATTTGTGTGTGCTTTTGTGTTTTTGCTCTAAAATTGTACTCTAACCATTCAAAATGGATTCCAACCACCCATCAAGTGCTACTGATGCTAGTGTAGTGAAGAGGCAACATAAGACCATTATCCTTGCTACGAAAATGGATGTATTAACCCGATTTGAAAAAGGGGAACGTGCTGTGGACATAGCCGCTGTGCTTGGTCTAACCCCCACAACAGTGCATACTATCCGGACCAACGCTGACAAGATTAAGGTTAGTGCTGGAAGTGGTTCTTCTCCGAGTGCTACTAAGACGACTCGTACTAGAAGCACTGTGATAGAGAAGGTGGAAAAGATGCTGGCAATATGGATGGAGGACCAGAATTAATGCAATGCCCCCTGTGAGCCTTATGGTTATCCAGTATAAGGCCAGATCCTTGTTTGACGACTTAAAGGCAGAAGAGGGTGAAAGATCGAAGGAAGAGACCTTTACGGCCAGCCGAGGATGGTTTCAATGGTTAAAGAGTCTTTATAACTTCCACAACATTAAGATGACTGGTGAAGCTGCCAGTTCAGATATGGTTGCTGCCGAGACATTCCCGCCAGAATTCAAACGGATTATCCAGCAAGGAGGCTACTCACCGAAGCAAGTCTTCAGTGTGGATGAGTCTGGTCTCTTTTGGAAGAGGATGCCTGAGAGGACCTATATCTCCAAGGAGGAGAAAAGAGCAGCAGGTTTTAAAGCAGCAAAAGACCACTTGACGCTGCTGCTTGGTGCAAACACTGCCGGTGACTTTAAGCTGAAGCTTATGCTGATTTCACGCGCAGTCAACCCACTAGCCCTGAAAGGTTATTCTAAGGATCACCTTCCTGTCATTTACAAGGCAAACAAAAAGGCAAGGATAACCGGCGTCATATTTAGCCAGTGGTTAAACATGTACGCCGTTCCAGCACTGAAGGAATACTGTACCAAGGAGAACCTTAACTTCAATTCTTCTGATCCTCCCAATCTCGACGACTTGTATGACAGTGTATAAGTTGTATTCCTGCCTCCCAACACGACAGCACTGATGCAGCCTATGGACCAGGGCGTCATCGCCGCATTCAAGGCGTATTATTTATGCTGTACCTTGGCCCAGCTGCTCAAGGCTACAGACGGAGAAAATAAACCAACGATCTGAGAATATTGGCACGAATTCAACATTCTTCATGGAATTGACAACATTGGCAAGTTTTGGGAAGAGGTTTCCAAAAGTTGCCTGAATGGTGTGTGGCGTAAACTGTGGCCCAAGTGCGTCAACAGTTTTACGGGATTCACGGACTTAGTCCCAGCTGTGAATAGGGATATCCTCAGCTTGGCTAGACAGGCAGGCTTTGATGAGCTGGAATTGGAGGATATTGAGGACGTCCTGGCATCCCATACAGAAGAGCTCACCAACGAAGACCTGCGACAAAGAAGAACCTCAACAAACGCTAACTTCCAAGAGCTTGACAGAATCGTTGAACATGTTCCAGTAAGCAATGCAAATGCTTCTAGATGACGACCCAAACAGAGAACATAGCTCAAGGGTTCAACACAGCATTGAGGACAATCTTGGTTGTTCCAACGAGATCTATAAGAAGATGAATAGCACCAAGCAGTCAACACTGGATTAATTTTTTGTTGCGGGACGGCAGAAGGAGCTTCTTCACAAAAGCCGGCAACCGAGGAGGAGCAAACAACAACGGAGGAAGAGCAACCAGCAGCAGAGGAACCCCAGTCAGAGCAAGAGGAGGAGGAGGAGGCAGCAGCAGAGTCTCAGTGACTCACCACCCTCCTCCTCCGCTCATGCCATCCTCCTCCTTCGCTCCACTATCCACCACACACTCGCTCTACCACCTTCGTCCATCGGTGAGTACCAATACAAACTTAGTACTGTAGTTCTATAAACTGTACTATTTTCTATATAAATGGCAATGATTTTCTGTGTATGTAACTATTTTCATGGGGCAAAGGGAGGCTCAGGAACGTAACTCCCGTATTTTATCTATTTCTTATGGGGAAAATTGATCCGCTTAACGTTGTTTCGCATACGTCGCATTTTCAGGAACGTAACCCCAACGTTAAGCGAGGACGCCCTGTACTAAGACAACCCTCTGTTCCACTTGATCTTGTATGTCACATATATGATTGCTAAACCTGTAAACTGTATAATGAATCTTCAATAATGTTTTGAGTTTTAGCTGCAGCTAGTACTGCCGATGGGTGACGGGAAAATCAGAAACGGAGCCTTGTTTTGAAAGGGTAATACCAAAGCAAAACAACCTATAACTGAAGTAAAGATAGAATAGATGAAGGAAAGATGGACAAATGTGTAGGAGTACTTGGCCTTGACCACCTTAGACTGAAAGGAAAAGTTATCCTACATGCTCAGAGAAAGTAAACATTCCGTGTCGTCATTTATCAAGTCCTATAGGGAATATGAATGGCACTCATATACAGGGCAATACTGGAAGGGTGGGTTGGAAGATACCATTTACAGTACAATATTCTGTAGAAAAAAAAATCTATCATGTAATTGTTCTGAGTGAAGCCACCCCCCCCCCCCCCCCAAAAAAAAAACAGAAACAAGAAAATTGTATTGTTTCCAACAGGGAAGAGCTCAAGAAAAACTATGAACTAATCAATACTACTCTGTTTGCAATGACCTAAGAATAAAGTAGAGGAAAATTCCATATATACTACTGCTTTGTTTAACTTTGGTAATTTTTTCTGTACTGCTTTGAAACATATCAAAACCTTTAAAAGTGTTAGCACTAACCTTTGCATACCATGTTTTCTTCCTAAACTCTATAAATCATAATATTTTATATAATATATATATATATATATATATATATATATATATATATATATATATATATATATATATATATATATATATATATATATATATATATATATGTATCCTTCTGCATTACTGTATAGTATAAATCGAAGAGCAACTCTCACTGACTATTAGGGTGTGTCAATTTTGTCAACATGTTAAAAATCAAATTTGGTAGTCAAAATATTGTGCCTCTTTATGTCTAAACTTGAGATTAGCAAACAAAAATGAATTGAAATAACCCTCACCTACATCAATTATACCTTAAAGTTTCAAATATCAGTATTTCAACAAATTAATGAGACTTGATTAGAATTATTCACTTGATATTAACTAATCTCATGTAAGCATATGGATTATGGAGTATTTTATGGTTCTATAGCTTGTGTACAATATGCATGTCAGAACATGAACATGAACAGGCTCTCCGTGTGGGACAGTTTAATTGTTGTTTTGACGTGTACCAAGCGTGAGGATAAGGCGCCCGGCTCACTCTCCTTCTAGATATCATAGACGGTGGTTTGCTCTCATTGCACTTGCACCTACTCTACCAGACGAATTCTACATTTTAATTATTGTAAGTAGGGCATATTGATTGTCGCAGTTACTTATATCATTGTATAAAACATTATGTTCTAAGAAATTATTATGTTATTTCTGTTACAGCATTTTTGATAAACAAATTGATATTTTTTGAAACAACAATTGAATTATGAAACATTGAAATATTTTTCTATTTGTCAGATAGTGTGAAGATGTCAAAATTGAAGACAAGAAGTCAGTTGTCAACCCACTTGAGCCTGCTAGTTGGTAAAGGGAAGGAGCTTCCTGTATCAGAACTTCCAACAGTGAGAGACATGCTAAGATTAGGGTTACTCCTTCGAGAAAAAAATGCAAAGGACAGAAGGAACTATACAGATAAAGAACTCATAAATGACATGATAGTCCCTCTTCTGCATCAATGGACAAAAGTTAATGCACTATTCAAACCACCTGTGATTAATCAGTGTCGAACTATTGAGCTAAAACTAACGAAATTATGGCACAAAGCAGTTGAAACATCACTTGGTAAAGGAAACTTGGCCAGGAAAAATGAATTTCTGCACACACTTGATACTCTGTTTGACATTTTGACCTGCAAGTGCTCCATACAATTATGTTCTGAATCCAACTGTTCTCACTCAGGTAAGAGAGAAAATAATTCCCACATTGATTGTGGTTGTCCTCGTGAAAAGAAGATCCCTGTTTTAGAGCTTGAATTTATAAAGGCACAGAGGACAAGGGCAGAAGGCCAAGGAAGTATGCAAATGGGTTCAATAGATTATTCAGAAACAAAGAAGCAGATTGCTAATGCCAAGAAGAGAGAACAAATCCGAGAGAGGGAACAAAAGAAGAAAATGAAGAGTGAAGAAGCCATCCAAAGAGAGGAAGAGCTGTGTCAAGATGTTTATCACTTCTTTGATAGTTCTTCTGATGAACAGGAAGCAACATCAGATGATAGTTCCAAAGAGCCATCTGAACCTTTACCAAAGAAAATGAAATACAACACAAGAAATATTTCAAACATTGCTTTAGCTAGTATTCGCCACCATGCTGGACTTCGTGAGGCTGCAGAAATTGCAACTGCCGCTTGGATAGATGCAGGCCTCATCAGCCGAGAGGATGTATCTTTGGTGATAGATCATAATAAAATTAGAAGAGCACAAGAAAAAATAATGAAGGAAATATCTGATCAGCATGAAAAAGATTTAAGCGAGGGAGGGCTCTCCTGTCTTTTGTTTGATGGAAGAATAGATGACACAAAAGTTTTGCTAGAAGTAGAGGGAGTGAACAGAAAGTTTCCAGGTCTCATCAAAGAAGAACACTACTCTGTCTGTTCTGAGCCTGGTGGTCGGTTTTTGTTTCACTTTGCTCCCGAAACTGAAGTAGAAGGGAAGAAACATGCAGAGGTCATTGCTGATCATATTTTATGTTGGGTTCAGGAGAGAGGACTTGGCAGTTCACTGCAGGCTGTTGGTGGAGATTCAACTGCAGTGAACACCGGATGGCAGGGGGGTGTAATGACGCATTTAGAGAAAAAACTAGGAAGAAGACTTGTTTGGATTGTATGTGATTTACATACAGGCGAGCTACCTCTTCGTCATCTCATCCAGGAACTTGATGGTCCTACAAAGAGCAACAACAAGTGGTCAGATCCCCTTGGCATCATGCTGGATGAAGCAACACAACTAGAAATAAATACAACCTTTCCAAAGGTCGAAGTTGGCCCTCCCCTTCCGGCGTTGTCTGAAGGAGTCATCAAAGATCTCAGCACAGATCAATCCTATGCTTATCGTATTGCCCAAGCAATAAGATCAGGAGAAGTGCCTCAGTCATTGGCTCTCTTGGAGATTGGACCTGTCAGTCACAGCCGTTGGTTAACTACAGCTCTTCGTTTCTGCAGGATTTGGATTTCCAAACACGAATTGAAGGGCAAAGTGCTGAAGAATTTGAGGTTAATTGTTGAATTTGTTATTGGAGTTTATCTTCCCCAGTGGTTTAGTGTGAAACTTAATCCTATGTGGGTGGATGGGCCCAATCACCTTTTGTTTCAATTGCAGCAAGTAAGAACACAGAGGAAGGTAGTGAGGGACATCGTGTTACCTGTGGCAAGAAGGTCCGCTTGGTATGCTCGATCAGAAGCAGTTTTGCAAGCAATACTTTGCAGTCAATGTACCAATCTCCGAACCGAGGCTGTAGAAGTCATTCTAAAGATTAGAGGAACGCTAATAGATGACGACCAGTTGGGAGACTGTTCGTTTCATTCAAGAAAAGTTCCCCCAATAAACGTCAATGCCACCAAATTGTCAGAATTGGTTGACTTGAGTTTGGAAGTCTTAGAGCCACCATTGACAACAAGTCTAACTAGCCAAGAATTGAGAAACCTTAAAGAGACTCCAATGCAAGTGCCGAAGTGGCCTTCCCACACTCAAAGTGTGGAGAGATGTGTGAAAATGGTCACAGAAGCAGCGGGCCATGTTTACAGCCACGAGAGGCGAGAAGGTTACATCAAAGCACAAATAGCAAGCAGACTACTGATGACAAGAAACCAAAGCAAAGAGAGTATGAAGGCATTGGTTACTTTCAAATAGACTACGGATAATAAAATATAATAATTTGAAACTTGAAACAGTAACATGTGTGCAAACGCTGGTTATGTTATAAATTCACAAATATGTACATTTAAAAATCCATTTGATGTAGGTAGGACTTATTATAAAAAAAAATTTATGCCAGAATATTGTTTTGCATCCTTAAAGACTACAATAAATTGCTACCAAATTACTCGATTTTCAATTTAGCCAGTTCACCCCCTAAATTGACACACCCTACTGACTATACCCATACTAAGGCTGCAGTATCTAAAGGTGCTGTTTTTGTTCCTATTCCTTCTCTTTTACATATTACAACTTTCTTATACACTACAGTATTACCCCGCCTAACGCGGTTTCACTTAACGCGTTTTTTCATATACGCGGTGCCTCGCCAGAAGCGAACTTTCACTTAACACGGATTTTTTCCACATATACGCGGTGAGTGTCCGGCTCGAGATGCTATTTTTAGATTTGCCCCACCCGCCACCCTGCCTGACTGCCTGTTTTAGCTCATAAAATTCATACAAATTACCCAGCCAGAATATAATTTACATTGCTGGAATTCTTACAATATGATGATCGTTTTGAATATAAACATCATAGATTTTGCATTAGACATACAAATTTTAGATATAATGTTTACTCTGAGTAGATATGTTCTCTTTTGTGCAAAATATATGACATTTATATTCAAAATATTCCTGGTCTTACAAGGAATCCAGCAATGTCAATTATATTATCCTAACTTTAATCTGAGGTATTATTTAATACAAAATGTTAAAATTTATTTTTTTCACCCAACCTTTCTCTTGAAGGGAGGATTGGTGGGGGGTGGGGGGGGAGGGTTGGGACTGACCGCACGGTTGGAAGAGGGGGGAGGCAAGGTGGAGTACTTTGATTGACAGATAGTGTCATGAAGAATATTTTTTTTTTTATTAACTGAAGATATTTGTTTTAGCTCATAAAATTCATACAAATTACCCGGCCAGAATATAATTTACATTGCTGGAATTCTTACAATTTGGTGATCATTTTGAATATAAACATCATAGATTTTGCATTAGACATACAAATTTTAGATAAAATGTTTTCTCTGAGTAAATATGTTATCTTTTGTGCAAAATATGACATTTATATTCAAAATATTCCTGGTCTTACAAGGAATCCAGCAATGTCAATTGTATTATCCTAACTTTAGTTTGAGGTATTATTTATTAAAATTTAGTGGTTTTCCCCCAAAAATTTCTCAGAGAGGGAAGAGCCAGCAGTGTAGTGTGAGAAGAGGGGGAGGGAGTTGAGTCCATTATTTGAATGGACATTAACTTGGCGACTGTATTTCTCTATTTCTCTTAAGTATTAATTGTGTGCATGTACCATCATAAAATTAAGATGTTATTTTTACTACAACATAGTTATGTGTCGTCAAAAAGTGGAGTTTGGGGGTCGGGCCGGTTTCTATTGGAATTAATCCCATATGTTCTGTTGTTCACTTAACGCGGTTTTCACTTAACGCGGTACCCTCTGGGTTTTATTGACCGCGTTAAGTGGGGTACAACTGTATATATAATGCAAACTACACAATATCTGTCATATCTTTCAGAGCTTAACCTGCTTCGCCTTAATTATCATTCAGTGTACTAGATACATGTCAGTTTCATTTTAAACTTTAATATAACAAGCAAGAATCAAGGGGTACACTAACCATGCAATATTTATTACCAGTACCTGAAAAACAATGTGAGTTTTTCTACAAAACTTGTCTTTTCCTTTTGAACACTTCAGTACAGTACTACACCTCATGGTTTGTGATACATAAAATAATCTTATCCTTTCTCACACAAAATATTACAACCACATATATAGGGGAGACCTGTGCTATTTCTTTTCAGACATCATCACTTATATACTTTCATTGAACCTAGAGTCAACTCGAATCCTTACAGTCAGTATCAAAAGTGAAGTGTAATTTCTCATCCCACATCACCTTACTTGTTATGGCACCATTGTGTTAAGCATGTCAGTATCTTCTCTTTCTTGTTCTTGCACCTCTCACAACACTAATTGTTAAATTACAAAATTATATACAGTACAGGAATACCTTGGTTATCGCAAAGGATGCATTCCTGAAAGTCAATGCGAATATCGGGGCAATTTTCCCCATAAGAATTAATATAAATAATTTAGGGAGGGATGCATTCAAGCCGACAACTTTCACCACATATTTTTCAATATACAGTAAAACCTCGATTAACCGACCACATATGGGAGGGAAGGGGCCGACGGATAATACGAAAGGTCGGTTACCGGTAATAGTACATAAAGTCTACAGAAATAAATCATACATTTTCAAAGTACCTTTCCCTAACCTACCTCATTTAAATCCCTCTATTCATTTTTGTTCATTTGTCATTCATATTTCAATAGAATTTGCTTTAAAAGATTAACCACTTTAGTAAATAAATATGAACCAGCACAGAAACCGTGATTAAAAAATGGAAAAGTCAAAGAACATATATCACAAAAATGTGACCAAGTCCCAGGTTGCTGATCTGACTTTCTACCTCATTTACACACAATTGCAGGGTCTCAATTGCTTCTCTTACTATTGACAACACAACATACATACAGTAGGCTCTCACCAATAACGACTTCCACAATAACGTTTTCGACAATAACGGTAAGTTACAATAGATACCCATTTTCGATAATAACATCTGGATTCTCTTGAATAACGGAAATTTCGCGGGAAGCGTCCGAGCTCATCAATGATAGCGTTTGTTTGCCGCCATGTTGATGACGTAGTTGTCCACTCCGGCTCACTCTCACACACGCTCAGTGGAATATAGCGCTGCGCCCACGTGTGAGATTTTCGCCACTATAACCAGTGGTTGTTAGGGTCGGTGATCAATAATGGCTTCTGCATTTTTGCCTGTGGGGGCTAGGGGAGGTGGTGAAGGGAGTGATTTGCCACCTGAATGACAGGGAACTTTTAAAGTGAGGAAATTGAACTGTCCTGAGTCTACAGTGTGAAATATTAAGAGGAACTTAGAGGAGACCAAGAAGAGTATTATGCTGGCTAAAAATATTTCGGTAGTGATGGAAATGCGAGCTGAGCTATGAATGATAAAGGCGATAGAAACAGGTTGTTAGTGATAACAGAGCATTTTCTTGTGAAATGGTTAGCTTGTAGAATGAAAGACAGTGCAAGTGTTAGCGGCCCTCAGATATGGAACAGCCATCACACCAAGCACCTCAAAAACTCCCCCAAGCTAAGTGTTATCTTACTCAAACTCTTTATTTTGATGATTGAATAACAATTCTTTTTATTTCAGCTAACAAAAAGTGTTAGGAGGGCTTCAAGGAGAGAAAATGGGTGAAATTCTTGAGGCAGCGGCACCAATAAACCCTTTTTACATGTATTTTAATGTCACACAAATAACGTTTTCGCTAATAACAGTGTTTTTCAGACACCTATTAAACGTTATTGGTGAGAGCCTACTGTATATTGTTTCTCACTCTTGATGTTTTTTTCTCATTTTTGCATTTATTTATGGTTCTTTATTACTATTATTATTAATAGTATTACATTATCGCCCCCCAGGCCCCGATGTGGGTCAGTGACCTGTGCCCGGGTGGGCTAATCCCTGTTATAAAAAATAAAAAAAATTTAGGAGTTCGGGATTGACGGTTAATCCGAAAGTCGGTTAGTCGAGGGTTGGTTAATCGAGGTTTTACTGTACATACACTCCTAATTATCCGAGGCTATTAGGGACCAGGGTCATGTGTATACTGTAGTATCAGTAAATGCGAGGAAGAAGAAGAAGAAGAAGAAGAAAAAAAAACAAAAAAAAAAACACACACACACACACATCCTTGACCACCGAAGGATCAAGACGTACCTGGCGATCCTCTCAGAGCAGCCAGGTCAACTGTTAAGTTGGCCCATACCAACCCCCTCCCCTGAACCCTCCTCCCTACCAGAATATCAACAAGTTCTCGCCAGAAGTTACAATTTCATTTAGGAAAGGAACGGAACCAGTGTTAAACAGACGTGAACAGTGGTGAACAGTGCTTAAGTCAGTGAGAACAACTCAACAGCAACAGTCGTACCCAAGTTAACCTTCACACAGTGAGGTCCCAGGTACCCAGTGATAACGGCCCACGAGACCCAACAACAACCACCGATGTGTTAATCCGTCTACGATAGAAAGGCCAGGGACCAAACCTCACTCATATAACACCAGCTGTGAGGGAATTACTACACCACATGTCCCTCATAACACCATATGTGAGGGAACTACTACACCACGTCAAATCCCTCATCACACCATCTGTGAGGGAATTACTACACCACGTCAGGCCCCTCATAACACCATCTATGAGGGAACTACTACACCACGTGATGCCCCTCATAACACCATCTGTGAGGGAGTTACTACACCACGTGAGGCCCCTCATAACACCATCTGTGAGGTAATTACTACACTATGTGAGGTCCCTCATAACACCATCTGTGAGGGAATTACTACACCACGTGAGGCCCCTCACAACACCATCTGCGAAGGAATTACTACACCACGCCGGGTCCCTCATAACACCATCTGAGGGAACTACTACACCACGTGAGTTCCTCCTAACACCATCTGGGAGGGAGTTACTACACTACGAGTTTGCTGTTCAACACCTACATTAATCTGTATGTTCACTGTATGTTCCTTTACCTTTCTCTAATGAAGGCTTTTGTTAAACCACCAATGTATGTGATAAGTCATTTATGTCCAGTGTATATTTTCAGCCTTCGGGCTGCAGAATTTTTTCAATAAACCGTTAATTATTATTATTATTATTATTATTATTATTATTACACATACCCCGCTTTACACGGTTTCACTTTCCGCGAGTTCTCATTTACATGGTACCTTGCCAGAACCGGACTTTCACTTTCCGCGGTGCATCTACTCATATACGCAGTGAAGTATAATTTTTTTTTTTCTTTATTTAGCTCATAAAATTCATAAAAATTACCCGGCCAGAATATAATTTACATTGCTGGAATTCTTACAATATGATCATCATTTTGAATATAAACATCATGGATTTTGCATTAGACATACAAATTTTAGATCTAATGTAATAATTTGGTTTACACAAAGCAAATATTTTATCTTTTGTGCAAAATACATGAAGTTTACATTCAAAATATTCCCTGACCTGCAAGGAATCCAGAAATGTCACTTACATTATCCTAACTTTAGTCTGAGGTATTATTTATTACTAAACGTTAAAATCTAGTATTTTCACCCAATTATTTCTCTGGTAGGGAGGGAAGGTGGGGGGTGGGGGGGAGGGTTGGGACCGACCGACCGACCGACCCAGCTGGGTGAGTGTGAGGAGGGGGGGGGGAGGCAAGGTGGGGTACTTTGATTGACAGATAGTGTCGGAAAGAATATTTTTTTTTTTATTAACTGGAGATATTTGTTTTAGCTCATGAAATTCATACAAATTACTCGACCAGAATATAATTTACATTGCTGGAATTCTTACAATATGATGATCATTTTGAATATAAACATCATGGATTTTGCATTAGACATACAAATTTTAGATCTAATGTAATAATTTGGTTTACACAAAGCAAATATTTTATCTTTTGTGCAAAATATACAGTTCGTCCCCGAATTACGTACATCCGAATTACGTACAAACGGCCGATACGTACATCGTTTCTGAAGTCTTTAATTGCAAAAATATTGTCTTAAAAGGGCGAGCAATTTTTAAATTTGGCGGGCGAGCCAGCCGCACCGCGCCGCCACTATCACTGACCATGCAGACGACACGCTAGACGCACCAAAACAACAAGTGTGGTCATTGTGCATACAGTACTTCTCCTGTGAATTTCTGCCCTATTTTGTACACTTTACTCTGTGTGCAATGACTGGTGTAAAGCGTAAGAGTGGTGAAGCCAGTGGGAGTGCTACGAAACGTCAAGCAATCTCACTAGAGGTAAAAATGGACATAATAAAATTGCTTGAAAGTGGTGAAAAGTTGACCAATGTTGCCCGCAAATTTAACCTGAGTCGGTCAACTGTTAATACAATTGATAAGGGCAAAGAAAAGATCAAGGAACATGTGAAATCTGAAGTGCCAATGGAATCTAGGATTATAACTAAAAGAAGAGGGAAGGTTCTGGAAGAAATGGAAAAATATCTTGCGCTGTGGATCGAGGACTGCACACAAAAACGTAAGCCTCTGTGTATCAGTATGATTCAGGAGAAAGCCCTAAGTCTTTTCAACGACCTAAAGAAAGATCACCCTGATGATACTGTGACATTCAATGCTAGCAATGGGTGGTTTAACCGATTCAAGGTGCGAAATAAGCTGCATAATGTTCGAGTGACTGGTGAGGCGGCGAGTGCTGATTGGAAAACAGCACAGGATTTTCCAAAGAAACTCGCGGAAATTATCGAGTTAGGTACATTTCGAGTTAAGTACAACCTTTTGGTCCCCATTATGTACGTAACTTGGGGACTTACTGTATGAAGTTTACATTCAAAATATTCCCTGACCTGCAAGGAATCCAGAAATGCCAATTATATTATCCTAACTTTAGTCTGAGGTATTATTTATTACTAAACGTTAAAATCTAATGTTTTCACCCACACATTTCTCAGAGGGGTAGGAGCTAGTGAGCTGGGAAGAGGGGGGGGGGGGGGATTTGAGTCCATTAACCTGGCGACTGTATTTCTCTTAAATATTAATTGTGTGTGCATACCATCATAAAATTTAGATGTTATTTTTACTACAACATAGATATTGTGTCGGAAAAAGTGGAGTTTGGGGGTCGGGCCAGTCTCTATTGGAATTAATCCCATATGTTCTATTGTTCACTTTATGCGTTTTTCACTTTCTGAAGTACCCTGTGGGTTCAATTGACCGCGTAAATCGGGGTACTACTGTGTGTGTGTGTGTGTGTGTGTGTGTGTGTGTGTGTGTATATATATATATATATACAGGTTGACAATCCTTTTCGGTTTTCAGAATGGTTAGGGTTTTTTTTTTTTTATGTGTATTAGCCCACCCGGGCATAGATCACTGACCCACATTGGGGCCTGGGGGTCTAAAATATAATAAAAACTATAATAATAATAATAATAATTCATTGGTCTAGGTCATGTTTCTCACTTTTGATCTTTTTTTCATTCTTGTATTTCTTTACTGTATTATTATTTTATTATTCCAGTATTATTATTATTATTAATTTTATTATTATATTTTATTATTATTATTATTATTATTATTATTATTATTATTGTAATCATTATTATTTTATTTTGGTGTATAATTATTAAAAATTGTATTTACTATGAATAATTATTATTACCATTACATTTTTGCCCCCCAGGCCCCGATGTGGGTCAGTGATCTGTGCCTGGCTGGGCTAATAATCCCTGTAAAAAAAAATGCCCCACAAAAAACTTTCGGTTTTTAGAGCTTTTTGGATATATATATATATATATATATATATATATATATATATATATATATATACACACACACACACACACACACAGTAGTACCCTGCTTAACGCGGTCAATAAAACCCACAGGGTACCGTGTTAAGTGTAGAAACTGGCCCGATCACCAAACTCCACTTTTTCCAACACAATACCTATGTTCTAGTAAAAATAACATCTTAATTTTATGATGGTACATGCACACAATTAATTCTTAAGAGAAATAGAGAAATACAGTCGCCAAGTTAATATCCATTCAAATAATGGACTCAACTCCCTCCCCCTCTTCTCACACTACACTGCTGGCTCTTCCCTCTCTGAGAAATTTTTGGGGGAAAACCACTAAATTTTAATAAATAACACCTCAAACTAAAGTTAGGATAATACAATTGACATTGCTGGATTCCTTGTAAGACCAGGAATATTTTGAATATAAATGTTATATATTTTGCACAAAAGATAACATATTTACTCAGAGTAAACATTATATCTAAAATTTGTACGTCTAATGCAAAATCTATGATGTTTATATTTAAAATGATCACCAAATTGTAAGAATTCCAGCAATGTAAATTATATTCTGGCCGAGTAATTTGTATGAATTTTATGAGCTAAAACAAATATCTTGAGTTAATAAAAAAAATAAAAAATATTCTTCACACGGTAACAGATGGTCGGTCGGTCCCTCCCTCCCCCCCCACCCCCCACCAACTGTCCCTACCAGTTATGTGGGAAAACCAGAATATTTACCTTTTTAGTAATAAATACCTCAAACTAAAGTTAGGATAATATAATTGACATTGCTGGATTCCTTGTAAGCCCAGGAATATTTTGAATACAAATGTCATATATTTTGCACAAAAAATAACATATTTACTCAGAGTAAACATTATATCTAAAATTTGTATGTCTAATGCAAAATCTATGATGTTTATATTCAAAATGATCATCATATTGTAAGAATTCCAGCAATGTAAATTATATTCTGGCCGGGTAATTTGTATGAATTTCATGAGCAAAAATAGGCAGGCAGGCAGTCAGGCAGGGTGGCGGGTGGGGCGAATCTAAAAATAGCTCTCGAGCTGGACACTCTGTGTGTATATGTGGAAAAAACCCGCGTTAAGTGAAAGTTCAGCTCTGGCGAGACACCGAGTATACATGAAATCGCGCTAAGCGAAACCGTGTTAAGCGGGGGATTACTGTGTGTGTGTGTGTGTGTGTGTGTGTGTGTGTGTGTGTATATATATATATATATATATATACATATATATATATGTATATATATATATATGTATATATATGTATATATGCTGATAACCACAAGGAAATAAGAAAACGCGAAGTGTTTTCTTCTTTCCTTGTGGCTATCAGCATATACCTAGATCACGCGCACATACAGTGATTTACTTGCTATATAGATATATATATATATTATATATATATATATATATATATATATATATATATATATATATATATATATATATATATATAAAGAAATTTCACTGAAAAGTTTATTTGCTTCCCATTAAGTCAAATTATCAAGAATATTAATGTTTCGCCTGAAGCCGAGTGGGAAAAAATAAATAAATTTCAATATTGAACTGAATAATTTCTTCCTGAACAACCTAAATTAGATCTGGAATGTTTGTAATTAAGAAATTACATAATGAAACTTTTGCATAGAATAATAACACCTGATGTTGAATGGTTATGAAAGTCCTTGGAAATTCAACTTGCCTTTCATCTGGGGAGCTCAGGAAATTTCTTTACATACTAGATAAGAAACTGTCCTTGTCTTTGGCTAACTACTGTACACACTTCAGTAACAAGGAACACAGGAATATCTTATTGACACTGCACTTCCATGACACTTGAGTTTGCAAGAAGCATTGTAAATATATTCCAGCTTTCAAGTATGAAGGTTACTTTACATCAACATATCACAGCAATTGACCAAAAGATTAGTTGCCATATTAATGTAAAGGTAACACTCAGGTTCTACCACAAACCAACAAGCAGGGATATATGAACACCAACATCACCCCAATACTCTACAAGGGAGTTCATTTAATTAAACATTATATTTAGTGTACTTTCTTCCATTATCTTGATGCACTACCAATGATGTTAGTAGGAAATAACATCATAAACACTATCACCACAGAATTTTGGGGGTTTAATGTAGAGATGTGTGAGTGTGTGTGTGTGTGAGAGGGGTAGGGGGACGGTTTTCTACCATTTATGTTGTACTGCATAATCAATTAGGTAGGGTCTAAAATTATCTCCTTTTAATCGAGGTTAAATACTTTGATCAAAACTACTTCAGAAATAAAAATACAGGCATCCCATGTTTTATGAAATAGTTACATATCTGAAAACTTGTCCGTAACATCAAAACCTTTTTTCCATTAACTTCCAATATATAATTGAATATGCATTACTACAGACAAAAGCTTCCCCCTTGAAACTGACTACAGTAAAATATTTCCATAGGAATTTTTAAATACAGTACAGTACAGTAAAGTACAGTACAATACAATACACTACAGTATACATTGAACTGAAAAACAGTATTCTTTATAAACTGCACTTTAATCTATTACGGGACTTCCTTTTTGAATTGAGATGTTGGCCGAATGTCTTTAAATCTTGTGTTTAGTAAAATATTGGAGGATGCTATGATTTCAGAATTTTCCCCCATTAATTTTTATACTGTATTCTGAAAGAGTTTTCATTTATGTGAATTTTTCTTCTGTATTTCAAAACTCATTCTGTAATTTTGGGGTTCCGTTACTGTGTTTTCCATAACTTGATCATCCGTAACTCAAGGGATGACTGTAATTCCAATGGCTAGTAGGTCCCTCAAGTCCAGAATGCCACTTAAAGTAGACAATGGATTGGCAGTTTTCATTTTTTTTGGGAGCAAAACATAAGTCTTCCTCCTGTATACCATATATGACATAACTCCAGCACCTGCTAGATATCACATCCGAGTCAAGTACAATTGACCCTATAGCATCGCCACTATATCATTTGTTGAGAAAAACTAAACACATAAGGCAGTTGAAGGCATACAGCATAAAATGCAATCATTAGCCAACACATGAATTACCCTAGCACATACCTACATGAATACCGTACTGATCCATATATTGACCTTACACCATGGATAAAATTAGATCAAGTCGGCTTTAAATACTGAATAAAATACTCTCCGTACAAAACTCATTAATTTCAATACTGAATTTCATTACAAAAAGATGTTCACATATGTTGCACATAACCATGTTAACATTCTCTCTGAAGCATGTTAACATTCTCTCTGAAGCATGTTCACATTCTCTCTGAAGCATGTTAACATTCTCTCTGAAGCATGTTAACATTCTCTCTACAATAGTGTTATTACATCCTGCAAATTAATAAATATATTAATAGGTAACAGTGTAAGAACAGAATGATCGACATATATAATTTCCCGTCATAATAAAGAGAATTAAGAATTATGATATTGCTGTTGCTGTAACACTTATTTGAAAAAGAGAAAATTTATTTTTTATCCTCTTGTAAGTTATGTTTTGTAGAGGTTACAATATCTCAGTGGTTCAGCTTATACCTGTAAACCCGGTTAATTAAAAATTCAAATCACTGACCAATGGTTGAAAGTTTCCACTCACCTCCATCATGTCTTGCAAGCTGGATGTGTTTGTGTTGGTTGAATTATGTCTAATATTGTCCTCAATGGTGAAGTTACCCAATAAAAATAACACTGACCAATATTAAACTAAAAATTACTGTGAGTGACACCTCCAATGACTGCCAGTCCAAGAGAAACAAGGGATGTACTGTAAAAAACAAACAGTTAGTGCTTTATCCAATTGTGTTGAAAAATTGCCATACACTTAAAGATCATATACACAAGTATTATTCCCACTACACATAACATGATGTAAGATAAAAATAAAATCTAAATGACACTAATGAAATGAAGATATAAGGATGAAATCTTTGATGACAGCCAACTATAACAAGCCTTTGCTACTGAAACAAACAAGACTATTAAAGAGTAAATAATGTATACAAGTATATTCATATTTATACATATTATATCCCTTTATAGGAATAGGGATCAGTTAATGAGAAAATATTACTGATACAGTAAACCCTCGCTTTTAAACAGGGTTGAATCTCATAAGTGGACCTGTAACTACAAAGTGGTGAAGGCATCATATACGTAGTGTAAATAAAATTCAGGGATATATTTCAAGATCCACCAAGACCAGCCAGTACTACAATCTTTACTCCCTATATACTGCATTACAGCCCTTATAATGTATGATACACTAAAATAAATAATTAAACACAAATTGCCTACCATACACATTGAGGTACACAGAAAAAAAAGTATCGCTCAGAGGGGGGAGGGTCTGCTGACTTCCGTAATGATCCATACATCACCTGATGTGTTCATATTCAGTTATACGATCAACTATATATACGGCAGGATATGCCATTAGCAACAGATATGTGAGGACACCCTCAGGCAAGGACAGCAGGGCTACCACCATAACACAGGACCAACAACATATTCCACTATCCCTCGTGCGTGGTGTCGCATTGTTTCGCACATAATCCGTGCGGTACTTTTTTTTACTGGGTGTACCACACTGATGTTGCATAAAACATTCGATGAATACACAGTTTAGCAGAAAAAGATCTTTTTCTAAAACATTCTTATTCTTAAAAAATTCCAGAGTTGATTCTGTGAACAGCATTATTCTAATACAGTACATCTCATATTCCCCTTAAGTGAGAAAGGCTTTATTTATCCCACGATGCTATTTTTGGAGGTCAGGAGATGGCTCACACGAGAAAAGTTTTACTGATTCACATAGGGCATGTGGGCTGTAAGATGCTGTACATTAAATTATGTATTACTTCTGCTCCTAGATATTAACCTACAGTGGATTTGGAATATATTTGTAGGAAATTATATTCATTTAATGTAGAAGTACAACAAGGGATGCTTAAATGTATTCTCTAACTGTTGTTCCCACGAGGAAGGCTCCAGTGTTGCAAAGGGAAAGTGGAAGATGATGCCTGACTTCCTTCAAAACCATCAAATTCACAACAATATCTGAATAAAATTTCAAATGCAGATGAATTTACAAATTTGTTTAAGTCTATGTTGCTAAGCAAAAAATGTCCTCAGGGGAAGGGATACAGTAGCTCTCCTGATCTGGTGATAGTTTTCAAATTGGTACCAGATATTCCTACCATGCCACCCCACACTGCATACCCACACAGCATACCTATGAGATCTACTTGACACTTTCTTATTACTGTTTGTAGTGCATTCACTAAGATGACTCAGCTTCTTCTGCCAAGAAAAGGAAAGTGATGTGACAGTCAGTAAGAAGATATAAGCTTTTTCAGATATAAGTGTGGGAAGATTTGGTGTTTAAGGTGGCAGCTTGTTATAGATGTCTATGGCATTTATTATATAACCTACCATAGTTATTATACTTATACTGTGTACAGTATGAATTTTGCATTCTAGGGACATAAAGCAGTGAAGAGTGATTTTCTGGCTAAGCAACAAGAAGTGTATGTACGGAAACGTGATGCTGTGGAGATGCCATTTTAATAATGAAATAAATGTAAGTCCTATATTTTATTTATGCAAAACGCTTCATAATCATGTATTAACGAGGGTTTACTGTCAATTACCTTCCAGCAAATAAAGCTCTTAATATTCTTCTATACACTCACTCTCGTACCATTTAAAAGCTTCAAGCTGTAAGCAGTATACATTAAACTGTTATCTTTGTGAAACACATAAATATAAAGAAATCTACAAAGGTACTATATCTCGTGACTAACCAACTCATAATTATCTGCAGTGGACCACACAACTCGATAATCCAAAATATGATTAAATATTAATATCACTTTATATCTATAGTCTACAGTATATCTCTGATAAGTAAGAAATAGCAATCTCACAAAATTAACTTCAATACAGTAATAGCAAAATTATCACAAAAGTCACTTCAGCACTGAGACCCATCACACTAAAGATTGTAAAGTAACTCTCAATTTAAACAATTATTATTAATCCTTAGTAATTTCATCTCACTATATTTGTTCAAGGGGTAACTCCAACACCATCAACTATCAGATCGTTCCCCATTCCCCCCCCCCCCCCCCCCAGGTAAAATTACATCCCCACTGGAGCTACAGTTTACCACAGGGTTGGGCATGCGTGGGGTGTCTGTCCACACATTATTAGGGAATATAGAATAAAGTCTAGTTTTTACAGTAACACCTATAGAGGAAGACTTGCCACTTCTCCCATCTCTGTAACTGGATCTTCTTCCAAACTGTAGCTGAGCATGACCTTCAGGGACACATTCAACTGGAAGGAAAAAATAAAAAAAATGATGATCAATGTGAACCCTTCAAAGAATATCCAAAGTCCTGAAGTTACCAACATCCTATCAATATCACTAAAGCACTTAGCTACTCTTAACTGTATATTCCACATTCGGGAAAAAAAAGAAGACTACTCGTATAAAAAGCAACATTAAGTAGAAGAGCCTAACAATATATTTATCAACTGGGTCTGATCCCTCATCAACATACTATCATTATCATCAACAGCATTTTATGGGCATGCAACTCAGTGACACAGTAGCACACAGGTCATGTGACCGACCAGTCAACACTTACTTTATTTGGATTAGCAATGAGCATAATTTGTGTAATGGCAGGTGGAGGAAGGAACGGGCTATACGCTGCTAAGTCAGTTGAGGAGGGAGGTTGTAATCGTACCTTACATCCCTGAAATAAAAGCATCGCACTGTTCTTGGCAACCATTATCAAAAATATAATTAATTCTTTTCCATCTTCTGATACAAACTGCAATATTTGTGAAATAATTACATTAAATGCAGAGTGCAGGACTTTATCTCATATACAGTAGTACAGTACTGTATTTTTGCTTGAAACAAAGGAATTATTAGCACTCAACAGCAAAACTTCTTTCTCATCTGAGAATGTATAATATTGACAAAGGAAATTAAACTACATTATTACTTGGAATAACCATTCACACCTACAGGAAACTTTGCACTGGACCACACATAAAGCTACATAACTGGCACTTAAAAAAATTATGACATGAAATGGCAACACTCAAGAAGAAATTTCTAAACAGCTCAGCTGCATCTTTATACAGAAGTTTAAAAACATGTTTTATCTAAAGTATCTGGAAAAATATTGATTCCCGGTTATGTAATTAGATGCAGTTTCATACAAACATTAGAACCCGGTTTCTGCCTGCCAAAATGAATGAGGCGCGAAATTTTTTGTCTCAAAAGAAATTCGTTTGGATTTTTTTTTCTTGTGGCTTCTTGAACTTCAGGATGTAACCCTTAAGTATAAAAAGATTAAATATGTTTTTATTGTTTCATTTCTTTGATAAGCATTAAATAGTTTAATAAATTTTAATTAAATATGTCTTTTTACAGTTTCATACCAAACAAAGACAAGTGATAAGTTGATGAAAACCTAAAATTCCTATGCCCTCAATAAATGGCAGCACTGGCCAGCATCTGCATACATTGTGCACAATTCACAACATTTCTAGTTCTATTGCTCCACCACTCACCTTAAGTTTAAACAACTACAATCCACAAAGCAGTTGTTCAGACTCAAGGCAAGTTATTATTTGTTAAAGAGTGTTCTGAAATGATGGAATTAGTGAGAAAGGGTGATGTTTTAAATTTTTCTATTGAAATACATAGAACAATACATGTATATTGAATACTGCAATTCCATATTACCCAACAATCTTCAGACTCACTGTCACTTTGAGGGAGTACCACAGAAGGTGGCAGTGTTGAGGGTGGTGTAGCACCCCTGTATCTAATAGGCAGAAGACTCTCTTTATAGGTAGTAAGAGGATGAGAGACAGTACAGTACTAATTACAATACACTAATGTTAAGTGAGTTACCTTAGGAACAACAGCTTGCAGAACATAATTAGATATGGGTTGTAAATTGCGAGATACCGTCGAGACGACCACAACAGAAACATCATCCCGGGGCTGATTTTCCGTAAAGTGAAGTGTAACACTAACATCATTGCTGTCCATAACAATGACCGATCCTTGTCTCCCTGCAGAAGAAAGGAAATTATTTTATCAAGTATTGAACTACCCTGTAAGCTTCTCTTCAATATATAAATAAACTCTATAAAAATATTAACAGAGTAATATCATACAACTCAACTTTTTTTAACTCTTATCTTACCACTATAATGTCAGATGGGTGGGACAACGAGCAAATATACCCACAGTCTGAATTCCTCAGGATTGAGCAGTATTTAAATTATGAATAGTTTTGGATTATAGATATCAGCCTCTCAATTCTCCAGCAGTCTTAATCTTACAACATTGTTGCCAAGCCTTCGTTGGGTAATGATCATCAAACACACTAAGTGGCCAGTTCCAGAGTGATCCAGGCTTGTTTATTACCATTATAAGTCACTGGTAACTCTTTCACTCCTTTACGGTAGGAGAATGAATACTACTGATATTAACAAATTATGCTTGTGTGTGCTGCATATGAACATGTAAGATCAATCACTGTCATTAGCTTCCTTCATGCCAGACACTACAATATTTCAACTAAAGTATCTGCATTACAGTAACCATATCATATATCCTCTTGCAGAATGTAGGTAATCACGTAGAAAACAGAGCAAACCTAGAATGTGTGTGTGGTGTGATTTACTACTGCTGTTTCACACCACCTAATAAGTTAACAGTAACTATGTAGCTACTTTCCTCAAAATCATTTGACTCTAAGCTCTCCACTCATGTACACAAACATTGCAGCTTCCTAGATGTCCATCACCCTCACTTCTGCTGTCCTTCAACCCATCCCTCCATTTCCTTAGTTTTCCCTCTCTTTATAATATCTACTTCTGAATTATACAATACCTTTACCAATCAGACTTGGGGGTTGAAGCCAAGCCTACAGCTTCAAAGCCAAAGCCAGCCAATTAAGTCATAAAGCCGATGCCAAGCCTCCTGCTTCAAAGTCATAAGCCATTGTAAAGTAATAAAGCCAAAACCAGCCAATTAAGGCATAAAATCGAAGCCAAGGCTTTCCAAGGCCACACGAAACTTTAATACCATTACTTAAACAGTATAATGTACTGTACAGTGGTCCCTCAGTTAACGAATACAATTCGTTCCAGAAGGTCGTTCGTTAACCGAAACCATTGTTTCAATGGGATTTTGGGTAATTGGTTCCAGCTCACCAAAAATTACAGTACATACAAACTAAAAATTAATGCAGTAAAGTACACTTACTTTCAGGTGTGCATGTATAAGGCTCCTGGTTGATGATGATGGGAATTAGAATGGGGGTGGAGGAGAAGGGAGAAGAGAAGGCAGTGGGGGTGGAAGAGATGTCACCCCATGCTTCATGCCGCCATTTCACCCATACAATTTTAAATCAACACTGCACTGCACTGCACTATATATTGTCAATATGTAAAATAAATTTCAAAATGACCAATAATTATACCTGAAAAACGTAAAAACAGTTTATGATCAAGAGTCACAAGCAAGATGCTACCTCCACTGAGCAGACACACAAACTGACGACATTCTGGGTGAGTCAAGTGGCTGTTTGGCGTGCAAAAAACTAGTTCCCTGTACTTCAATTATGTTAAATAATTGTTAAAATGACTAAACATTTTAATATAAGACTTGGAAAATTATTGAATAGTACAACCTTCATGATATTTACTCAAATGGTAACGAATTTAAGCCCTAAAACCGATTACTGTATTGACGGACTAATACTCCAGCTGGTGAGCAAGCTAAAACATATTGATATGTTTTCGTAAGAATTTCGTTAACAGAATTTTTGTTCGTTAACCGAATTGAAGATTCTTATGGAAGGTAATTCGTTAACCGAAATTTCGTTAACCGAGGCGTTCGTTAACCGAGGGATCACTGTATTACCTTACATGTTGATGAGAATACATAATTATGATATTCCAAGTTGCACCAAAACCATAGTGTAGATCTTTGAGATGGAAGGGATAATCCCCCCTTACAATTCATGAAATTCTGAAGAAATTAACCCCCCCCCCCCAAAAAAAAATATATACAGTTAACCCTCACTTTACGCGGTTAATGTAACCCGGAGGGTACCGCGGAAAGCGAGAAACCCGTAAAGTGAATAACATAACATATGGGATTAATTGAAATGGAGTCCAGGCCGATCCCCAAACTCCACTTTTTGACGACACATAACTATGTTGTAGTAAAAATAACATCTTAATTTTATGATGGTACATGCACACAATTAATGCCAAGTTAATGTCCATTCAAATAATGGACACGACTCCCTCCCCCTCTTCTCACACTACACTGCTGGTTCTTCCCTCTGAGAAATTTTTGGGGGAAAACCAGGTATAGTAATAAATAATACCTCAAACTAAAGTTAGGATAATAAAATTGACATTGCTGGATTCCTTGTAAGACCAGGAATATTTTGAATATAAATGTCATATATTTTGCACAAAAGATAACATACTTACTCAAATTAAACATTTTATCTAAAAATTTTATGTCTAATGCAAAATATATGATGTTTATATTCAAAATGATCATCAAATTGTAAGAATTCCAGCAATGTAAATTATATTCTGGCCGGGTAATTTGTATGAATTTTATGAGCTAAAATAAAAATTTTCAGTTAATAAAAAAAAAAATATTCTTCACACAGTAACAGATGGTCGGTCGCCGGTCCCTCCCTCCCTCCCCCTACCAACGTCCCTACTAGATAAATGTGTGGGAAAACCAGACTGTTTACCTTTTTAGTAATAAATAATAAATCAGATTAAAGTTAGGATAATATAATTGACATTGCTGGATTCCTTGTAAGACCAGGAATATTTTGAATATAAATGTCATATATTTTGCACAAAAGATAACATATTTACTCAAGAGTAAACATTATATCTAAAATTTGTATGTCTAATGCAAAATCTATGATGTTTATATTCAAAATGATCATCAAGTTGTAAGAATTCCAGCAATGTAAATTATATTCTGGCCAGATAATTTGTATTAATTTTATGAGCTAAATTAAAAAAAATTATACTTCACCGTGTAAAGGGGTACACCCACCACGGAGTGAGAGCATCCTGGGTTCTGGCAGGGCACAGCATAAACATGGAAATGGAAACGCGGAATGTGGGACCAAGTAAAGTGAGGGTTGACTGTGTATATATATATATATATATTATATATATATATATATATATATATATATATATATATATATATATATCATTAGCCCAATTGAGGTGTTGATTGTATTATATATATATATACATACTATATATATATATATATATATATATATATATATATATATATATATATATATATACCTAGACCCCGACTTACGACTGCTTCAACTTACGACCGTCGGGACTTACGACCGCCGCAGATTTTTTATTAAAAAAAAAAAAAAAAAAAAAAAAAAAAAATTTTTTTTTTTTATTCAAATGACGCACGCATTTTATATACCGAAACGATTCCAGTTAATGTAGTCTCCATGTATAATTAGAAAATTGTGGGGGCCCCATGTGCATTCAGCTGACTACATTAAAGGTAAAGTGCTCAGTCACACTGTAACCATTCCTTATTATTTATTACTTTCACTGTACTGTATTTCATTGTAGATTATTTATTATAAAAGAAGAAAAAAAAAAAAAAAAAAATTTTTTTTTTTTTTTTTTTATCTATGTCGGACTTACGACCTGGATTTGGGTCCCTAACCCCGTCGTAAGTCGGGGTCTGTGTGTGTGTATATATATATATATATATATATATATATATATATATATATATATATATATATATATATATATATATATATATATATATATATATATATGCTGATAACCACCAGGAAAGAAGAAAACACGAAGTTCCCAAGCGCTTTCGTGTAATTCACATCTTTAGGGGTGAGTACAGACTAGAGAGAGTAATGCAAAACAAGATGAATATATATATATATATATATATATATATATACAGTTGGTCCTCATATTACGCGGTTAATGTAACCCGGAGGGTACAGCGGAAAGTGAGAAACGCGTAAAGTGAATAACATAACATATGGGATTAATTGAAATGGAGTCCGGGCCGATCCCCAAACTCCACTTTTTGACGACACACAACTATGTTGTAGTAAAAATATTATCTTAACTTTATGATGGCATGCACACACAATTAATAATTAAGAGAAATATCAATAATATTTGGTTTTTTAACACTTACATTAGTAGAAAAGATGGCTGGGCACACGGGGATGGGCGGTTGGTTCCGAGGCAGAGGGCAGATTATTGGCTCTCACCTGTATCACTTGTATCAATTGTATCACTATCCACCACAGAGGCTTGCAGGGCCTCTTTGTCAAACCCCCCAAAGTTCATATAAGTCCATATCCTCACTATAATTATCACTATCACTTACTTGGGCCGGCTGTAGTGGGTGGTGGGTGAAGAACTCGGTAATGTTTTGATGACTGGGCGACCTTGTGCGCACCATTTTCGCGCCTCTTACACAACATGGCGGATGGCGGGAGGTTTGGATCCAAAAATGGCGCGGCTTGCCAGCCGCTCTCCGCGTAATGGGGTTCACGACCACGGAATGTGAAAATGTTAGGTTCTGGCAAGGCACCGCGTTAACGGTGAAACGCGGAATGCGGGACCGCGTAATATGAGGACCAACTGTATATATATATATATATATTATATATACAGTGGGGGTATGCTATAACGAATGGATTCTACTACGAATATTCCTATAACGAACGGTTTTACCTATAAAATTGAGAATGCTATAACAAACGAAACTCCTACAACGAATTTTTTTTTTTTTTTTTTAATAATTTATTGTGTTTTTTATTACAAGTATTAATGATATTCTTTATTTCAGGGGTTTAGATGCATATTTATGCACTTTTTTACAATTTTTACAATTTTATATTATATTTTTCAGTGTTAAGTGGTTGTATTTGGGGGCCTGGAACGGATTAATCCTGTAACGAACGAATGCTATAACGAACAAGGTTCTAGAACCAATTAGATTCGTTATAGCATACCCCACTGTATATATAATATATAAGTTTTGCAGTTTAAAATTATTCTGACTGAAAGGTACAGCCCTGTGGTCTAAGGTCAACATTCAGTGTTAGTGTTAATCCTGACAGTTATGATCGCTACGGTTGTTAGGTCCACAGACACGGGGTTGAAGAATCTGTAAGCCATGCTTTTTTGGCTTGGTTTTGGCTTCAAAACTTTCTAAGGCTTTGGCACCACATGCCAGTATTGATATATTATACGAATACAGTGCAGGGAACTTCACTTCCCACTCTCTTTTTTTGTCCATACTAGCTGAGCAAACCCAGATTCACACACTTCCTGATATCCCTGCAATATACAACTACTGTAGCTAGAACAATAATTCAAATTACAGTCTAACAACTACAGTATATGCTCACCATACCTCATGGGGCCGAAAGTGACTCAATATACATCATCTACATGTATTGGGTAAAGATCATGGTTATCCAAAATGTAGAACTTTGCAAATTTTAATCCTCTTGACTCGTCTGTAAAACAGAAGAGTCATGTGCTGGTCAAAGCCAAGGGGACAAAGAGCATATTGCAGTACAGTACAGTACAGTATACCATAAGGCTATGCAGCAAGAACTGGCAAGAAATTAACATACCACAATGATGGCAATAAGTCAGAGAGTGTAACCCCTATTATGAATCCCTTGTAAGTGTATTGCCTGGGAAAGGACAGCCTGGAGCTAGTTGATAATAGACATAACACAGTTGGTTGAAGCTAACTCGTACTAATGGGAAATTGGCTGAAATCTTCTTTGTTACATTGAATCATGCAACTGAATTTAAACAGCTGTTAGATACTCTAAAGCAGGGGTTCTTAACCTGGGGTCCATGGACCCCCGAGGGGTCCATGGATCCCCGAGGGGTCCATGGATGGGCTTCAGGGGGTCCGTGAAGGTCAGATAAAAATTTAACATTTATATTCACTATATTTTTATATTAAGTTGTTCTATTTTTGTCAATATATACCAGATGTTATGTATGTATTTTTGGTTACTGAAGAAAACCAGTAAATCTGTAGGGTGGCATGGGGTGCTACTGTACATTGTCAGGTAACATACAATCGTCATCGTCGTCAGGTTTTGACTTCTAGAATGTTTACTTTATTCATACTTTGTGTATGTCATACACTGTATAAGGCAATGAATTTTCAATAAAATAAAGTATATTCATTGCATGCAAAGTTGTCTTTATGTGCTTATGTGCATTTTTCTAGGGAGGGGGTCCATAGCTTTCACTAGATTCTCAAAGAGGTCAGTGACTCAAAAAAGGTTAAGAACCACTGCTCTAAAGGATTCCTCTGTGCGTTACAAATGAGAACAAATAAGGAAGGAATAACCTTTAATCGGAAATATTACAAGCAAACCTCATCTTGTCCTAAGAATGTTTATACTCCTGATATCCCGTTCCAGAGTACCTCTAAGGAACCAGAAAATCCTCTTTGTTTGCCCAGAAGCTAAATACCTAATAGGTCATTCAACAATAAAGCTTCTGTAATATGAAAATAGTTACCTTTAACATAATACAGTACAATCACTTTGGACTGTGGTATTCAATGTCCTTAAATAAAAAATAAAAAAATAATGGAAATGAAACACTTGGATGTCAAAAACACAGTGCCAAGTAAAAGACGTGTAAGTAACAAGAAGTTTGACTGGGAACCGAGGTTTTTTTTAACCTAATGCACGATTTATTACACGCACTGGGTGGCAGGATGCAAGTGTTATTATTAAAGATATAAAAAATAAAATGCAGTAGCTACATTGTGGCATTGTGCTTCCTAAAACAAATATTAATGGTATGCAAAGAAATACTTATTGAAATATCAGATAATAAAATAGAAAATAGTGCATCAGATTTATCAGTCAGTAAAAAATGACTAAAACAACTCTGATTAATATAAAAGGATTTCACAGGGAGCAAATAAAAGATAAACCAGAAATGAAGAAAATATTAATTCTATAGACCACCGTACCGGTACTAATAATACCTCAAAAATATTATTCTTACCTGGTTTTATACTTTCTAAGGTAACTTTAATATCAGTCATGGGCTTCACTTCCATAAACTGGGCATTTGAGATAGAATTTGTTCTTCTTTCAGAGTCTTCACAAACATTTTTTCTATTTTCTTGAGACTGCTTTTTAGTATTTGTTATTTCCACACTGGTGTTAGGAGAAGGTGCTTCTAATAAACTATCATCATGACTATCTAAGAGATTACTGTCATCTAGAGGCTTTACTTTGTCTATAGTAGTGGTGATACTAATTTTTGTTTCATCAGGTATTATACCAACACCAATATCTCCACTTAACAAGTCTATATTCAGCAAGGAGTCCACAGAGTCCCTACTGATACTATTGCTGCCAGCACCAGTAGCTATGGAGACACCAGCAGGAAATTGGGGAGTGTTCAACGATCCTGATGAAGTATTTTTGGTGGGCAGTAAACTTGCAGAAACATTCACAGAAGATGCTGCAATATTTACACTCTGTTGCTGCTGTTTCAACTGGTTCATACTTAGTTTTTCTGCAGGTTTAAACTGGACCTGAACTTGAGCATTGGCTGGTAAATTCTGCTTAATCAGTGATGTACCCAAGGCTGCTAGTTCATCTAGAGGATCAGTTCGCTCCTTGGACTGTGCATCTGCTCGATTACCTGAAATTCAAAATCTCTAGTTTAATTCTGAGTAATGGAAAAACTAATACTGTAGTCTATCAGAATACTCTAAGAGTTAAAAAAATATATATTAAGGTAACTGTTTCAACTACCAGTAATACTGACATAAACTGTTGCAGTAGTGTATCATGTAACCTAATTATTGCATAGGACCAACTGGAAAAGGGGTAACTCCCAAAAAAGCTTCTGACTTTTTATAAATCAAAGCACATGTTCCCATAGGTTCCTATTACAAAAGTCAAGATACTGCCACAATATGTTAAAAAACATGTTTCTAATGACTATATTTTGTATACACAATGATTACAAGCCAATAATAAACATACTACTGTAAATGATACACATGCAGTACAGTGCAGTAATAATTTCATATTTATACTTACAAGAAACTGGACGAGATTGAACACAAGGTGAACAGAATGAAACACTGAGCCAACACCTATAATAATTTATTACCCATGTAATATATGTTGTACTGTACTGTAACTCCATAACTATAGGGTATTGACTCTATGGTCATGTGGAGTCATTTATCCTTATGTATGTCTCAGGAATACACCCTCCAAATAATGAAACATATTTCCAAAATAGTACAGCACATTTTTTTTTTTAATAAATTATCCAAACTTACTGTCAAGTGAAGTTCCAGGAGATGTCTGGGGTACAAGTGTTGGTGCCATTGCTGTGTGTAGAGGTGGACCAAGTTGCAAGTTTGGTGCTGTAGCTGATGCCACAGCTGAGCCAGAGAAAATGCCTCCAAGATCATCTAGTAATGAAGCACTGTTGTCAGTAGCAGGTGCACCAACAGGAGCTGGGTTTGTGTGACCCAGGTTCAAACCATCTAGACCTGCTTAAAAGAAATAATGCATATAGTGACTTCTACTTAACATAAATTCTACTGTGAAATAGAATATTTTATATAAAAAAAATATACTAAGAGGTAAACAAACCACTTTCACTCTGCTTCATAAATCCATTTTTTTATAATCTGTCGAGGGCTAATTTGAAGCCCAGAACTGGTGTTGATTCCACAGTTTGGGCTGGTAAACTGTTCCATAGGTGTACCACTTTCTGTATGAAAAAGTATTTCCTTATGTGCAATCTGCATGATAACATGGCAAACTTGTAGTTATATCTCCTCATATTAGTGGTGTGTGACATCACAAACAAATGACCCAGGTTCACATCTTCAAGCCATTTCTTTGTGATGTCCCGCACCACCAACACGAAGGGATGTAAGTACTGTACAAGTTCATCAAGTTATCATGCAGCAGGAACATAAGGAAAAACTTCATACAGAGAGGTAGACCTTTGGGACAGTCTACCAACCCAAGCTGTGGAATCAAGATCAGTTCTGGGCTTCAAAATAACCTTTTAAAAAATTATCAAGAACAATGAAGGAATCCTACACAGGCCACTGGCCTCCTCTCAGCATGCCACCTCCAGTGGGTGGCCATTAGGTATATAAATAAGATAAAAAAAAATTGTGTAATCTCAAAATATTTTAATAAATTCGAAAAAAAAGACTAACAAAGCGCATTTCCAATAACGAAATATGCCAAGAACTCACTTCATACTACACACACTGTAGGATCTGCTTGAAGATGTTTAACATCTTGGCTACAAGGGGTCTCTCTGTGCTGAATAAAATCGTCTGGCGTTACCCAAATGAAACACTGAAAGTTGTGTCCTGTAGTGAAGGGGTTAGTGCAGATAGTTTACTGACCTGTTGGCTAAGAGGGATCTCTCTATGCAGAATAAAATCATCTGGTCTTAGCCAAATAAAACACTAAAAGTTGTGTCCCGTAATGAGGAGATTAATGCTTTGTTTACACTAGAGAAAATGTCTGGAAAAAGACCTTCAAATGGAACTGAAAGAGTAAATGCCAAATGAGAATGAAAAACAATAGCTTAAAATATGATGTCAGAAGTGATAAAGCAATTTGAAACAGGAGACAGACAACTGGTGATCACTTGGTATTACAGTACAGTGGTCCCTCGGTTAACGAACATTATAAAATAATATTACAGTAATATATGATGAAAATGTTTGGTGTATTTTTTACCATATTTATCATGCCAAGGAACCAAGTTTTTTCCCTGTAGGAACATATCTTAAATTATGTGATGGTTTATGAGGTAAATTAAGTTTCTTAAATTAACACCATCATCATCAATACTTTATGATCATTTTCCACATAACCATTTGGGTGTTGTCGATTAAATTCTTTTGCAACTGACTGGTGTGCAGCCTCTGACTTTCTGTACACAATTATTAAAATTAAGTTTTCCTTTAGTTTTAATTTCGCTGTACTCTTTGCTGATTCGTTATACTAATTCCCTCCCCAGAAAAAAGATTATAAGAGATGAACTTAAATTTTCCTATGGTACATGATCTATAACACATCCTATACATTACCAATGTCTTGAAGATCCTGGTTGACCAGACTTGCTGTGCTCTGGTTACTGGGTACATCCTCTGGTGTTGATAGATCAAGAAGAATTTCACCATCCTTCTGAGTCACCACTCCCCCACCTGCATCCATTTGATGTTGATTCTCTATTTCACCACTTTGGTTTTCTACTTTGGTTCCTTCGATAATCAGCTTGTACCGTCCCATCACTCTTGACAGCTCATCATTGGCCTTAAGGAGGTCACCTGGTGTGATCAGCCAGAAGAAATATCATATAATACTGAACATTCATCAAAATAGTATCTCAGCAGGACAGTTAATTATAATTTACAAATAATTCCGCTTTCTGTGACAAGTTATTTTTAATAAATTTTAGTGAATATGCATAAAAATGAAGGTTTTCTTCTGGAAACCCATTTTATAACACATACAAAGAGGAGCAAGCCATGATAATATACAGTATACCACCGGGTCATGGCAATTGGTGGTAACCTGAAGATCACTCACCCACCAGTGATAACCATCACTCAAAATGAGAGATTATATAGAGGTCATGGGTTGCTCAGTGCGATGAGCCATGAAACTGCTCAGCTCAGTCTCTGTACTTTCCACATCACACCTCATCTGACAATGTCATAAACCAGACCTGCAGTGACAATCATCTCCTAACTCACCACCAACGAGAAGTGTTTTAATGCTAGTTAGAAAAAGGGAGGAGGCAGAAAGTGATTCAAGGCACACACCCTCAAGAGGACCTTGCTTCCAGCGTTGAAGATTTTAACACATTCATCTTACACACTTCCCATTGTCTTGCATATTTCTGTTATTTTCATGAGCAAACGGAAGAAATTCCTTTTCCTCATAATACAGGTAGTCGTCGACTTACGACCTAGATTGGTTACGGCCGCCCGGTCGTAAGTTGATCTGGTCGTAAGTCGGCCTATGTTATATTTACCTTACGTATATTATAATGTGTAATGATAATATAATCATCTTTAAGTCATATTTTATCACCATTTTCTTTGTTCATTATTGTTACGGTCGTCAGGTTTAAGTAAATCACTGCATACTACAGTACAATTGGTTTATTATTCACACAACATACAAAAAAAAAAAAAAATACAGGTGCAAAACATATAAAACATTTTAGTTGCAAAACATACAAACACATACAAACATGCAAAAAACATCTTATTGGCCGCTGGTACTTGGCTGTGGATCGTCGATGTCGTCAGCTGGGGCAGCCTTTGGGGTAGCCGGAGGAGTTGTTTTTTTCATGAACATGGTGAGCTTTGTCTGAATTGCTCGTTTCTTCTTCTCCTCGTAAATTTCTTGATACGGACGAAACGAATTGCGTGCCATCCGCTCAATCCTTGCAAATCGTTCGATGTTTGGGTCCATTCCTTCAAAATGGGCAAGAAGTTTATTCAGTAGAGATAAACCTTCTGATAATCCCTTAGTGGCAGGTTGAGGAGTAGATGAAGACAGTTTCCTCTTGGTAGACATCTTGGGGGGTTGGTGGTTCAAGAAAAATTTCCAAGACAAAAGAAAGACACAAGGCAAACAGACACGGAGGGAAGTGTGCTGTACCAGCGAGCGTGTTTGTAACTGAGCGCGGGGATGCGCGCGGCTCCAGCTCCTGGCAGCGCCAGGAGGCTGGGGCCAAAACTGTCGTACCGCCGGTCGTAAAGTCGAACAGACGTAAGTCGCATAGGTCGTAAGTCGACGACTACCTGTACAGGAACCCAAAAATAGGCCAAGCAACATAATCTTTCAGAATGAGTTGCCAGATACTATATTAACTGTGAGCACCTCATCACACATCACACACAGTACCATGACCGGTTAAGAAGACTCCAAGGTGTCTCGGATACGCCCAGTCAAGCAGACCTGCCCCAAGAAATTAAACCTCCTACCGTATATCTCGGCTTATAAGACGGAATTTGAACATTAAAAAAATCTGCCCAAAGTTAGGGGGTCGTTTAAACCACCAAGTATAAAATTCTTACCTCTTAAACATTGTGGTTTAGTGTGTCAAGAGTGGTGATGGAAACATCGTAAGCCACTCACAAGGTCTTACCACTAATTATTTTATACAGAAACTTACGTTTGGCAAGCTGGATTCAAATTAAGATTACCGGTATAATAAAATAATAAAAATGTATTATAAACCTGTCTAACATACCGTAAAAGAGAATTATACCCCCGTAATAAACACAGCTATCATCACACACCCCCTCCCCACACCCCCATTTGCCAGTGAGGAGACAAGAAAGGGAAAGTGACCGCGAGATTGGGCTATTTTTAGCCGTGGAGGTGGTCAGTAATGCATATCGGTATATTTACTGATAATAATACTTACCGGGTATATCCTATAAATAATTAATTTAAAATTTATTTTTTTACAAGGAATATTCAGTAAATAACTGCATTAATTCTTGAAACTACTGACAGTTAAATACAGACGCTTAAGTGACGTCACTAGTGTTTACACTACACCAGCTGGTAACATTTGATGCCATTACTTGAAGTAAATTGGCCTTATTTTAAGTAACTAACCATAAATAAATACAAAAAGTAAAACAAAGATCAAAAGTGAGAAATAATATACTGTATGTATGTTGTGTTGTCAAAGTTAGAGGAACAATTCAAACTGCAATTGTGTGTAAATGAGGCAGAAAGTCAGGTCAGCGCTGAACCTGGGACTTGGTCACAATTTTCGTGATGCCATATGGCAGCAGGGTCTACCATTAGACAACACATTATGCTTCCAATATCTTCCCAGGCAGTAGTATCTACCTGTTTGGCAGCTGCCTACTACCTACACAATTTTTAGTAATATTACTTTGATACATGATAAATTAGACAATGAAAATAATCATCAAATTTAAGTACCAAGACGCTTCCCATTGGCAGCTGTAAGAAGAGGGGGAGATGGGCTATTTTTATCCCGTCTTTGTGTCTGAAGTGGCCAGTAATACCATATATTTACTGATCATAATACTTACGGTATCTCCTATAAATAATTAATTTAAAATTTATTTTTTACATAGAATATTCAGTAAATAACTTTTAAATAAATAAACAAATAATTCGGTAAATCTATTTAAAGTAAATGGAAAATAAGCAAACAAATGTTATTTACCATGACCCTTCCCTCTGGCTCAGGGTGAGATGGAGGGGAGATAAAGAAGGCAATTTATAGCCCGTCTTTGTGTCTGAAGTGACCAGTACCCTAATGCACCATAAATAATTCATTTAACATATATTTTTTGTACATATATTTTGTTGTATATATATATATATATATATATATATATATATATATATATATATATATATATATATATATATATATATATGCTGATAACCACCAGGAAAGAAGAAAACACGAAGTTCCCAAGCGCTTTCGTGTAATTCACATCTTCAGGGGTGAGTACAGACTAGAGAGTAATGCAAAACAAGGTGAATATATACAGAGGAGGGTGAGACCAGGTCCACAATGGTCAGGTAGGGTCATTACCTAATTACCTGACCATTGTGGACCTGGTCTCACCCTCCTCTGTATATATTCACCTTGTTTTGCATTACTCTCTAGTCTGTACTCACCCCTGAAGATGTGAATTACACGAAAGCGCTTGGGAACTTCGTGTTTTCTTCTTTCCTGGTGGTTATCAGCATATACCTAGATCACGCGCACCTACAGTGATTTACTTGCATATATATATATATATATATATATATATATATATATATATATATATATATATATATATATATATATATATATATATATAATATATATATGTATGTATGTATGTATGTATGTAATAATAATAATAATAATAATTAACGGTTTATTGAAAAAGTTCTGCAGCCCGAAGGCTGAAAATATACATTGGACATAAATGACTTATTACATACATTGGTGGTTTAACAAAAGCCTTCATTAGAGAAAGGTAAAGGAACATACAGTGAACATTCAGATTAATGTAGGTGTTGAACAGCAAACACGTAGTGCAGTAACTCTCTCCCAGATGGTGTTAGGAGGGACCTGATGTGGTGTAGAAATTCCCTCACAGATGGTGTTATGAGGGGCCTCACGTGTAGTAATTCCCTCACAGATGGTGTTATGAGGGGCCTCACGTGGTGTAGTAGTTCCCTCATAGATGGTGTTACGAGGGGCCTCACGTGGTGTAGTAACTCCCTCACAGATGGTGTTATGAGGGGCATCACGTGGTGTACGAATTCCCTCACAGATGGTGTTATGAGGGACCTGACGTGGTGTAGTAATTCCCTCACAGATGGTGTTATGAGGGGCCTGACGTGGTGTAGTAATTCCCTCACAGATGGTGTTATGAGGGGCATCACATGGTGTAGTAATTCCCTCACAGATGGTGTTATGAGGGACCTCATGTGGTGTAGTAATTCCCTCACAGATGGTGTTATGAGGGACTTGACGTGGTGTAGTAACTCCCTCACAGATGGTGTTATGAGGGGCATCATGTGGTGTAGTAATTCCCTCACAGATGGTGTTATGAGGGACTTGACGTGGTGTAGTAATTCCCTCACAGATGGTGTTATATGAGTGAGGTGTGGCCCCAGGCCTTCCTATCGTAGATGGATTAACACATCGCCGGTTGTTGGGTATCACGGGCCGTTATCACTGGGTACCTGGGACCTCACTGTGTGAAGGTTAACTTGAATACGACTTTTACTGTTGAGTTGTTCTCACTGACTCAGGCACTGTTCACCAATGTTCACCTCTGTTTAACACTGGTTCCATTCCTTTCCCAAATGAAATTGTAACTTCTGGCGAGAACCTGTTGATACTCCGGTGGGGAGAAGTGGTTCAGGGGAGGGGGTTGGTATGGGCCAACTTAACAGTTGACCTGGCTGCTCCGAGAGGAGCGCCAGGTACGTCTTGACCCTTCAGTGTTCAAGGATATATATATATATATATATATATATATATATATATATATATATATATATATATATATATATATATATATATATATATATATATATCTAGATATATATATATATATGCCGATCCCCCCCCGGAAAGAAGAAAACACGCAGTTCCCAACCGCTGTCGTGTAATTCACATCTTCAGGGGTGAGCACAGACTTGGGAACTTCGTGTTTTCTTCTTTCCTGGTGGTTATCAGCATATACCTAGATCACGCGCACCTACAGTGATTTACTTGCATATATATATATATATATATATATATATATATATATATATATATATATATATATATATATATATATATATATATATATATATATAGTTAACCCTCACTATACGCGGTCCCGCATTTCCACGTTAACGCGGTGCCTTGCTAGAACCTCACGTGCTCAAATTACGCGGTACGTGAACCCCATTACGCGGAGTGTCTGGCACGACGCTATTTTTAGATTCGCCCCACCCGCCACCCGCCCGCCTGCCTGCCTGTGCCCCTCGCCTCTCCCTCCTCCTCCCTCCGCTTGGGCAAGCGGCGCGGTAAGGTTGCGCAGTGTGTGTACTTTGTTGCGTTATCACTGACATCATATGACGTATCAGACCTGTGATTGGCCATGCATCCCTACCCCCCTCTGCTGCTAGCTGCAATTGGCTTAAAGTATTATGACTTGTCCACCCGGGGGAGGGAGGGAGGGAGGAAAGACGACGCTTGACCTAGCCGCGGCAGTCTCATCCCTCAAGGCCACACCGTGTAAACGCGCATCCATTGTTCCGTAAAATGGCTTCCGCCGGACCACCACCCCCAGAGAGAAACCTTTCCTTACCTGGACCCAGCGGCACTAAGCTACGAGGTGAAGTATACCATCATCCAAGAGTTGGAGAAAGGAACAAGGCAGGTTGATTTGGCGTGCCAGCATGGTGTGAATGAATCTACAATTCGAACAATAAAGAAGGATGCAGCCAAGATAAAGGAGCACATGAAGATCACAAAGTCTACAGGTGCTTCTATGATCAAGTATTTTCACAACCAGGTGCTTCTCAAGACAGAAAAATTACTTGTGAGGTACTTGGTGCGTCAGGCGCGACGGAACATGGCGGTTGACACGCGCTCTGTTAAGGACTACGCACGTGAACTGTACATCGCAGTGGCACGAAAGATGGGAAATACAGAGCCCAAACCCTTTAATGCTTCCTCTGGGTGGTTACAGAGGTTTAAGATCCGGAACAAGATCACCAATATAAACATTGGTGGTGAAGAAGCGAGTGCTGATCGTGCTGCGGCTCGGGAATTTCCTCCGTTTTTACGCGAGATTATGGAGGAAGAACAGTACAGTGACGACCAGGTGTTTAACATGGACGAATCTGGTCTTTTCTGGAAAAAGCTACCTTCCAAGTCCTTCGTTGAAAAGAATGCCAGCAGGATTCGGGGCCGGAAGATGCAGAAGGAACGCATCACCGTCCTGTTTACCACCAATGCCTCCGGTACCTGTAAGCTCAAGTCATCGGTGATCCACACAGCATGCAAGCCGCACGCCTACAAAACCATGGACATGACCAAGCTAAATGTCCACTGGCTGACCGCACGTAAGGCGTGGATGTTCTCTACACTGTCCCTCTCCTGGTTTGATGACTGTTTTGTTCCCGATGTAAAAAAATTCTGTGAGCGACAGAATGTGCCATTCAATATTTTGTTGCTGCTGGACAACGCACCAGGACACTCGCCCCTACTGTTAGATCGTCACCCCAACGTAAAAGTGGTCTTCCTTCCTCCCAACACTATGTCTATATTACAGCCCATAGACCAAGAGTTAATCTGTAATGTAAAACCTGCATTCCCAACAAAAAAATTCCAGCTCCTGAACGACTACACCAACACCAGGGAAGAGTTGCGTAACCTGAGTGACACCACCACCGATAGCAAGAGCGAAGAAGATGAGGATCAACAGTTGGAACAGCAAAAAATACTCTTCAAACAATTCTGGAGAGTATTTAACATCAAGAAAGCTGTGGACTTCTTGGTGGAGTCATGGGATCAGCTGTCTATTGCTACAATTCATCACGCATGGAGACATGTGTTGCATGGAATACCAGGTGAGAGGAGGAGTCAATCTGTGACTGGTGAGGTTCAGAATGTTGCAGTAGCAGTGGACCTTGCCAGAGAAGCTGCGCAGACTGTTACAGTTCCAGGCTTCTCCGAGACCACCAACGACGACATCCTGGAGGTGATCAGAGATCCTGAAGTGACTGCCGACGAGATGTTGGAAGAAGAACAAGTCAGTGAAGAGGAGGAAGAAGGTGCGTCATTCTCCGAAGAACACAGTTTAAGTCATAGTGATATTAAGGGTGCCATGGAGTGTGCAGAGAAAATGAAGTCCTTCCTTTCCCGCGACAATGACGATGACCGCTATGAAGTCTTCCATACCCGGCTGGTGCAGGCTATGGAGCCGTACATCAAGGTGTATCACGACAACATCAATGCCAGCCGTCAGCAAAGCATAACAGATTTCTTCGCCCGCAACCCACCACAGCCAGCTCAAGCCAGTGATAGTGGCAGTGAAGATGACTTTGAGGGATTTGTCAGGGAAGCCCTGACAAGCCCTGTAAGTGACAGTGATGGTGATTCACCTAGTAATGGTGATTCATGTGAGGGCCAGTAATCTGCCCTCTGCCTCGGAACCAGCCTCCATCCCCGTATGCCGACCCATCTCTTCTACTACCGTAAGTGTTCCACCTAAGTTTTAGTTTTCTAACCTAACCTTTATTTTTCCTATGTAAACCTTTATTTTTCCTAACCTAACCTCTTCTATATTACTTGTTTTTTCATACCATCATAAAGTTAAGATAAAATTTTTACTACAACATAGTTATGTGTCGTCAAAAAGTGGAGTTTGGGGATCGGCCCGGACTCCATTTCAATTAATCCCATATGTTATGTTATTCACTTTACGCGTTTCTCACTTTCCGCGGTACCCTCCGGGTTACATTAACCGCGTAAAATGAGGGTTAACTGTATATATTTCAAGTAAATGGAAAAATTTTACTCGACACAGACATTAGTTCCAGTTACCGGTAAATAGCAGACGCTTCAGTGACGTCACTAGTGTTTACACTACACCAGCGGGTAACATTTGATGACATTACTTGAAGTGAATTGGCCTTATTTTAAAAAACCAAGGATGGTTGGTAAAGGACTACTGAGTCAGTGGGTAAGTGTCACATTTGGGGTACTGGTCTTATACAGCGAATAGAGCTCAAAAGCTACTTTTTAAATGGAAATTTGGGGGGGCCGTCTTATGCACCCCGACGCCTTATAGGCCGAGATATACGGTAATCCTCAAGAAGTTCTTTGAAACTGAAGGGATTGTGGGGATTACCAAGGTGAAACGCCTGAAGCTGCATGAAGACATCAAGATCACCTTCACCGAATATGGTCAGCCTGTACAACTCGCAGAGCTCTCCAACATCAACAGCATCCAAGTTAATACCATAGCCTACATGTGGGACAACTTGAAGCTGGGAGTAATCTCCCATGCCGAAATTGCCCACACGGATGCAAAAAAGCTGGACCAACTACTTGAGGGACAACTCAGCTGTGTCAAGAAGCTGTCCGGCAGCACTGCCCTGGTTGGACACCACGAAACTCTACCCAAAGAGGCTCAACTGGCGTGGGTAACCGTGCCAATCAAGCCCTACTGCAGACCCAAATGCTGTTACAAATGCCAGCACTACGGTCATACTGTCAACAAGTGTGAGGCACAGGAGGACATATGCTCCCTGTGCGGTACCCCCGGACACCACTACACCGCCTGCCCCAATAGAGAAAAAATGAGCTGCCTGTGGCGGCCCACACTCCTCTACCGACCGGACCTGCCCCACGTGGAAGGAGGAATGCAGGATAGCCAAGGTTCGACTCAACAAGAAACTTAGCTACAAGGAGGCCCTCCTTGCAGTACACGCCCAAGATAAGAAAAAACAAGAGACCAATAAACAAGTAGAGAAGAAAAAACAAGAAAAGAAGATCCAAGAAAAGACACACGTTACCGAGAGACAAGAACACCACGAGACCCTAGGGGCAGACGAACACCTCCCCCGACTTCCTCAATATCTACGAGCAACTAGGGCACGAAGAACAGGACCTAGACACTCACAAGTGGACGGTCCAAGACAGCAAAAAGAGGAGGAAAAGAAGATCGTCAACTTCAATCTAGACCCCATAACAGAAGACCAAGATATTTCTATCGAGCAGCCCGTCCATCAAACAAGCAAACAACACCACACCTCAAGGATCAAGCCAACCAGGAAGAGAGAAACCGTTGCCTGACCTGACGCCTGGCCTAAAGTTCACCTGACTCATGGTCCTGACCCCCCTACCACATCCAGGCTGGGTGCTGTTACCTACTCAAACCTACCACCCCACACCACGCAAGCTGTGTTAAGCCACAGCATCTATCCTCTCCTACTAAAATTCCCTTCTATCCTCCCTTTAAACTTCCACTGAACCTCCTTCCCCAGTCACTTGCCTTTATTCGATTCGATTCGATTTGCATCTCACTTGTGACACTTGCCAGATGCTTCTGGTGTTATTGTACAGGGGTACTTAGTGACAGCAATAGGATCCCGCTTCCTCTATCAAGGAATAAATACTGAAATTAAATTGAATTGATTCGCATCTCACTCACACTCAAAACCTACACTGGATTAATCTTATTTTCAATATACGTACAGTGGTCCCTCGATTAACGAACACAATTGGTTCCACAGAGTCGGTTGTTAACCGAAAATTTTGTTAACTGAATCTATTATTTCAATGGGATGTTGGGTAATTGGTTCCAACTCACAGAAAAAGTATACATACAAAGTACTGTATACCGTTAATAGAATTAACAAAACATTAATTATAAACTAAATACAGTACTGTACTGTACAGTATACTGTATAATAATAGATAAAAAACAATAGAATACTGTATTTTAACTTACTTTGAAGTGTGTATGCCGTATTTCTGGCAGCTTTGTTTACATATCAAACAGCTGATTGTAGAGGCAGTCGATGATGACATGCCATATTCTTTACAGAGTGCATTGGTTCTAATGCCTTCTTCATGTTTCATTAGAATTTCTGCACTGTATATTATCAATATATTAACTAAATTTCAGAATGACCAATAATTTTAATGTAAAAATGCAAAAATATTCAAGAGACCAACAAACTCAATGTTTACTCCACTGTAAACAAAGTTAAACTAAGAAGCGTTGGTGGGTGATTCGATCAGCTGATGCGCATAACAAAGCGTGTTTCTCATAAGGCTGTCGTTAATCGAAGTTTTGTTCGTTAATGGAACTGAAAATCCTTATGAGAGCTAATTCGTTAACCGAAATTTCGCTAATTGAACCGTTCGTTAATCGAGGGACCACTGTACAGTACTGTACTGTAATGACTAGCACCCATTTATTATTAATGTAACACATACTAACCAATTCCCTCTTCTTTATCGTCCATTTCTGAGACAAGTCGATAAAGATTGGACCTCAGAGAAGAACAAGAAGAGTGAAGCTCCAACATCAAATCTAAGTCAGCTTGGGTTGCTGGGCTCTCTTGGTGACGAGACAGCATTTCATCTAGCACTCTTACATTATTCATGGCAGTCTCAACCTGTTGAGAATAAACATATTGAACATAAATTTGATCTACAAAGCCAATCTATGGTCGTCTCTTTAAGAAAAAACAAAATACAATCACTTGATTAGTCAATTATTTTTTCTTCTCCGTGCTTTATTAATAACAAACCACGGAGTAGACTTGAGGGTAGACTGTCACATTTTTAATAAATTTGTTTCTGATTATTTGTGAGAGGATTTTCCAATTATTATTTAGTTGCATGTGTTTTGTGTGTGTGTCTACACACACACACACACACACACACACATACAGTGTATACAGTAGAGATAAAAGAAATAATTGTCCTAAGGTCAAACACACAAAGGGAATATACATTTCTTTGCACACGAGTAATAATGTAAACCCCCCCTCCCTCCCTGGTCAGCAAATGTTATTCGCGGATTTGGCGATTCGCGGCCATTTTGAGAACTAAACCTCCCCGAATTTGAAGGGCATGCTGTATATATAATTATGAGAACATTTCTGGAAGCTCTCCAATTTTTCCAGGTCCAGGGACAAATTCCGAGAATGAAAGTCCTGGAGCATTTTCTGAAAATTGCAATAAAATTCCAGAAACTCTTTCCCCCAAAAAATTCTGGGTCTGGGAACAAATTCGGAGGATGAAATAATGCAGAATTCTGGAAAATTCAGATGAAATTCCGAAAATCTCTCCAAATTCTTTTTTCCTGGTCTAAGAGAAAATTCCAAGGATGAAAATTCCAGCGATGGGGAATTTTTTCCAGGTTTAAGAGAATCATCTCGTTACCCAGAATTCTCTCATTTCTGGAAGTGCTCTGCACTAAGTGTTCCAGCTAATGGGGATATCACTTGTATATATATATATATATATATAAAAATATATATATATATATATATATATATATATATATATATATATATATATATATATATATATATATATATATATATATATATATGCTGATAACCCCAGGAAAGAAGACACGAAGTTCCCAAGCGCTTCGTGTAATTCACATCTTCAGGGTGAGTACAGACTAGCTGTACTCACCCCTGAAGATGTGATTACACGAAAGCGCTGGGAACTCGTGTCTTCTTCTTTCCTGGTGGTTATCAGCATATATCCTAGATCACGCGCACCTACAGTGATTTACTTGCATATATATATATATATATATATATACATACATACATACATATATATATATATATATATACATACATACATACATACATACATACATACATACATACATACATACATACCCGGTAAGTTGTTATACATAATTTCAATCTAGCTACTGTATGTTACTCATTCTGACAAGGGGATAAGACTATACCTCTACTATCCGTCTACTAGTTCGCTCCATTCTTCTCTCATCCTCCTTCACCATGGACTTAATAAGAGCATTAGCTTTGTGAAGGTCTTCCGGGTTCTTACTCTGGAGAAGCCTTTGTAGAAGACGTGATTTTTCTTCATCCTCAAAAACTGCATTTGCTCGAGATCTGGGCTCTGGCACGCACGGGGCTCCAATATACTGAGGGTCATCCTGTAAAACATATAGATAACATTATTATTCATTTTTACAACCATCTAATAATCTGAAGAGACAAAACACAAAATCCCAGTCTATGACCATGGGGAGGAACAATTGACCAAGAAGATCCATGCTGCTAAATCAATCATTGGTATAGCTGGCTTCTGCCAGAGAGTCTTGACATGTTTAATGATATGTTTTCAAGATAGAAAATGTCAAATATCATAATCTGCCATGAACAACAATTGCCACTTGCTAAACCTGGATAACATAATGAATTTGAATCTTTCTGGATAAGATGGTTGTCTCAAGAACCAATAACGCTTCATGATATTAGTATGAAACCCAAGTGCTGCTCTCACATTTTGATCACCTTCAATAAGGCTCCAAGATACAATGTCATAAATATACAGTACTATAGATACTGTACAGAAATAACGGCAAGGCTCATCATCAGAATTTTACAGAGCCATTTTTCCATGTCTTGCAGTCTTTCTTGTCAGGTTCTTAACTCTAATGTCATTTCTTAAAACCTCTTCCCATATCATTCCTCGACTGTCCCTGGCTGTACTCCTCTCCGCACACGTCTTGATCCAAATGGTTTAGCCCATTCTCTCCACATGTCCAAGCCATCTAAGTCTTATACGTATGATAAATCTCTGAAAGCTGAAGAGGTTTACCTCTCACTCTCTGCCAACATACCAATCTTTCATAATTACCTTTCTAGTATTACCGGTATTGATTTCCCCTTTTTTACAGTACAGGTTGACAATCCCTTATCCGAAATCCTTGGGACCAGATGCATTTCGGTTTTTGGAATTTTTCGGTTTTCAGAATGGTTAGTTTTTTTTTTTTTTTTTTTACTGGGATCAGCCCACCCGGGCACAGGTCACTGACCCACATTGGGGCCTGGGGACTAAAATATTATTATTATAATAACCTAACCTAATGATGATAATAATAATAATAATAATAATAATAATAATAATACAGGTGGCCTATCAAAAATCCGGCAACCTCGGGACCTGAGGAGTGCCAGATTTTCGAAAATGCCGGAAAACTGATGGTTATATTTGCTGTATAAGTTTAACAGAAAATGACTACCTGTACAGTCCTTTAAACAAAGAAAATTAAACACTTAAGTTAAGATAATATAATTGACATTGCTGGATTCCTTGTAAGACCAGGAATATTTTGAATATAAATGTCATATATTTTGCACAAAAGATAACATATTTACTCAGAGTAAACATTATATCTAAAATTTGTATGTCTAATGCAAAATCTATGATGTTTATATTCAAAATGATCATCAAATTGTAAGAATTCCAGCAATGTAAATTATATTCTGGCAGGGTAATTTGTATGAATTTTATGGGCTAAAACATATATCTTCATTAAATGAACAAAGAAATATTTGAAAATGCGCTCCGAAATCCATGCCGGAAAACTGAAGGTTCCGGTTTATCGGTTGCCGGATTTTTGATAGGCCACCTGTAATAATAATAATAATAATAATAATATTAATAATAATTCATAAGTCTAGGTCGTGTTTCTCACTTTTGATCTTTTTTCATTCTTGTATTTCTTTATTATTATTATTATTTTAATATTACAGTATTATTGTTATTATTATTATTGTTATCATTCTTATTTTATTTTTGTGTATTTTTTATTAAAAATTTTATTAACTATGAATAATTATTATTATTACTGTATAAACACTATTATTATAATTATTATTTTTATTACATTTTAACCCCCCAGGCCCCGATGTGGGTCAGTGACCTGTGCCCGGATGGGCTAAAAAAAAAAAAAAAAAATGCACAAAAAACTTTCGGTTTTCAGAGCTTTTCGGTTTTTGGAATTTCGGATAAAAGGTTGTCAACCTGTAGTTTTTTTTTTTATTTGCTTATTTTCATAACTAATCAAGTCTATTAAGTACAAAAAGGACACTGTACAGTATCTGAAAAAAGATTCATGTGCTGTATCTATGAGTGGGTACTATTATAGCATGCAGTCTACAATGATATCTTTAGTTTAGTCTAGTCTAGTCTAGTCTAGTCTAACCTAACCTAACCTTACCACACATCACCTCACCTTACCTAAGTTAAATACATGTATCTTATAGACTGCATGCTATAGTAGCACCTAGAAGTGTGTAAAGCAATAACATTAAAATGTGATCATCCAAACAATCTATACAAGGGTTACCAAATGCTTTACTATTGACAGTTACATACAATGCTTAGAGTATAGTATATGCTGAACCTTCATGGTTTATTTACATTTTAAGAAAATTATGAAGACTATTTCAAGCAAATATAATGTTCACTTGAAGCTGATAAACATTTAAACATACAAATCTTATAATCTCTCCTAAGTATTTTTAAATTTTAAGGTATTTTTCCAATACACCATACATCATAGTGGGCCTGGACCTGAGTGCTGCATCCACAGTTTGTTCTACAATTCAATAGTTTGGATAAGTGACTTAGGTACTGAAAATCTGCAGATTGGGCAAGATCCACTGCACAGTATTTTGAAAAAGAGAAAAAGTGTCTCAGAAAGTTATATGAGCACTAACCTTAACCACACCTTGTTTTTTAAGCATGTTGTAAGCTTCTAAGATCTTGGGTTCTGCCTTCAGATCAATGGTCCATGTGTAGAGGAGCTCCACAACCTTTGTTTTAACCAAGGTGTGGGTGTGGTTCCCAAGGTACTTTGGTGACACTAACTTGATCATTTCGTTCAAAAAGCGAAATTTACCAATCTCAGTATGGAAGGTGGTACCACAGTTATTTACACAAGCTTGTAGAACCTGTAGTGTATTTATAAGAAACGGTACAATCAGAAAGGGTCCTGTACTAATTTCACACATACAATGTTCTTTAAAATATTAATTAGTAAGCTAATTATATATGCTAAGTCTAACATCAGATGCAATACGTGTACACATCTCATCCAGTATCAAAAACATAAAAAAAAAAGTTCCATAAAACCAAAATCTTATATAGGGGGCATACGATTTTTCTGTTACAAACTACACATACAGTTAACCCTCACTTTACGCGGTTAATGTAACCCGGAGGGTCCCTCGTAAAGTGAGAAACGCGTAAAGTGAATAACATAACATATGGGATTAATTGAAATGGAGTCGGGGCCGATCCCCAAACTCCACTTTTTGACGACACACAACTATGTTGTAGTAAAAATATTATCTTAACTTTATGATGGTATGCACACACAATTAATAATTAAGAGAAATATCAATAATATTAGGTTTTTTAACACTTACATTAGTAGAAAAGATGGCTGGGCACACGGGGATGGGCGGTTGGTTCCGAGGCAGAGGGCAGATTATTGGCCCTCACCTGTGTCACTTGTATCAATTGTATCACTATCCACCACAGAGGCTTGCAGGGCCTCTTTATCAAACTCCCCAAAGTCCATATAAGTCCATATCCTCACCATAATTATCACTATCACTGACTTGGACCGGCTGTGGTGGGTGGCGGGTGAAGAACTGGTAATGTTTTGATGACTGGGCGACCTTGTGCGCACCATGTTCGCGCCGCTTATACAACATGGCGGATGGCGGGAGGTTTGGATCCAAAAATGGCGCGGCTCACCAGCCGCTCTCCGCGTAAAGGGGTACACGCACCGCGGAATGTGAACATCCTGGGTTCCGGCAGGGCACCGCGTAAACGTGGAAACGTGGAATGTGGGACCGCGTAAAGTGAGGGTTAACTGTATATTCAATCAGCTAGATCTACTGTTAGTATAAGTCAACAGTAATAAAATAACATATTCAATGCCATATGACATCACAAAAATTGTGTCCAAGTCCCAGGTTGCTGATCTGACTTTCTGCCTCATTTACACACAATTGCAGGGTCTCAATTGTTTCTCTTACTTGACAACACAACATACATATAGTGTTTCCCACCATTGTTTTTTTTTTTTTTTGTATTTCTTTGTAGTTCTTTATTATTATTATTATTATTATTATTATTATTATTATTATTATTATTATTACAGTGTTATTATTATTGTTATCATTATTATTTTATTTTAACTATAAATTTTATTTACTATGAATAATTATTAAATTTTCACCCCCCAGGCTCTGATGTGGGTCAGTGACCTGTGCCCGGGTGGGCTAATCCCCGTAAAAAAAAAAAAAAATACTGGGTACAGTATATCAACCTCTAACTGCAGTGCTCATCCATTTACTTGGTCATTCCCTTATCAAAATCTTTCTCTCTTTTCTCACAAGTGGTAAGTTATACAGTACATGAAACTCTAGTCTACATAGTATGATGATATTCACTCTTGATTAAACATGTACAGTACAGCATCACATTTGGATTTGATTTTAACTAATTTCAAAAGTTTAAGGTACACTGTACTGTACTACAGTACTATTGCACACCACCAGACTCATCACATTTTGATGTAGGTTCCATCTAGTCCGTAAATCTTTTTGACAGAATTTCATATTTGGACAGAAAACCTAGACAATCAAAGCAAAAACTTGAAAAAAAATTCTCATCAATTACCTCATTGGATGGACAATGAAATTCAATATTGAAATAACCAGACACTGTACTACTGTAATTAATAAAACTTAAAAAATTCAAACTCACGGAAAGTGCCTGCAGAGCCTCTCGTTCCTGGGGAGACTGTATCTTGTGAGCCAAGAGTCTGACTGCTGTTTGGACCCCACCTGACTCAGAAGTGACAGCCTGACACACTGCCTGGATGGAATTTGGGTCATCCTCTATATTCAGAGGACTTGTGGACTTCTCTGGGGGCAAACCAACAATAGTGACAGTCTAGAATATCAAAAACATCTAAAAACTGGTTTTCAAAAACAAACAAAAAAACAGAATGGAGTACAGATATATAAATCCTATAGACTAACAAAGTCTGTATCCTGGCAACTTTCATAACACACAATACTGTATACTCAACCTTTACTAATTTAATATTTCAGGAAAATTCTACAGTTTTTGTTGAGGTAGAATTATGGAGATTTTTTTTTTTTTAAAGAAATATCGAATTAGTCCAAAAATCTTCCAATAAATCACATGAATTTCTTTATGATATAATATAATATAATTACATGTAATAATATAATATAAAGGGAAAGCTTTCCTATGAAAAAATCTTCTGATTATTTTGTATACTTCTCAGTTTTTTAAGGGTTAAAAAAAATCACTGGTGCACATGAAACAAGATTCAAAAAGAGAAGGGTTCAGTGTATGAGGAGATTAGGTGCACGACTCAAGATACCATACACTGTACAAGTTAGTCTTCTTTAAACCTGTCAGTCTCATCAGCAAGCTCTCTGCCAAAGCTACAATAGACAAACTTGATTTCAAGGATAATCTACCATACTGCACTTCAGTTCCCACTGACTAATCCATGAACCAAAGGGAGAAGGGGTAGTATTCAAGCCACCTGACTATAGGCTCTGTTACATAATAGGATTCCAGGATCACTTCCCCAATTCAAGCATAAAACCTTAATCTAATTTATCTCCATTTTGTTTGCCAGTACAGTACTGTATGTTGTATATGTTCCAGATTTCATCTAATTCCATTATATCTACTCAGAATGGCAACTACTGTGTTCATATTATGGTTACTCTGCTGATATTAATTGATTATAAAGGAGAAAAGAGCAAAGAGCATATGAAATGGGATCAAAGCATTGTGACAGTACCAAGTGTGAGCTCATTTAACAACAATAATATTCATTCAGTAAAATCATCATTGAATTTTATAATTGATTTGGCATGTTTATATTCAGTGCAGGTACAATACAGTACATATATATACTGTACATTTCAGGCTGTTTTTTTTTTGTTTTTGTTTTTTACAGGGATTAGCCCACCCGGGCACAGGTCACTGACCCACATCGGGGCCTGGGGGGCGAAAATGTAATAATAATAATAATAATAATAATAATAATAATAATAATAATAATAATAATAATAAAGAAATACAAAAATGAAAAAAGATCAAAAGTGAGAGACAATATACAGTCGGCCCTTAACATACGCGGGTTTATAATACACGGATTTGCAAATACGCGGATTGCCCCGCCGGAGGAATATTCTGTACATTGAAGTCATTGAAGTACATTCAAATCGCGCGCCATTCAACTCGCGTGCGGCACCGAACACGGGACACCACCCGCTCCCGCAACCTCACACACACACGCATAGCTCTCCCTCACTCAGTCAGTCTCGCATTGTAGTTGCAAAAATATTACATTTCCGTGAATGTATTATATCAAACACAGTATGAATAGAATATCACTAATATAAGAGTATTCTAACCTAAAACTACTAAAAAAAACGAGTAACATATCTTGAACATCGGAAGGTTAGATGAAGTCTTTCGTTTTCATGTAGTTTATCCTATTTTACATTGAAATGCATTACGTTTCAGCAAAACTACTATTTATTTCTGAGAATATGGAAATGTAATATTTTGCTGAAATGACGTACGTATTACAGTGGAAAGTGACAAAAGCAATGACTCGCTTTTTTTCGTTCAAAAGATGTTACCGTAATCGCTTTTCGAATGGTTTTCAGTTAAAAAACTGTTGTACTACAATAATATTCTATCCTAATTCACTTGTGATGCAACAGTTTTTTAACTGAAAACCATTCGAAAAGCGATTACGGTAACATCTTTTGAACGAAAGAAAGCGAAAGTCATTGTTTTCGTCACGATTTTATCCCACTTTCCACTAATACGTACGCCATTTCAGCAAAAATATTACATTTCCGTGAATGTAGTATATCAAGCACAGTATGAATATAATATCATTGTAATATAACAGTACTTTAACCGAAAACTATTAAAAAAACGAGTAACATCTCTTGAACATTGGAAGGTTAGGTAAAGTCTTTTGTTTTCGTCATGTATTTTATCCGATTTTACATTGAAATACATCACGTTTCAGCAAAACTACTATTTATTTCTGAGAATATATTCATTCAGGCACAGTTTAGGTAAAAGATATATGTGCTGTAAATTTTTTTAATTGAAAACGATTCGAAAAGCACGTACCCTCTAGCCCTGTTCAAGGAGAAGACTGGGAGGAGCTGTTTGGTGCTTAAGACGATGACAAGGAAAATGATTTTGATGGATTTTAATGAAAATATTCAGAAAGACCCTGGCACTGTCAAGGAAAGTGGCTGCTGAAGGCTTCCAGAACATGGCAGAGGACAAGATTAGGGAGCTAATTGAAGAGCACGACGCTGAGCTGACCGAGGAGGATCAACAGGAGTTAGTAGACTCAGGCAAGGAAAAGGAAGCGAAAGGGAAAGAGGATGAGGAAGAGCACCAAGAAATAACGTTGGAGAAGTTGGGGGAGATGACCAGGAATATTGAGGCACTGAAAAACCTGGCCTATAGTATGGACCCCTCCATGGTGCGTGCCCTGAAATTCATGCAAGGGATGGATGACGTTTTCGCTCCATACAAAAACATCATGGAAGAAATGAAAGAAAGAGACGACAACTCCCCATCACCATGTTCTTTGATCACCGAAGGAGAGATTTAACACCATCAATCACTGTTGTGGTAGCTGCCTAATACCTACTACATAGTTCAATGCAGGTATATGGTGTACACTCGCAACAAAAAGTATCGGTGCATACTGTAGTGTAAACAATTTGAGACCAGTGACGATAGGTATCGGGAAAGGCGAGTTATTCCAGCCGTATGTTGGCAGCCCTGTAATCCTGCTGAGCAGCTACTAGGGCCTGGTCAAGTGAAACAAACCGTTATAAATAAGGTCGGGAAGTGATAAATAGACAGTATGAAGTATGAGGAGCTCCCTGTTAACAAAATTGTTTGTGATGCTTGTGAATATTGCCACATTAATTTATGCTACCAAATAAACCACTCAATCTGGTCGTCCTGAGGGGTGGTGCAGCGTGGACGGCCGCTCCGAGACCTGTCATCTGTAGCACCAGTTTCAAGATATCGCCAAATCCATCGTGCAGCAGTGTTCCTGTGGACACCAACCCACCAGCTAATACCTGTGACGCCGAACCCTTCGTTATGAAGGGCAATAATAGCTCCTCGTGTTCCCTCTGAGGTTTCCATGTCGTCTGGCATGTGTAGATCTCTACTGCTTCATATTGCCTCTGTTTTATACCCAGGTTCACTGAGACCGAACCCTCGCTCATCATTCAGTCGACACAAAGCAACAATCCGAAAAGAGGAAACAAACACACTGATTGTCAGCCGTATGGCAACACCTAGTGGAGGGGGAGGGGGGGGTTTATGAGGATGCACTTACCAACCTTCCCGACACATCACAGTGTATACGTATCGTTTCGGAAGTCGTCGATCTCACCCTACACCGATAATTTTTGGTGCGAGTGTACAGAGAACATGTAGGTATAGCTTCCAATGTACCCAGACAGTGCAGGTATTTAACAATAATAAACATTAAGACAATTCGACCAGGGATAGCCAACAAAACTGTCAAGACACTTATTTCCAGTCGGATCAATTCTTTGGTTTATGCTTGGTTACTAATCAGTAACGTAGTAAATATTTTGCCGTGACCGGCTAAATTCCTACCGTACTAAGGCTATTTTACATGAGTGCGCTCTGATTGGCTAAGTATTTTCTGTTTAATATGATGGGGGCTCTGCCCCCTGGCTAGGAAGTTAGGTAAGGTTAGGTAGGTTTCTTTGGTTGGTTAGGTCAGGTTCTATTAGGTTCTAGTAAACATCATCTCTTTTATGATAAGAACATGTGGAAAAAATTAACAAAATTGAACAATTCTTTCTGGTTAGGTATGTTTATAACTACACAACAATTGACTGACGGCAAAATAAATGTCAAATGCCATCAGTCATGTTCACATTATAATTAAAAATTATTTTTTTTATTACACCCAGGGACAACAAACCTTGTCACAACCCTATGGTCAGACACTAATACAGTGATACTCATGTTGACAGTCATACATCGTTCTCACGTTGTTCGCTGGTAATGGACGATTGGCCAATCAGAGTTCACTCATGGTAAAATAGAGTTAGTAGGAACATAGCCAGTCACGGCAAAATATCCACTGCCAATCAGTAACAGTATATCTGCAGGAGTCAAAGTAAATATTTATTAATAAATATAACAAACATTACACTGTGCTTAGAATACCCAAGGCTGGCAGCTCAGCCAACTCATGACCAACTATGACACATGTTCAGGTAACCTCAGGAGGCCACAGTTCTTATCAACAATGCCTAACAGAGCAGACCAACCATCCGCAAACAGTAACTAGTATGATGACACATAAGAACATAAGAATGGAGGAAACTGCAGCGGGCCTATTGGCCCATACTGGGCAGTCCCGTTTACACCCAACCCCTATTGCTCATATGAGCATCCAACCTATGTTTGAAGCAATTCAGCGTATTCGAGTTAATGATGATATTTGGTAACTTGTTCCATTCATCCACTACTCTGTTTCCAAACCAGTGTTTACCTATTTCACGCCTAAATCTAAATTTGTCCAATTTAAAACCATTGTTACGAGTTCGCTCCTGGTTGGATAATTTGAGTACCTTTGTAATGTCCCCTTTGTTTAGCCCTGCCTTCCATTTATACACCTCTATCAGGTCGCCCCTCGCTCTACGTCTCTCAAGGGAGTGCAAATTAAGATGCTTTAACCTGTCTCTATACTCAAGGTTCCTGATACCCGGGATTAGTCTTGTCATTCTCCTCTGAATTCTTTCCAAGGATTCTATATCCATTCTGTAATACGGTGACCAGAACTGGACTGCGTAATCCAGGTGTGGTCTCACAAGAGCAAGACACAGTTTTAGGATGACCTCGCTAGTCTTGTAACTAACACTCCTTTGTATGAACCCAAGTGCTTTATTAGCCTTGTTTCGAGCAAAAACACATTGTTTACTTGGCTTAAGGTTCCTACTTATCATTACTCCTAAATCTCTCTCGCAGTCGGATTTCTCTATGGCATCGTTGTTCATCTGGTATCTGGTTTCCCTGTTTACATTTCCTATACTGAGTACTTTACATTTGTCAATGTTGAATTTCATCTGCCATTTTTCAGACCATTCGAAAAATTTGTTTAGATCCTCCTGTAGTTTTGCCGAGTCCTCGTCAGATTTGATAACACGTCCTATTTTAGTATCATCAGCAAATTTACTTATGTTGCTGTCTATGCCGATATCTATGTCGTTTATGTATATAATAAACAATAATGGTCCAAGTACTGAGCCTTGGGGAACTCCACTTGTGACGTTGCTCCAATGGGACTTAGTGCCGTTAATGCTCACTCGCTGTTTCCTGTCCTGTAACCACGCCCTAATCCATTTAAGGATGTCACCTTTGATGCCATGAGCTTCTACCTTTCTAATTAGTCTTTCGTGGGGTACTTTGTCGAAGGCTTTGCTAAAGTCGAGATATACCACATCATAATTGTGCCCCTCGTCCACTGATTCGAAAACTGATGAAAAGAATGTTAATAGATTAGTTAGGCAAGAACGTCCGCTTGTGAAGCCATGCTGGGAATCATTGATCAATCTGTGCTTCTCCAGGTGATTTCGAATAGAGTTTGAAATGATTGCTTCCAGTAATTTGCCTACTATTGATGTTAGACTGATTGGGCGGTAGTTAGAGGATAGTGATCTATCCCCCTTCTTGAAGATCGGTATTACATTCGCTATCCTCCAGGATTCTGGTACTACACCTGTTTTTAAGGACATGTTAAACAACTTTGCTAAGGGCATACTAAGCTCTTCCTTACATTCCTTTAATACTCTGGCAAATATCTCATCGGGACCAGGTGACTTATTAGGCTTTAGTTTGTCTATTTGCTTACTAACATCGTTACTAGTCACTACTATCTCACTTAATTTGTTTTCTTCACTATCTCTGAATAGAGTCGGTGCCTCGGGTATCATGTTTAAATTTTCGCTGGTGAAAACTGTTGAAAAATATTTATTCAAATTATTGCTCATTTCTCCGTCGTTATCAGTGAAAAGAAGGATAAATCACTCCTTCCTTAATTGTTCTTTCAGCCAGATTATTATTTTGAATATTACAGAATCATATCAGTGAAGATCCTAGCAAAATGCACCAAAGGTAAAGTGGCAGAGCTAGACTGAGAATCTACAGTGTTTCAATGAGGTACACAAGTTCATAATGACAAAAACCAAATAATCATTCATTTCTGTTAACATTAACAAATCACAAGGGTTGGCAGCAATGGGATAATTTAGATGTGCACGACTCACAAATTAATACAGCAGCAAGTGCCTCTTGTCGCCAAACAAGTTAATTAAAAATATAATATTTTCTAACTAAACTACAGTATACCGGTCTGTGTACATAAAATTGTGATAATACACGTCACATTATGTGGCAATTTAGGATTACGGCAGTTATTCACTTCGGCAAAATACCTTCTGCAAAACTATGATGGTTGAGAGTAATAAGTTAACAAATATGAGGTGGGTGCACACCTCTCGCCCCACGACAGGTGTTTAAATCTTAGGTGGATGTGGGTGACCAATACCTAACCCAATAACACATATTCCAGCGACTGAAAAATGTTTGAATGAAAACCTCTTAAGTTCCAAATTGGAAAACTATTTATCTTCAAGGAAATCAGATTAAAAATGGGCTGCAAATACGACAAGAGAGAAATTTGACATACGTATAAGAGCTTCTAGTGTGAGCGCTGCAGCCATGTTGTATGTGTTGTCAATATTTACGAAAGCGTTGTAGCGACTTCAGGTGCTGGACCACCACCCCAAATGCTTTTCTTTGTAATTCATCCTTTCTCTTTATTTCATTGTACTCACGTAATATCCACCTTTATTTGTATATTGATTTTGTTTTGCATATAATGATAACAATATGTAAGCGAAAACCTTTGATAAGGACATGGATAAGAACGAAATTTTTTATCAGAAAATGGGAAGCTCAGAGATGAGGATAACCGAGTATTATAATACTATACCCAAAACTATTTATTGTTGAAAGATCGATGTAATTCTTTAATATTAAGTACTGTGTAAGCAGGAACATTCTAAAAACAAAAATTAATACTAGGATAGCTCATATTACGTGTCCTATTAGCCTCAAAAATTATTATTTGGGAAATATCAGATAATGTCTTCCACAGGAAACTGTAGCAAAACACATTAGACGAGCGAGTGGCGAGAAGTATTTTGTTCATACAACTATTCCTTTTTCTACACTATATTATGAAGGACAAACTCATCTGGAACAATTGGGAGGATTAATCAAGTCAGACTCCTTTCCCTGTCAAATTGGTAAAAAAAATTAATTTGGGTAAAGGTTTGCTTTTGGACAAAACCGGAATCTTTGAAATTTTATATTTGCAATCAATAATCTAGACAATTCTTAGAAACTTTTCTTCTTTGACGTTTCCCTCGCAAATGACCTAATAACCTCCTAACTAGAGGGCTCCCTCCCCGTCATGTGTAAGTCGTCTGCGACGGAAACATTATAGAAGAAAAGTGTCTTAGAATTGTCTAAACTAAAATACCTACATTCGATACTGATGTTGAGTGTTTGTGAATGCATTAAAAGTGGTGTTCTACAAGGCTGTTTATACTTTATAATGGTGAAGGTTGATTTAATATACAATTTACCAGGATCAGGATTTGGGGTGCGCGTAGCGAGAGGACCAATCACAGCGGCTCAAGCGTAAGGTGTGAAACGCTCTGATCCTGAACTGGAGGTTGATAGTCGAGACTAGGTAGGCGATCATACCCCTACGTCCTCTGCATAGACCTAGTCTCTCGGCGTAGCTGGCTGTACGCTGATTGGCTGGTCGGCGTGCGGCCGGAGCTCAGTTGGAAGTTGTAGGGGAGAGGAGCCACTACAATGCCCATCCTCCTAGAGGTTACAGCCTCGGACTAAAGAAACCACAAGTGCAGAAAACTGTAGCTAATCTCTTGGAATAACCAGCTCATGAATTTTGTTACAGTATTTAAGACATGACCAACATTGGCACGTTCCAGTACAATCAAGAGCCCGTAAATACCCAGTAATCATAGGGTATTATATGCAGTTTCACTATCAATTGGGTTTGAGCAATTTTGGATTCACCAGAAGTTATATCTCTTCAATTGCAACAACTTTTTCTAATACCACTTCCATCATAAATGGGTAATAACCAAGATGGTAAATTCACGTAAAATAGTTAGATTAGCTTTCGTTTTTGCTCTTTCCCCCCACCCAAAACTCCCGAATTCCCATGGGTCCCCCAAGATTACTGAAGGGAGAGGGGGGTGGGATAACTCAAAAATGACTCATTTCCAAATGAAATAAAGGTTAAATTCGAATGAAAGGCACCAAATACCAGTGCATAACTGAGGACAGACAGACCACCTGACTGTCTAATAAGCTGACCAGGGCTGAAGAGGATAAGTATAGGTACCATAGCTTACCAAGCCTTAGTTACATTTGGACAAACTCACTGGTAATTTTAACATTTACTGCTCTCTAAAGTCCCAAGGGGTATCAGTAATAAAACATCTTCCTCCTTGAACTCCCCATCTATAGTACAAACTTGACACAAAATTCTTTATATTACAATAGAGTATTGTATATGTTCATGAAACAACTAATTTGAATTTGAGCAAACTCCAGTTTTATAATGTTCAATATTGAGCTGGATTTCCTTAGTTGTTATACATTTTTAATTTAAATTTCCTATTTCATGCAAATAAACCATTATTGTTTTTTAATCAAATATCCTCAAATTTATCCAGAGAATACCTTATAATGGCTTGTCCATATTTTTTCTTGTGTTTTACCTGCAAGTTCTTGTCAATTCTTCAACATACTCAGTACATGTACTTTTTCCTTTCTTTGACCTGCCCAACAGAGCATTTGTAATTACAGAATACATACATAACATTCTAAATATCATCACAATTAGTTCTAATGAATTACTGTGCTAAGTACATTTTACTTTTGTTATGGCACAGGGTTGTAGTGGATACTCTTCCCTACAACTGCCACTGCCATTAGTCGCTGATCAGCCGATCCCGCGATGAAGTTTCTCTGACAAGCCTAGCCATCTAGACTCGCGGGGGGTTGGCCACCAGCAACGCCTACTTCCGGTGGACGTGTATACACAAGCTCACAGCCTCGCCGTGGAAGGCATTCTACGGAGCACTCTCAAACAGACAAGACCTCTTCTCAACAAGCTCCTCACCTCACAGCAACTCCCTAGCACTGCATTGTGTATATATATATATATATTTATATATATTATATATATATATATATATATATATATATACTGTACAGTATATATATATATATATATATATATATATATATATATATATATATATAGTATATATATATATACCCTGTATAGAAAACGCCATAGCTGAGTTTCCCTTCTCACCTCCATCCTAGTGCGATCTAACATCACATTAACCCCACAGGGTGATCAAATAGGTGTTAATCCAGATTCTTAACATTCACATGCTAGTGGGTCACCCTACTAAACGATTCACCCACAACCAATAGGTTTACCCATTAAATAATTTATTTACTGCAACGAATGTAAAGGCTAATGAACAGAGAACCAATTCTTCCACTACACTTAAGAATTAAACCTATGACTCCTTGCTTGTGAAATGAATGTTTTTGCAAAGAGCAATGGAGTCTTTTTTTCTTATTCACACAATTAATCAGGGTCTTGTATTTTCATTATATGAGTAATGAAACCTTGGAAGCAATAGGTATCAGTGATGGTGATGCAGTATTAGAATTTTGAAAATGTTTACCAGCATCAGGAAACTGGGTGACAATAAAGTACTTACCATAACTTATTAGTTTCTTGAAGATTAAATAGGTAATAAGACCTGGCTGCAAGCTATTACCTTCTAATTAGAGAAATTGTAAAAGTATGGTAAGCAACAGGAAACATAAAAAGATGAAAAGTTTTGTGTACAGTACTGTACACACAATAGATGTGAGAGAAGATAATCATAGATTGGTCAGCCAAAATAAGCAGTAAATAATCTTCACAGCTGTAAAAAAGGGATATTAAGTTAGGTTTAAGAATGAAGCAGCTAAAATGGTAGGTATGATTTGTACAGTACAGTACTATTGTGTGATGAATGGACAACACTTTTGATATTTTATTTAACCAACATTAAGCGATTTTATTCAGCTCAGAGGGGGGCCCGTATGCAAGTGGTTAACAAGACAACAGACTTTTGAAATACCGTATGGTGCTACAAAAAGAATGTTGAAAATAAGTTATACTGATAGCACATTAATGAAGTAGTACAGTACAAAGATTGACTTGAGCAATGAGAAAATTATTGAAAATTTACAGAATAAGGAAATTGAGATATTTTGGCCATGAAATTAGAGATGAGGGTGCAATGTAAGTAAAAATATTAATAGGTAAAATTGAAAGTAGGTGGGAATGGGGAAATCAAAGACTGGTATGGATGGCTGAAATAAAAATCTGGGTCCTGAGAGATACAAAACCTGAGAGGATTGGTAATGACTGCAGAAAACATAATGAATTGTGGTTCTTGGTCACCAACCCTTACACCAGAGGATGGCACCTCAATCAATGAGTGAAGGGCATCTTGTGTAATAAAAGCAATTTGTTTAATGTATTCTATATTACTGTACTTAATTAATAATCCTCAATAATTAATGAACTAACCCAGTACGATAGAATATAATAAACAAACAAGGTTATTCAATTAATCATCAAAGGCAAGCTCATGCAGTGTGATTGAACATTTGCATATCTCGGTTGTTGCTAATCAGAAATTTCTAATTCACTCTTCAAAATACCAGTTCACACTATATTTCCTAATTCCTAGGTTGATAATGTGTATCAGTTATGAGTCATTATTGGAATCTTCTACTTTTAACTACTGGGTTTAAATAAATGATGCAGGGAGATCTTACATACCTGGTACACGATAAAACCTATTCATTGAGGCATCCCCTAACCACAGTAAATGGATTCCTAAATTCACACAAATCAATTAAGTCACTTTTATACTCTAACACAGAATGTAATCTTTTTTCCCATATCTGGTTCAAGTACTGTACAGTAGTTAGTAAGCTGATAAGAAGCAATAATAGTCATCTGATGAAAAGGAGGAGAGAATAAAAGAGAATTGGTTGGTATGTTCTCTTTTACTTGGAAGCTCACAACAATATGGATAATATTAACTTGGCTGTACAAGGGGGTTGAGGAAGAGGAACTGTACAAAAATATTTACTATCTGGTATCTGACAAACAAGGTTCAACACTTCCCTAGTCACCATACATAGCCTGATACACCAGTGATTTACTTGTTAAATACTGGAAAATAAAAGCTGCACCTGCTTTTGTCAAGTAATTATGGAAGTTTGCAAAAACTAACTGCCAGCCTCCTAAGAGAAATTCCCCAAAATTCCAATTCTTAAAAACTTATGGTAATGATATAAACAATCAGATCTGTCACATAAGAGAACTGATATCAAGGGAATATTAATATTTATGATGCTCCCCTAGTGAGTCATAGCAGTAATAAATAAATAAAGTGGTAAATGAGATGACAAGGTATGTGAGATTAACATTATCAAAACAAGTCACACCACCGAGAACATCCTTGGTCTGTTTTCATATCCTGCCACACCACCAAGAACATCCTTGGTCTGTTTTCATATCCTGCCACACCACCAAGAACATCCTTGGTCTGTTTTCATATCCTGCCACACCACCAAGAACATCCTTGGTCTGTTTTCATATCCTGCCACACCACCAAGAACATCCTTGGTCTGTTTTCATATCCTGCCACACCACCGAGAACATCCTTGGTCTGTTTTCATATCCTGCCACACCACCGAGAACATCCTTGGTCTGTCTCCATATCATGCCACACCACCGAGAACATCCTTGGTCTGTCTCCATATCATGCCACGCCACCGAGAACATCCTTGGTCTGTCTCCATATCATGCCACGCCACCGAGAACATCCTTGGTCTGTCTCCATATCATGCCACGCCACCGAGAACATCCCTGGTCTGTCTCCATATCATGCCACGCCACCGAGAACATCCCTGGTCTGTCTCCATATCATGCCACGCCACCGAGAACATCCCTGGTCTCAGTTTTAACACAACTGATAAAGCCTTAAAAAATAAATTAATCCCAATGCTCACATCTTTGTCACTTCCTCTCCCACGTCAATTTCCAATTACCTGACATCTATGATACAAAAGAACTCCACGTGAGAAACCTAGCTAATGTGTATGTCACTTACCCCAAATGTGATGATATCCTGTATCAAGTTTGCATTTTAAAGAGGGTTTTATTATGCAACACTTGTATTTTTTATAAGTTGAAAATATTTAAGGGAAGATAGCACAGGTACTCCAAATGCATTTTTCACAATGCTGTTTGTAAAAAAAAAAAAAAGAAAAAAATGCTACTTGTTTGTGAATATACTGTATTTATTAATATCAATCATAATAAAAAGAGAGAGTGTGTGCGTGTGTTGAGGTTTCTAAACAACATAAATTACCAGAACACTATAATGATCAATCTGACAATGGCATCTACATTACACTCTGGTCCAACACCATCTCATGTCTCCATTCTCCTTCACATGGTTGATTGTATCATATTACATGGACAAAATTAATGTTTTGTGAACCTTGTTACACAACTGACAGCTAAGGTCAGTACTTGGCTGTAAATTGTGCAATAACTCATACACCAAGTATATATCTGACAAATTTTACAGAGAAAAATACCTAAGTTATATCTTGTACGATTTCAAGTCACAGTTTAGAGAATAATACCTGATTCATGAAAATATTTCTTTGAACATAGTAAGAAACTATGAAACAGAAAATCTTCAGTGCTGTATAACATTTCCCTTCAGCATATTGCCATGAAGTGAAATTTTACTTATTACAAAGATACAAGTTTAAAGTTCAATATTGTACTACTGAAATTTAGAATCCATTAAGTATATTTACATAAATAGGAACAAAAGTAATTACTATAGAACCAATGAGAAAAGGTTTCAAGAGTTATAATAATAAAAAAGTTATCTTTTAAATGCTCTCCATAAATTTCAATCAAAGAGTATGGAACTTAACAACTCATCATCCCAATCACAAAGCTCATCTACTGGCAAAGGAAACTTCCCCAAGTGGTACCATCTTTTCATGTCTAACAAAGACACTAGTCTTAACAGAGACTTGGCTCGGAGACCCGATTGTCGGGAGCACCTATCAAAACCTTCAAAGTCACATGAAGCAATAGGAAGAGTGGGAGCAGACAATTGTGAGGTTCTATTTCCTAAAAGTTCAAATTTCTTACGCAAGTGATGAACAGCTTGAACATTTTCTTTCTTTGGTGATTTCTTAGGAAATATAGAAAAGGTAATTTTCTTTGCTTTTACCTTTTTGGAATACGATTTTTCCGGTGACGTATATTTTCTTTTTGTATTTGCACTCGAAGAAAGGAATGACCTAATATCACTTTTCATATAAGGATATTTCTTGGTTTTCTTGGGTACGGTTGTAGAGTTACTAGCGTGACTTGAACTAGCCGAGTGACGTCTCTCATCAGAAGATGTTTTTGTTGGCGATTTCTGTACAACAAAGTATGAGCGAATATCTTTCATTGCTCCAGGTGAATTATCGATTTTTAACTTTTTGGCTGGGGGCGACGGTGAATAACGATCTTCAGTAAACTCCATCATACTGTTTTGTTGATCACTTATCATTATCTGCGCCTTAAGCTTTGCTCCCCGTGCTTGCCATTCTCTATCGTGTACAGACCTTGGCGACTTTGGTGACCTTGAAGCATTAGGGCTGATGGGAGAACTAGTAGTGCCTGGAGATTTTGGATGTAGAGTGGAAGGAGAAAACCGTGTTTCCAAACTTGGTGATGTTGCTAATTTTGGACTGGAAGACTCCTTGGTATTATATGAAGCAGGTGTAGTTTCTTTGGAACGAGACAATCTGTCATTACTAGTTGGAATTATCTGTGAGTCTATTACACCAGCTTGTTGGTCCTGAATAAGCACTTGAGCCTTAAGTTTTGCACCTCGCCCATGCCACTCACGTGATGGAGACAAGTCACTCTCTCTTAATGGAGACACTGGTAATGAGATTTCTGCCCTGGGAAGTCTAGTTTTCCTTCTTTCCTTACAAATGATGTTTTCCTCTTCAGTTTTAACTGATAATACATCAAAATGTTTACATGACAACTGAGATACGGTTGAAGGATTTCCAGAAGTATCATCTACTGGCTCCTGTCTCTGAACTGAAATTTTATCAATATGGTCTGTGGATAAATGTTTCACTTTCCGTTGCTGTGGGGAAGCTCCTTTAAGACTATCTACCTGTTGCTGTGAGGAAGAGGAAGCCCTCTTTAGTCTGTCTTCCTGTTGCTGTGAAGAAGCTTTCTTTAGTCTATCTTCCTGTTGCTGTGAGGAAGAGGAAGCTCTCTTTAGTCTATCTTCCTGTTGCTGTGAAGAAGCTTTCTTTCGACTATCTTCCTGTTGCTGTGAGGAAGAGGAAGCCCTCTTTAGTCTATCTTCCTGTTGCTGTGAAGAAGCTTTCTTTAGTCTATCTTCCTGTTGCTGTGAGGAAGAGGAAGCTCTCTTTAGTCTATCTTCCTGTTGCTGTGAAGAAGCTTTCTTTCGACTATCTTCCTGTTGCTGTGGGGAAGCTCTCTTTAGTCTATCTTCCTGTTGCTGTGAAGAAGCTTTCTTTCGACTATCTTCCTGTTGCTGTGAAGAAGCTTTCTTTCGACTATCTTCCTGTTGCTGTGAAGAAGCTCTCTTTCGACTATCTTCCTGTTGCTGTGAAGAAGCTTTCTTTCGACTATCTTCCTGTTGCTGTGAAGAAGCTCTCTTTCGACTATCTTCCTGTTGCTGTGAAGAAGCTTTCTTTCGACTATCTTCCTGTTGCTGTGAAGAAGCTCTCTTTAGACTATCTACCTGTTGCTGTGAGGAAGAGGAAGCCCTTTTAAGACTATCTTCCTGTTGTTGTGAGGAAGCTTTCTTTAGTCTATCTTCCTGTTGCTGTGGGGAAGCTTTCTTTAGTCTATCTTCCTGTTGCTGTGAGGAAGCTCTCTTTAGACTATCTTCCTGTTGTTGTGGGGAAGCTTTCTTTAGACTATCTTCCTGTTGTTGTGAAGAAGCTCTCTTTAGACTATCTTCCTGTTGCTGTGGGGATGCTCTCTTTAGACTATCTTCCTGTTGTTGTGGGGAAGCTTTCTTTAGACTATCTTCCTGTTGTTGTGAAGAAGCTCTCTTTAGTCTATCTTCCTGTTGCTGTGGGGAAGCTTTCTTTAGACTATCTTCCTGTTGTTGTGAGGAAGCTCTCTTTAGACTATCTTCCTGTTGTTGTGAAGAAGCTCTCTTTAGTCTATCTTCCTGTTGCTGTGGGGAAGCTTTCTTTAGACTATCTTCCTGTTGTTGTGAAGAAGCTCTCTTTAGACTATCTTCCTGTTGCTGTGAAGAAGCTCTCTTTAGACTATCTTCCTGTTGCTGTGGGGATGCTCTCTTTAGACTATCTTCCCGTGGCTGTGGGGAAGCTCTCTTTAGACTATCTTCCCGTTGCTGTGGGGAAGCTCTCTTTAGACTATCTTCCCGTGGCTGTGGGGAAGCTCTCTTTAGACTATCTTCCCGTTGCTGTGGGGAAGCTCTCTTTAGACTATCTTCCTGTTGCTGTGGGGAAGCTTTCTTTAGACTATGACTAATTACTGTCATACTATCTATTGATTTAGAGCTCAGTTGCTTGTCCCTTACTGAGGTTGTTACCTTAGCCTTCTCTTGGTCAGACAACCTATCTTGACCATCTTTCTCTGCTAAAGGTATTTCTTCCACTGGTGCAGTAACCGTGCCTATTTTCAGTGGTTCTACACCCAGGGTTTCTAATAACTTGCTACTTCTTCTCCTCTGTCGCCCTAGTCTTACAGGAGTTTTACATTCAGCTTCATTATGCACCATAACAAGTGTTTCTCTATTTTCTCTAGTCTTTAGTGAGTACCTTGATTCTCTTTCAGGTGAAACACTCTCAACTGTTCTGCACTCTGTACTAGAGAGTGTTGTTGTGAGATTACTGGGTGTTACTGGATATGACATTTGTTCAACCAAATCACCGAACACTTCCTCCTTTTTATTCTGTTGACCCAATGGCAATGGTAAATGTTCCATCCGCAATCTGTATGTCATATCAGAAATTGATAGCCTGTCACATTCATTGCTTTGTGTCTCCTTCATTATAACTGAACTCTCACTTAGTTGTCTAGTTTTTCTTCTGGAATGTCTTAAATCATCCTTATCATTACAACCAGACTCTGCACCTTGCCGAGTTTCCATAGATCTGCCAACTGTGTCTGCGGATTTTGTCCTTGATCTCCTCCTCCTCCTCCTTGGCATGTCTTTTTTCTTCGGTGTATCTAAATCTGCTACAGGGCTGATGTGGTTCATTTCAGACTGGGATAAATGTTTTAATGCTTCTTCCGTTTCATTTTCTTTAAAACCAACTATCAAAGCGTCATTATTAATGTTATTACATGGTGAAGGTGTTTGTTTTGTCTTTGATATTACAGGCAATACTGAATCTTCCGACATTAATTCTTGAGGAACAATTAATGTGTTTCCTGACTTGAATTGAGAAAAGCACAGAGGTGTTTCTAGTTCTAAAGTACTTTCAGAGTTGAGTTTACAAGGTGTTACCGAATTTTGAACCTCCTCCTTTTGGGTAGTCTCCTCCATATCTGATATGTTGGGCAACTCTAAAGTTTCAGTTACAACTGAAGAAGAAACTGATGTCTTCTGTAATATTACTGGGGATTTTGAGCCTTCTGATATCACTTCCTGAGTAAAAATCATATTACTCTGCATCTTGGACTGGGAGTCATCATCTGTACTTTGATTTAATCCAGGTGAACCTTTGCCAATCAAAGAAATATCCCCTACAGATGACAGTAAAGGGAGGCTTTCTTCAGAACACTTAATGGCTTTTTCCTCCTCTTTCCCATCTCTTGATTGTGAACTAGTCCTTCTTCTCAGATCTCTTCTTTTAGGACTCAACAAAGCCTTTATTTCCTTTGTTATACGAGATGATGTTTCAGTTTCACTGGTACCACTCACTTTAGATGTAATGACATTTTTGGTACAATCAGTATCTTGACCAACATCAGACTTTACTATTCTGAGTGGTTTTACATTCAAAACGTTTTCAGTCTGATTGGCATCAACATTTGTATCTTTTACAAGCTTCTCCTTTCCATTCTGTCTCAGAGAAACAGAAGCGACTTGAGATTCTCTATCATCCAAACATACTTTTTCAGAACCTACATCACAATTAGACTCTTTTGAGGCTTCTTTAGAAACATTTAAAGTTATAAACTTATTATCTCTTAGAACAACTGGTGTATGGGCTTTGTTTGCATTAAGTTTCCACATTTGTCTCACTGGAGTAAAACCAACCTTGCTTCCTTTCATAGTCAATATTGGGCTAGGTACAAAGTTTTCCAGATCTTCAACATTGGGGAAGAGGAAGTGACTTGGGTTAACATAAACAACATTGTTAGCATCTGTTACATACCCTATTTGGTTTGTAACATCCCCTAATGCAGAATCCCCCACAAAGATGGCATCCATACTCGCATACACTTTAAAGTTTGGGTTTTGAGGTTCAGTAAGTAATACAGACACCTGTTCATTGAGGGAAGGGAGAGTAAACAGATCAAGTTCAACAGTTGGGACATTTTCTTCCTCTTTCTTTGTCTTTAGAACCGGCTCATTTTCCAAGTCTTCTTTATTAACCTCATCAAAAAGAGAATCTATTTCAGACAGATCTGGGGTTTCATCTATGCGTATCTTACGAGGCCGACCGGGTCCTCTCTTCTTCTTCTTCAACCCTCCCCTAACACCCTTGGAAGTCTGTCTTGATGTTTTTGGGGTATAATTCTCAGAGTCAGGAGCTTCCCTCGATTTTCTTCTGTGTCCTTTATGGTTTACAGTGGGATTACCACTATTCACTTTTTCAGCATTGAATAATTCTGCCTCAGCCGATTGTTTCTTTCCCCTTTTCTTAATTTTTCCGTTGACATTCAAGGATGTGTTTGCATCATAGCTCACATCTGGTATACTGGGTTTTAACACTTGTTTACGACTTTTCTTTACCTGTGAAGGTTTTAGAGCTGCAGTTTCTCCATTTGCTGAGACTTTTCCTTTCTCTTTGGTTTTTGCACTAAGTGGTAACTCAGTGCTGGGGCTGGCATCTGTAGGTTGGGAATCAAGAGTTTTATTTTTTGTCTTTACATTTGCAATCTTTTTAATAAATTTAAAACTCTGCCCATTCATATTTGATAACCCATCATGTGACACCACAGATTTGGTGGATGATGTTTTCTCTCTCGTATTGTTTAATACTGTCATGTTTCCTCCTGTGATCTGTACTGTGGTGAGGCCATTTATATTTCTCGCTGTAGTTGCTGCGGTCGATACTGCCTGAGAACTCTTTGGCAGCGAAAGTCCCTTGGAGGTACTGCCCAAAGGAATAACATTTTTTCGTCCAACAGATTTCATAACTATTCTTGGTCCCCTACTGACCACAGGCACAGAGGTTGGTGTTGATTTATGCACAATGACCTTACCCATGCCAGTGGTGGCAGCATGTTGAAGCTGATGCACTTTATGATATAAGCTACCACTAGAAGTTGTCACCAGCTTTACAGTGCTGGAATTTGCCATAGAACTGGATATCTCACCATTAGAAGATCTCACAGCAGACTGGCCACTGACCTTTATTACAAAATTTGTTCCTGTTTTCAATGTGTCTGCACTAATCCCACTAATTTCATTAACTGTATTCCCAGGTATTATTTTGGAAGTCTTGTTCACTTTGATGATACCATGACTTTTCCTTAGGTGACCACTCATATTGTCTACATGTACCCACATGGAACAGTGTGCGCACCTCAACATTCCCAGCTCAATTAGTTTCATCTCATGTGTGAGATCCACAAGGGCTTTCTCTGCCAGGTGGCGGTGAAAGCTCTTCGACGAAGGAAACCAGTGACCACAGCAGTAGTTCTGACGTTCTAAACCACCAACACCAACAAGTTTGATAGGAGAGACGCGACGTCTAGTGTTATCTGAGCTGGTAGGAGATTCTGAAGCAGTTATGGAAGTAGGTGTTATAACAGTTGTAACAACCACACTAATGGGAGACAGTCCCCCTCCTTCTGAAGTGCCTGGCATAACCTGTAAAACAGAGAAATTTTAAGATATTGTAATGTGTCAACTCACTATCATCTAGTACAGTATATAAGAATAGCACCATCCCATCTATTGTTAAAATAATAAACAACTCCTGATTTATGTACTGTACAGCCCTGTAAATGTATTGAAAGTATATCATTATGTCTAAATCACATGTAAGTTTGTACATTTTCAGCCACCGGCTGCAACTCTATTAATTTACCGTTTATTATTATTTATTTTATAGTTGAGAACACTAATGTGGGCCCTAAATGCATGTTGGTTGGATAAAAATGCAAACATCTTATTGATGACTACATAATGGCTGAATATTTTCAGAGACTAGAGACTGCAGCAATTATTTCACTAAACTACACTGTACAAAACATTACTTTGATCTAATCTTAGTCACACGCTGGAACAGAAAATTATCCAAAAGTGGTAATAAGTTATTTGGTATTCATTCCCAATTTCTTGACCCTTGGGTATCTAAGAGTCACATTATCAATGAACTTATTTTACAATTATAGTACTGTACTCATTTGTTACTCCATAAAGCATGTCTGTTTAAATACAGATGGTAAACCAATTAACATAATCTATGGGTCAAAATTCAGGATTTAATTTATAAAATTATTAATATCATAAAAAAATTCCCATCACCTTTTCCTGCATTCAAAACAGACTTATCCACTCACATTCTTCCCAGATATGCCACACATCAACTATCTCAAGCCTTCAAGTGTCAATGAGCAAGGAACACTGATACACATTTATTTTATAAAATCACACAATGGTTTAACTATCAAATGTTTAAAACAAGTCAGGTACAAAATGAAGCCCATAGCCAGGAGGTTCTTGTAATACTGTACATACAGCCTGGAGTCTCCAGGCTGTCCCCCATACAGCAAGCCAGAATTGGTCTGTTAACCTGTTAAGGTTCAATTCCAATCACCCATCCATCTCCATTACACTGTAAGCCTCAGAAGAGGTAGACTACATGCAACAGTTGCACTCAACAGGCAAAGGGTCTTACATGAGAAGCGATTGTCCAATCAGCACACTTTGTGCCAGGGCTACTGTCCGTCATCTTTGATTTCAAGGTCAATGTGCCATGTTGAAATTTAGTTCCAGTTGGCTAAGCCACAAACCAAAGGAAGAAGGGAGACTATTTAAGGCACATAGCTATGGGCTAAACTAGAAGTAGAGGACTGATTCTGAAATGTTATTTTTTAATCATGACTGGACTGTGACACTTGCAAAACCAGTAAGTTTATAGATTGAAAACACAGACCCCAAGACCCTGACTTGTGACTGAGATCTAAAAATTAAGTATGTAAATTTAAAAACTGGATTAACCTTCACTGGGAGGCTCACAAAGGATAGTCATTTGGTAAACTAGAAAGGGAGAAGGCTTTAAGAGTTTGGGTGTAGCATAAAGAGAGATGTTCTGATCCATCATGTCAGGACAGCTGATGAGTAGGACCACTTTGGGTGAGTGTGACTAGATCTGAAGTACTGATCTTGATAACATCACCTTGCACTCAGTGGCCAACAAATGAATGGCTTGGAGAGATCATGTTCAATGCTTAGCAACAATAATTCTTCAGCTTTCTCCCTGGAAATGTAGGTACATGACAATGTAACTTTTTAATTTACAGGAGAGAGTATTTCATTTTTAGACCCTAGTTCTACAAGTTAGGGCCCAAGGATCCAACTCCCTTAGTGTTAACAGCTATGCAGTACAGAGTTGCTCAATCCCAACAAACGGATATAAAGTGATGCCAGGATCAATCCCCTTGTGCACAGTTTTCATATTTCTGCAATAAACCTTTTCTGCTTGTTCTGCATATGATTTATTAATTCATACTCAAAATAAATAATACAATAATTAGCAAATATATTCTCTTTAATATTCATATCAATAAATTTTGTGTGGCTAGGCTATACATTATCATAATTATAAAATATTGTACTGTATAGAGAACTAACCTCTGTATTGTCCATTATGTAAAAATCTCCTTGATACAGCCTTATATAATCACTTCATGTGAAATCAGGTGTAGTAATCTGAAATGTAAAATGTTTAGAAATCATCTATCACTACATGCAACTACTTCACCCAATTTCATAAATACAGTATCATTGCTTGAAGCAACTTATGTACTACATCAAAATTCACTGTTGAGCCAATTGCCAAAAGCTGAGAGTTTACACCACCCTGCAACCAACCCAAGCAAACTTTCACTACAAGCCCAGGGTTCAATCACCCTTCAGTTACTAGCTAGCTTCAGTATCACTAGGGAGGAAGGAGGTTACCTGGTTTAAGCTGGTCATAAAATGGAATTTGAGAATAATTTCTACGTGACAATGATGTTCAGGCAACTCGTGTTCACTCAAACCAGCTAGTAGAGATGGAATGACAGATGCATCAACTACATGCATCAGTGAGACTTCATCCTAGGAACCCATAAATAGCACCACAAGCTCCTAGATGCACTAAAGGACCATCTAGATATTCTATCTCACTAATGTTTATACTTCACTTATACTGTAGGAAGGCAAAGACAACACAATTCTCTAAGGCCTTGTGCCTACAAGGATGCAGCCCAGCTGGGTGAGTCCAATGGCCTTCATCATGAAACTTGCAAGGCTCTTGAGTTCCACACTAACACCTATGGCTAACATTCAGTGAATGTTAATACTGTACATAATTTGCTTACAAACATAACTATGAATAAGTGTTCAGAAAGAGTGAATGAAAATTCCTATCTGATCTCTATGCCAGAAGATTATTCTATCCAAGACTTACACCAAGAGTTTGCTTCACTGACAACACTGAAACTCCAACAGATTGACTCAAAACAGTGAAGAACCAAAGAATATGCACTGTAAGACTTTTCCTGCTTTTCTTCACTGGGGCTGGGATCACCTCTATATCAATGTCACATAGTCTAAGGCCACCCCTATCATATGAAGTTCTGATATTTAAAACCCTTGGATATGAGTAGTACTGCTTCAAAGAGAGCATACTCTTAATATCTCTTCTAAAAAGGTCCTAAAATGCAGCCTTATAGACCAGCATACCCATGTGAAAATCACCCATAAATGCCTCCCTAAAATGGATGGCCAAGGTAACTTGGAAGAATCCATTGTTCTCATAGATCCACCCAGCCAAAGTTAACAGGCTGTCAGATCCTCTGAAGGATTCTTATATACTCCATGACAAGGCCTATAGTTACTGTATACAGTACTATATACCCTAAGGGAAGATTTCAAGTTTGGACTCCTGAAACAGATATTTCCTGGCCTTCTATTTCAGAAAGCCCTAAGGGAACTTAAAAATCCCATGAGGTTAATGTTGTGGGAAAATTGGGAAATATGCACAGATGCCAGGTGATGCAAATACCCAATAGTGCTTCTCTCAATTAATCCCTAAATGGGTCATTAAAATTTATTAAAGGCACTTGCAGCAAAATACACCCAAAGAATACTACAATAATTCAGGAATGAGGTGCAACCAGTTTAGCCTCTGACAAATTCTCTAAATAAAATAATTACCTGGTATATTTAAAAACAAATAAATAAAAACAGACATAGCTGCTGCAAATAAAACACAGCTGAGCCACATCCAAGCAGAAGGAACAACTGGTAACTGGTCTGGTGAGTCTGAGGCCTGTGTTATAGTCTACTGGGGTTGTGAGGTGAGAGCACAGAAGGCATAGTGAATTCGACTCACAGCTCTCAGCCTTTGGAAGCCAGGGGAGATACCTGTATCATCTCCAGTTTTACTGAATTTCTGCTGTATGTCTCGGTCATACAAGTGCAAAGTTCCTGGGAACCCTGAAATCAAATCCAAAAGCTTGTCAACACAATGCATGGGTTGAATCAGTTAGCTATAAAAATAATCCACTGCTAGTAATGTATACTATACACTACATAAACTTTCATACAGTATAATTTATTTCACAACATGCACTTAACATATTTCACAATTTCTTCAATAAAAAATGATTAATTATGAGGAAATTAGCTTCATACCTCTACTGTAATTTATAAATCTTTAAACTGATAGATGAGAGACTCCAAACAACATCCTCTCAATAACTGTAAAATTAAGAAGTGTCAACATATAAAACTTTAGAGACTAGATATCTACTAAGGTAAAGAAAACAAGAAATATTATACATTCTTCAAAAAATAATATACAGTATTAAATATCAAATGACCATAACAATCCTTTGTCATCAACTACATGGCAATGCTTTAAATTAGTGTATGTACAGTAAAGTCCACTTTACAATTCAGGAAGTGTGACCTACTTGTGGAGAAAAACTGTTTAAGACGGTAAAAAAGAAGATACAGCTGATCTGTACAGAACATACTGGAAACTCTATCCAAACTAAATTGCTATGACAAGTTGACAAGATAAAGTAATTGATATAGTATGTGCCTTGTTTACCTGTTCTTTTTGTACATGCAAGCCTTTCCTTATACATTAGGTAAGTAGTTCTATAAAACAAGCTTTAAATTGCTATAATCTCCATTTCTCTATACAGTATTAATAAACAAAAGGACACAAACTTTGAATTTTGGCAAAGGTCAGGTCATATTTCAGTGAGCTCTGCTTGGGTCAGACGGATTTAAAATGCTTGGAAATTTTTCTATCTTTGTACATGTATACTAATTATCACTACAGTTCAAGATGATAACAACAAAATTCTCCTCAAAGTAGTGCAGAATTGATAAGAAGTGTTTATTGTGATTTCAGCAGCATATTCCAAAAGTAGCAGTATTCATGTTTGTGTCTGTGTGTGTTTGAAGAAAGCAGCATGACACAGTATAGTTTTGTGAACCAGAATTATTGTCCAAGGTAAAAATCTTTCATGTTTGACTACGAAAAGCTTGTTGTACATGAACTGTGTTAAAGTAAAACTAATTTTATTTGTGTATATGTATGAAACATTTGAGCTTAACCCACCAGTTGAATGGAAATAATGTCACAGGAAAAAAGTCATAACTTTAGTTTGAAAAAAAAAAGCCACATTTTACTTATAAATACCATTAACAAGGTAGGTTAGGTTAGGTTAGGTTTGATTGGCCAATGTTGGTTTAGGTTGGGGTTCGGGAAGTTAGATTTTGAATATTTTCTTTGGTTATGTCACATTTAGGCTATAAAATGAACCCATCATATTTCATTGTAAAGTTGCCTCTACCCGTTAGTTATAGAGTGACTTTATAGTGACATTTCCCTGTAACTTATTTCCTACATTCGATCACCATGCACAGCGTTAATTATGTTCTGACTTACAACCGGTAACCCTTATGGTGACATCAAAACTCAACCATTTTCTCAAAGTTCTATATTCCAAGCAAAACAAAGTATGCAAGGAACCCCTATTAACAAACCAATAACACTAAGCATGTTTTGAATCACTATACAGCTCCTATATCAACTCTATACAGTAGTGAAAGTTATGTATATTGAGGGAGCGAGGGAAAGTTGTGTGCCCTACAGGTTGAACCTGTACATCAGTGGCCTGTATGACCTCTTGCCTACACCTGTCACCAACACGACTGTGGTAGAGTGGTGTCGCCGATGTGTACATTAGTAAGGCAGCTGTATCATCTAGTGTGTGTGTATGTATGTGGCAGGAGTATGGTTGGGGGCCGGGGATGCGCCAGTAGTGACGGAGGTAAACAAAGCGCCATGCTGTGTTGTGGTGGTGGCAGACAGCACCAGCCGCCACTCACCGCCATACCCCGCCAATATCACCCACTACTTCAAACTAACGCCTTGTAATCAAGGCAGCTCATTCTTACCTATGAGATGGTGTTCTGTTCCATTTTAGGCTTGTTCAGAATCCACCGTGTCAAGATCAGTCACTACCAACGTACAATAACCATTAAATCTCGAAAATTAGTATGAGCAATTCCGCTGGTTTGTTTGGGCGCGCTATGTCCTCACAACTGTAGTTCGAGACTAATAATCGCTGGATTTTCTATTTTTGAATTTTCTTCGTCCATGTCACATTAATTAAGATATACAACGCCTCGATATGAAAATCTATAAATACTATAAATAACATTTGAGTGCCACAGGAAGATCAACATGTACACCAAAAGTTACATAGAATTCAGGCGACAATGGAAAGAGAGACGATCTGCGTCTCGAACAGCTTCAAGGCCATCGATCCGGCAGCTGCGCCCTCTGCAGTGTTGCCAGATGCCAAGCATTGGATTTAATCATATGATGCAAAACTACCAGTACTGCATTCCCATGCATTAACTCCTTACATAACTTTTTATTAATTTACGATAAGATGCTTAAATTAACAGGCTCTTACATCTCAGTGTGAAATATACTCTGGTTCCATATTATCTATTGGATTTGTTAAGAAGTCTCTAGAAAACCCCCCTCTTTCTTTTTACTTCCTCAATATTTTCGTCTTTAAACTAACTGATCATAAGCCAGAACACTGAGTTACACAGACGAAGATAATTATTTTTTAATGTGTGGTGTTACAACACGATTATTGTTGAACTCGATGTCGTGTCGTGCGTCACCGGAAAATACTTTGCATTTTTATTTGGCCTGCTGCATTGCGCAGAAACTATTACGCTTTAATTACACACTGTGATACAGTTGGGGCTCATGGATTGGTCTTTTGAAAATAATTCGCAGTTCCTTAACCAATTATCATGCCAGTGTAACATTATACACAAGCTGTTTTAGGTTAGCAGCTTGGGAAAATACGCCGTAATTAAAGTGTTTTTTTCCCTCACGAAATATTAACAAGTTGTAAAATTTGTCTTAAGTTTTAAATACATCCCTGTGTGGTATTTTCCTTTCACATAAAGTGTTGTCTATAATATTGGTGTAGCGTCACCACCAGCCACTCTACGATCAATAATTTTTGACGATTTTTTCCTTGGCTTTTAGTGTAAAATAACACGCTCAGTAGTTTTGTCTATCTGTCTTTTTGAGATAAATTATTGGTGTACTATACTTTTATTTGATTAACGAATAGTATCTCTACAAAATTGTGTAGTGCCTTCACAAAACAGTACAGTATCATCAGAAGAATGAATGAATACTGTATACACAAATTACTAATGTTGGTTTTCATATATCTGGAATTTACCCAAATTCTGTGATTCATATGAATTTACACCACAATTTTCTTTGACATTACTGTACGTCACAACATAAGATTTTTCGCACACTTCATTGACAACGACGCAAGGTTAAACAGGCAGCGCGCTAATTTATGCATCCGAAACTGTAAACGTTATTGTATATGTTCATTAAGCAGTTTAAAGCGGGGATTAGGGAATTTTTAGATAGAAGAAGTAAAAACAGTCAGGTTGATCTTTCACTTCGTCCAGTAAACAACGTTATTTACGAAATGGCAACACTGTTCACCCCCGTCAGAGAAAACGGTACTTGTTTACATGTGCCTTTTAGTCACTAGACTTGTCCAGACAAGTCGTACTTCTCCAATAGATGGACTTCCATAATCAATTAGCTTAATTTTATCAAAAGCAATTTTAATGAATCCATTATGAAAATATCAAAAGCATCGATTTTAATTTTTATATTTCCGTAACGTAATGTCATTTAAATGTTGTATTTCTAAGATATCCGTATCTTTAATCTTTAAACGTAGCGGGTCACCTCGGTCCTCGAAACCTTATATTTTCAGCAGTTGAAGATCACGTCGTATTATCAAGTCGTAAGTCGGTCTGATCAGGTTCCAAAATAACGTCCTCATAATTATAAGATTCATTCAAAGCTCATCGAAATATCGGAAGGAAATGCAGTGTTGCACCATACTTCCACACTGACAAAATATTTCAGGAATGTTGCTATAAACAAGAATTGATTTTACTATTTTCATTACCGGGCAGATAGGAAGGTTCTCGCACAATCAGTATAAAGTCACCACCTACCAGGGTATACATACGTGTAGTAGTGAACAATGCTGGGGGTTGAAGGCCATGAGGTGGCGGCCTCTTCTGCCGAAACTCACTCTTTGCCCGCGTTAAATTCTTGCTATCGTGATGCAGAATGGACTTCCTGGATCACAGAGTATGTGATGATTACCCTCAGGGTGTGTAGAGATCACGGAGCATGTGAGGATCATAGTGTGAGGATCACGGGGTGTATGAGGATCAGTGTGATATCACAAGGTGTGTGAGGTTCACAGAGTGTGTGATGATCACAGTGGTCATGTGGTGAGGATAGGGTATGTGAGGATTACACGGTGCGCGCCTCCTGGGTGGGGGGCGTGACTGGTCCTGTACTGGTGTAAGGGTCCGTTTTTCCTTCAGATTCAACTCAAGAGGAGCAGCTGACAGGTTGAGAGCCTCTGTACAGATATCCTGTAACTTCATCTTGTCGTGTGATTTTTTACGTTCAGCTTCTTCCGACTGACTCTCAGGGACTCCAAACACGATTAATTGTTCCAGCGGTCGAGCCGATCCTGGCGTTCCACCTCTCCCATATCAGTAGGTCTACTGGTTCTAATCTTTTCAACACTCTTCACTAGAGACCCTGGCTGCTGTAACACCTGTTCGGATCTTATATTTGTCTCAGTCATCTTCTGTGACCCGGCTGCAACCTGAGCATAGCTCTTCTTAACTGCTCCCTTTAACCTATCGGCTACTTCTTCAGTCTAAGTGAGAATCTCTCCCAACTTGCTCTACAGTAGTTTGGCAACCAACAAGGATCCAGCTTCCTCTGTTTTCGATTCTAAGGATCTCTTTCCCTTATGATCTGCAATACCCTCGTTGACTTTGTTTATATAGTCAGGACAATATCAGCAACTGCCAACACACGTTAACGCTCTCTGTACCTAACCTAACATGAATTTACATAATTTACCCTAACCCCTAAGGAAGAGTTAGGGCGTTTAGTTATCAGGTGTAACTAGCTGGGGGGGGGGGGGGAACTAACCTTCAGGTAATCCAAAAATATGAGAGCATGTGTATTAGGGAGAGAGAGGGAAAGATATGCGCTTTACTCAAAGGATAAGATGCTCCCTCGCTCGAGTACAGTAAATAGGGAAGTGGGAAGAAATAGATACGAAGACGGAACATACACAGAACTGCACCACATCGCCTGCTTTTCCAGGTTTAGTCCATCATGAATTTAAAATGTTTCCCTCCCCACGGACCACCAAAGCTCGCGACCCACACAAGAACGTCTCAAGGACTCGGATCTACTTCAAATTTCCTCGGTAGGCGAGTGGTGAAGCCGCGACAGTTGCATCCTCTCTGGTTATTGAAAATGTGAGAACGTGGACACACATGTGTATGTTTGTGTGTTAGGTTCACATTTTCAGAAATTCGTCCGTAACATTTTTTTCCCCGTCAACTGTGAGAGTGCATGTTGACGACTCACTTAAGAAACTTCAAAGAGATAGAACCTTCAGAGAATCTAAAAGAACAAGTTTGTTGGGTGATTAATAATGGAAAGATAAAATAATTCTAAAAGTTTTGCACCAAGGGTCTCTGACATTAACATTGTGTGAGGCTCATGGAAGAGTGACGGGTGAGGGCGGAAGATTACATTATTCTGTACCTTTAATGTAGTATCTATGAAAAATAACTCTATTTTAATTTTGTGACTGTAAATAATGCAATGGTTAAGGTAATTCTGGCATTGTGAGAAATCTTGCACCAAATTTATGACACTTACGACTTTCTGTAAGCCCCAAAAAAGGATAACACACACACACACACACGTTCCTAGGTGGGTTCGAATCTTTGTATATTTGTTGGTGTTGAGTCTTATCTTAAATGAAGGTGTTAAACTGTATGTAAATGACTCATTAAGATGCTACATAAAATTAGTTGCCATAAAGTGTCGAGAATGTTGTGAGATCACCGTGAAGTGTCCTAGCTCTCACGTCTCACATTGTGTGAATACAGAGTTACGCCGCATATTAAGTGTGGATATACGGTAGTGTACACGACACCATACAACAGAATTTACGAACAATACGGGCATTTCTCTTTTAGGGTTGTTTTATTCATAGATTCATTATTCAAAGTCTATTTAGTTTTGTTTAATTTTTAGAAAGCCGGGATACCCCCGGCAGCGCCCAGCTCAAAAAGTGCCTGAGATATTGCCCGGACAACTATGAAAACGATATAAGTAACAACCACTAAAAACCTTCCTCTCTGAACTCATATTCTTAGGGCCGGCAGCTGGAGGGTGCAGTATTGTTGTCAAAGGACCTCCTGATCTAAAGGGATATTACGGCTTAAAAAAAAAAAGACATAATTTGACGGGATTTGATTCACGTAATGAATTAGTTGGCGGGATTTGGCCTCTGGGAGGTCGTCCAATGTAATTTCTGTGATGGTATTTTGTTTAGTGGAAGCTACGCCGAACTCTCAAAACTATTCTCACCTAATGAAAAAAATATGCTTTTCATTATATCATTTACACATGAAGGGGAGTACAATAACACAACAAACCAGGGAGCAGGTACTTTATTGGTCCTTATTGAGGTGATAGAAGGGTACAGGAGAGATAGCAGGCGGTAGGCAGAGCGCGCGCACACACACACAGGTAAACGTCTCAACAATAGACTACTGTATTAAGTTGTACTACATGGGCGCCAACACAAGCTCCTACTATAGTACAAAATTATGTTACAAGCTATGTACAGTACACAAGGGATGTGACATGCTCGGGTCAGCAGAAGTCTTAAATCTATCAGTTTCACGGAAGAACCAGACGCCGAAGGCTAATGTGTGTACCAACCTATAATGTTTTCTTCACCAATGGGTATTATTGCCACTGTCATCATCAACTATATAAAGGGATCTGTGTTCTGGAAACTATAATTTAGGAAAATGCTAAGAATATTCAGCAATGTTTGGTAACTATACATGTTATAAGTATATGGTACCAAATGTTTAAGGTAACTGTACAGTACACTCACGCGAACATATGTAGAGTAAAAATACACACGAGTAGTGCGTAACAGAGACGTGACCGATCGCCCAAGCGGCTAACGAGCCGATCATTTGGTGAAGAGGATAAAAGTAACTGTGTTTGGTGAATGTTTACTTAACCCCTTGAGTGTGACTGATGACAACCCTTCGAGTACGATGATTTAACCCCCTTTGAGTATGATGAAATAATCCTGTAAATAAAGTCATCCTTCTCAGGGGGTTAAATCATCGTACTCAAAGGTTGTCATCGTACTCAAAAGGGCTAGACAGCATTGAGAACTACCTCCCAGATGAGGGCGACTCACTACACTGGGATATATCAATAAACAGCACAACAGCACATCACCATACAGCTGGCAGATCACCACCAGGCACTGAGTATTGTGATACAACACCTTTGTTATGTCTGTGTTACAAAGGTCGGATCACACAAGATTAATCCCCCAGCTTATATCACCGGATGATTAGACACTTGGGAGGAGTTAGGTTAGCGCTAGTGTTTAATCTTTAGGTGAGATAAGCTGGGGGCTAATCTTCCTGTGATCCCAAAGTTCACCACAAGAAAAAGCTATTGTAATGAACACCGTCTATAAGAGCGACCGTCAGCCAGGCTATGAGTATAGGGACCATGACGTCATCATTCTGAAGCAGACCCACCAACTAATTACATCAGTATCAGTTACTACATCCTATCCAAACATATTCTAACTACAAACACACACACTGTTCAATGGGCGTGTGTTGTGTATCTTTACATGTAAGATCTCTCGACATAAAGATGGCGTCTCTCTCACTAACCTATCACTGACCTACAATCGCTCTCTACCCATTATGGTCAGTATTTAATCTACTGTAGAGTTATATATTGTTACGAAAAATCTTTAGAAAAATAAATTATACATATGAAGAGTCTTAAATATAAATAAACATTGCGACCACTGTATAAAGTTAGCTCTAGGCTGGCCAAGTCCCTCCTCATTGGTTAGATTTTTTTTCTCCCAAATAATTCCCTTTCTTTCCAGCTAAACCTCTTATGAATATGTAGTTTTTACCCTTAGAAACGCATTTCTTCCCTTAAAAGTAGCTCGGCCGTACACCACGCGTTCTGGTTCACTTCACCGTATCTACAAATAATAATAATAATAATAATAATAATAATAATAATAATAATAATAATAATGGGCTACACAATGAGACACTACATCACGTCAAGTTCACAGGCGGGAACATAAGCACTGCAGGTGAGTGCATGGTGATCGTGACGTATGGAACACTTATATAACTGTGTGTTTATAGCGTAACATCTTGCGTAATTGGGTATTTTCATATACTGTATGTATTCACATGCGCTTATACGGTGATCAGAGAACCATTCGTGTGGGTGGACAGTCGCCTCTAACACACACACACACACACACACGGCAATAAGCACCCGAAAGCCTTATTTTCTTCCTTATATATACATTGTTTCATTCTTTATAAGCTCAAGAAGCATTTATTTATACCGACTGGGCACGTTATATACATTTGTGAAGATAACACAACACTAAGTTAGGCTATATGTATATAAGAATTCAGTTGATTAATAATAATAATAATAATAATAATAATAATAATAATAATTGGACAGTACCGTTCCTGCACTTTGCCTTCAACATTCCTCACTCCATATTTACACTTAAGGAAAGCTAAGTCTACCCAACACAGTTTAACAAGCATAGTTTATCATACTGTGAAATGCCGAATGTTTAGACATGTTCTATATAAAAAAATACACTGTACAACAACACTATCTAATACAACTAGGTTAACTGTACATAAATTCAGCAGCACCTTACCTCACATTAATCCTCAAACACTGTACTCAATATAATGTGATTCCCGTTTCGTCTTTGCCTACTGTACTTGCTGGAGAACATGTAATAATAACGCAGTAAACATCATTGTGCGCCAAGACAAGACACTCAGAGGCGCGGTGCATTATGGGTCCGTGAGTGCTGCCAGTGTGTTGTCAATATGAGTCAAGTGAGTTTTGTTTCATCTTTTATGGATTTCAACCATTAAATTATTAAACCAAAGTAGGATTTTGACTATACTTGCACAATACAACGTTTTACGCACACTTTTTTATTAGTGACATGTCTGTATTATGGGCTAAACAGAGTCGTAGTTGACACAGGAACAGGATGTTTGGCAGTACCCATGATGCACCTCGCTGCTTGAGGCTCAACTAAGCGTTGTCTTAAGCGTTGTCTTGGTCAGTATTATTAATCTAACGGCTGGAGAAAAATAACCAGAAGGTCTCAGAAACAACTATTTACTCATTTTAGTGTAAATACCGCTCGAATCCTGTATATACAGTGTGGGTGATTGTGTAGCATATCTTATAATAATTGTGACAATTAGAAATAAATGCACACACACAATTTACAGTAAACAAAATATATTATTTTTACATATACATGATGTGATCCCAACAACCAACTGGAAAAAGACATACAATAATACAGACCCTTATTGAGGTGACAATCCTCTCTCGGTATGAAAGTGGATTCTATTGTTTCCCAGTAACTTCAGTTTCTCTTAGTTTGTGTTTCCCGAACAGATTCAAAACAACTAAATATATATTGAAAGTAGTTGTACTTTTGTAATCTATAATCTACCCAAATTTCCTTTATTTTTCATCAACTCTAGCCGTATTTTCTCTTTTTGCTTCAGTTTATCCTACAGTATCTCCGTTTTCTCTTAATCCAAATTGCTTCAAATAGTATCATTTATTCCATATACTTATACCGTTATCTCTTCACATCTAATAGTCACGTGTTAATTGTTCATATTTCTAGTCACCTTTTCTCTTTTCTACTCCTTTTTGGGGAGTAGTTTTCTGTAAGTTGTCATCTTCCGGACGTTTATCTTCCGCGTTCTCTCCTCTTGCAGTTTTATCATTTATCCACGAACACTTCTGGCAGTTCGTGACACTCGGGCATGGCGGCGGCGTCAGAGAGGGAGACCTGTGACATCATTGTCTTGTCATTCAGCTCCTCCACTACCGCCTTGTTGCGCCCCTTCCCGCGGTCTGAAAAAGGTAAACAATGTATTTTCCCGGATTCTGAATAAATAAATCTTGTACTTTAAGGTTTCGCTCCATCGATAAAACCCTAGCTGGAGAATCATTGTGATTAGGTCTTCGTTGACACTTTGTTTACTACAGCATCTTGACACTCACTGTCTTACTGACGGTCCACACTTTCCTTCTGCGTTGTCGCTCTGGACCTTTGGTAAGATTAGGGTAAGAAGAAACTGTGGGGCAGAGAAAAGTGTCCTTTGAAAAGGAGGATTTAACTCTTTGAGGACGAAGGTTTAACTCTGGAATATGACATATCCCTTTGGAGACAATGTGTTAAACCTTTTGTCCTCAAAGGATTAATACTTCGTGTGAGCTATTTCTTATCTACTGTCAATCATGTGATGTTAAAATGTCAACAATGCGTAAATGAGACGGTATTTGTCATTACAAGGTTGATGAACCACACGGGTGTAGACAATCGACTTAGCACACGATACAAGTTATATAAACAGTTTTTTATTTGCAGTTCCTAACAATCACAACCCCCATTATAAATATGACAAAAACGGAATAAAAGTTCTTGGTGCAGCAAGGATAGCAAACAAAATGGGAAAATAAGACAATAAATTAAAGAAGACGTCCTTTATATTCCACAGCCATTAAGAGTTTCTCATTTGGTAATGAAGAAACTTAAGTGGGGAGATGGAGATATGTGACGATGCTGTATTATGTAGCAGTGTTTTGATTCTACAGAAGTAAGGGCTGGGAGAGGGAGAGCTAGGGGGTTTATGGCTGTGGTGGTGGTGTAGATCTGGGCTGGTGATGATGGTGATGGTGTAGGTGTAAGCTAGTGGTGATGGTGTAGGTGTAAGCTAGTGGTGATAGTGTAGGTGTAAGCTAGTGGTGATGGTGTAGGTGTAAGCTGGTGGTGATAGTGTAGGTGTAAGCTAGTGGTGATAGTGTAGGTGTAAGCTAGTGGTGATAGTGTAGGTGTAAGCTAGTGGTGATAGTGTAGGTGTAAGATAGTGGTGATAGTGTAGGTGTAAGATAGTGGTGATAGTGTAGGTGTAAGATAGTGGTGATAGTGTAGGTGTAAGATAGTGGTGATAGTGTAGGTGTAAGCTAGTGTTGATAGTGTAGGTGTAAGCTAGTGGTGATAGTGTAGGTGTAAGCTAGTGGTGATAGTGTAGGTGTAAGCTAGTGGTGATAGTGTAGGTGTAAGCTAGTGGTGATAGTGTAGGTGTAAGCTAGTGGTGATGGTGTAGGTGTAAGCTAGTGGTGATGGTGTACTGTACCGGTAGGGGGAAGGGTGTATACTGTAAGCTAATGGAGGCGTAGGTAGCGGGGGTAGGGTCGAGGGAGAAGGACTTTTACTCGCCTTGGGTCTAAGCAGGGATAAAACGTTTACTGCCTCGCTTCACTCTCGGATCATCCTCGCTTCTTCTCTTATCCCACTTTTTTATATTTAACCGTTTTTTCTTTTCTTTATACCACAGCTCTTGTTTCTGTATTTCGTTTGTGTCTTTATTATCGTCTTTACTTCTTAGCTCGCCTTTATAATTGTGTTCACTAGAAAAGGTCGTGATTTGCCAAAAAGATTGTGGTTAAGTCGGGGAAGAACGGTGAAGGAAGCCGAGTAATAGTAAGATAAGCGACCTGAAAGTATAAACCACCGAAATATTCCGGAATCAATTGAGGGTCTAAACACACTTGATGCAAATGAATCAACAAATAATAATAATAATAATAATAATAATAATAATAATAATAAAAAGTTAAAGAGACATACATCTCTTACAATAAAATTTTCTAAACGGATCTTGTGATGTTTTAATTTAACTTTTACGTGAAAAATTTGAAGATGACATCTTAGCTTTAAAATGGAGACTTTAAGAAAGTTTATTATTATTATTATTTTTTTTTAAGCTTCACATAAATTGTATTGTAGGAGAGGAATGTTAGCAGCGACATAAGGCAAGCTGCTTTGTTGAGGCGGGAAGAAGTAGCCGTAATATATTTAAAGTTGGATTAAAATCATTCGAAGCAAATTGAAAATAAATCGCCATTGAACACTGAAATATGCACAGCCGCTCTAACATTAAATAAGCATATGAAGAACAGAGCCGGATACTACTGCATAATATGTACACGACGGCAAGACAGACAGTACAGACAGACAAAAGTAACAGACTTTACATGATAGCACAGACTCATGACAGACTTTACTCACATGCAATATGGATAGCAATCATGCACACTCAGTCTTGGAACACCGGGTTATCATGCACTGTGGTAGGGGTCGTGGGCGGGGTCCAGGGTGCCCACGACGCGTGCTTCTCGAAGATCCCATGATTCACCTCCTCCAGGAGCTTGTTGCAGGAGGACGAAAGCGTCTGCCTCAAAATGCTGTTCATCTCAGCCTCATAACTGTGTACGGGAGAGGATTCGTCGTGCATTGGAAGGGTTTGTGTCTTACTGTTGGCAGCGCGTGAGGAGTCGCTAAGTGTTCGGGAAGAATTTGTCTGATTTTGATCCTCAAGTGAAGGCAAGTCGTCGGGAATTGAGGCTAGACGTTTGTCAGATCTGACCTTGTGTGAGGGCGAGTCTTCACCTTCTGACGTGGAATTGGTATTAGTATTTGTCCTGTGTGGCCCTAAGACAAACTTATGGCCAGAGGAAGGATTTGGGCCAACAGTCTTGTGTGTTTTGTCGTTAGTTGGCACCTGGGAGATTTGGTGTGCAGCGTGTGGGTGAAGGGAACTACCAAGTGTTAATGTTATCTCTGGGTTAGTCTCGACTGAGGGCTCTTGACTCTTACTGGCACATGATTTTTGATTCTGGTCCTCGTCAAGTCCTGTAGTTTGGGGTCGACCGTTTGAATCAATCTGGACCTTGTTGTTAAAATAAGATTGTTTTTGTTTGTGAGTCAGGTTGTTGTTTTGTGTTTCTTTCTGGGAGTCAACTTGGTTCTGGTGTTGGTCTGTGTCAAGTGTTTGTGTATGGGACGCATCGGAAGATTTGTCAAAACCTTTGTGTTCACCATTTTGATTGACATCAGATACATTATGTATAGAACTGTTAGAGAAATTATGTTTTGTTGTGTCAGACAGTTGACTTCGAGGCCTTTCTGGTGTAACAGGTCTGGAATAAGCAGTGTCTGTGGTTAAGGTTGTTTCCACTTGGAGGAGATGATCGACAAAGACCTGTGGGGAGCACTCGACACCCCCCTGCATGGTCGAGTCCCCCCCGTATGTCCGTCGATCACCCAGTCTCTCAGTCATGCCTAGTACGGTGTTCCTCTTGGTGTTCTTGAGAGTCTGACATTCAACACACGTAGAGCGATGACTCTTCTTGAGTCTCTCACAGTCCTTACAGGTATCACTGACTTTATTATTAGTGTTTACAGAGGACTCTGAGCTGTGTGTGTCGAAAGTACTGAACCAGAGGAGGCGGGTTTGGAATTTTTTTTTGTGGTGGTAAGAGATGTCATGCATTGAGTGTGGGCGTGAGTGTGGGCGGTTGGGATGTGGGTGAGGTGTAGGGGTGCCATTGTTGAGGGAGGGCTGAGACATGCAACTGTTGCACCTGAGGGAGGCATACCTGCGACACGAGGCGGCTTTGTCGAGCTCTGCAAGAAGAAGACCAACCATGCTTATCATGCTGTTATGTTACCATACATCTCCCTAGTTACCATGCACATGGACTACCAGTCACTAGTGGTCTTACTGTTAATATTATTATTGTAGCTCTTATTACTAGTGTTATTATCACTTACTGTACATCCAACACTACTATAAACATTACGCTAGTGTTACAGAAGTTATTATTACTACTTCTACTTCTACTATTACTAAAACTACTACTATTACTATTATTACTAAAATTACTACATGGTAGCTCTCTGTTACTGTACAAGCACTAATGATTCTGTTATTCTTGATATTACTGCAGACACTACTGTTTAAAAGCAACCGTTATGACCATTAAATAGCTACTACCAGATTACTACGACTATTAAAAAAACACGAACATCCCAAGATAACATATGCTCGTGTGTGTGTGTGTGTGTGTGTTGTCAACAAGAGACTCAGAACACAGACGGTGGCTGGGTCGGGTGGGCCGAGAGGCTGCTTACCGTCGCCGCCTCACAGGAACTAATGCTCCCGAATCCCACAACTTTTGAGCTCATCTACTTTTAATTTATCTTCTTCGCCACTGATCAGCCTATTAGCCACTTGGGAGGTTGGTCACATCTACTACGCACTGTTAGTAAGTACTGGACATGTACTGGCTCCAGAATGCTAAGTATCTGTACCCACGCCAGTGTTGGTCAAGTCTGATATCGAATAAGCTCAAACTCGGTGTCGTCACAACACTCTCTGGTAGATTATCCCAAGAATTCACAACTCTGACCCCCAAAACGTTTGCCACTTCTTCAAAGTGATCTGGGGGGTATGACCTGAAGGTGTGACCTGAGTGTGTGACCTGAGGGTGTGACCTTTAGTGGGACGGGCTTATCTTGCCTTGTTAACGGCATCTCGCGGCCTCAATAGAGCCAAGAGAAGGTTCTAATAAGGGATTTTTTGGCTCGACACGCTGGATCTTTTCTACGGGAAGGACGTGGTGGCGAGAGGGTGAGCCGCTTATAGGGAGCTCAAGGGGTAAGAAAGTCTTTCTCAACTCACTGCACAAACAACACATGATGGACGTCCACCACCTCCATCACTCTCACCACCATCCCCAGTACCATCACCACCACCCCCAGTACCATCACTAACACCACCAGTACCATCACTAACACCACCACCCCCAGTACCATCACTATCACCATCACCCCCAGTACCATCACTATCACCACCATCACCCCCAGTACCATCACTAACACCACCAGTACCATCACTAACACCACCACCCCCAGTACCATCACTATCACCACCATCACCCCCAGTACCATCACTAACACCACCACCACCCCCAGTACCACCACTATCACCCCCAGTACCATCACTATCACCACCATCACCCCCAGTACCATCACTAACACCACCAGTACCATCACTAACACCACCACCCCCAGTACCATCACTATCACCATCACCCCCAGTACCATCACTATCACCACCATCACCCCCAGTACCATCACTAACACCACCAGTACCATCACTAACACCACCACCCCCAGTACCATCACTATCACCATCACCCCCAGTATCATCACTATCACCATCACCCCCAGTACCATCACTATCACCACCATCACCCCCAGTACCACCACTATCACCCCCAGTACCATCACTATCACCACCATCACCCCCAGTACCATCACTAACACCACCACCACCCCAGTACCATCACTATCACCGCCATCACCCCCAGTACCATCACTAGCACCACCACCACCCCCAGTACCATCACTATCACCATCACCCCCAGTACCATCACTATCACCACCACCACCCCCAGTACCATCACTAACACCACCACCCCCAGTACCATCACTATCACCACCACCACCCCAGTACCATCACTATCACCAGCACCATCACTATCACCACCACCACCCCCAGTACCATCACTATCACCACCACCACCCCAGTACCATCACTATCACCAGCACCATCACTATCACCACCACCACCCCCAGTACCATCACTAACACCACCACCCCCAGTACCATCACTATCACCACCACCCCCAGTACCATCACTATCACCACCACCACCCCCAGTACCATCACTAGCACCACCACCCCCAGTACCATCACTATCACCACCACCCCCAGTACCATCACTATCACCACCACCACCCCCAGTACCATCACTATCACCACCATCACCCCCAGTACCATCACTATCACCACCACCACCCCAGTACCATCACTATCACCACCACCACCCCCAGTACCATCACTATCACCACCACCCCCAGTACCATCACTATCACCACCATCACCCCCAGTACCATCACTATCACCACCATCACCCCCAGTACCATCACTAACACCACCACCACCCCCAGTACCACCACTATCACCACCACCACCCCCAGTACCATCACTATCACCACCACCACCCCCAGTACCACCACTATCACCCCCAGTACCATCACTATCACCACCACCACCCCAGTACCATCACTATCACCACCACCACCCCAGTACCATCACTATCACCACCACCACCCCAGTACCATCACTATCACCACCACCACCCCAGTACCATCACTATCACCACCACCACCCCCAGTACCATCACTATCACCACCACCACCCCCAGTACCATCACTATCACCACCACCACCCCCAGTACCATCACTATCACCACCACCACCCCCTAGTACCATCACTATCACCAGTACCATCACTATTACCACCACCCCTAGTACCCTCACTACCACCACCACCACCATCACTATCACTGTCATTAGTACCAACATCACTATAACCACCACTATCAATAGCATCACTAACCACCACCACCACCACCACCACCACTATCAACAGCATCACTAACCACCACCACCACCACCATCTCTCGGAGTACCTTAATCTTGTCTGAATAGCGTCCTGGTTTCCGTCTGTGAGCACTTGCACATGTGTGTGTGTGTGTGTGTATGTGTGTGTATGTGTGTATGTGTGCATGTATGTGTATGTGTGTGTGTGTGTGTGTGTGACTCACCTGTGTGGGAGGAGGTGAGGGAGGGGAGGCGAGGTCGGCGACACAGCAGCACCGTCTTGTACGCCTGACGGTACTGTCTGTTCATGATGACGTAAATGACGGGGTTGATACAAGCCGAGATGTAGATCAAGACGTAACCCAGCACGTGTAGACCTGCGGAGAGGACTGTGTTAACACCTGTGTGGTCAGGGGTGGGGTAGACCTTAACACTGTGTGGTCAGGGGTGGGGTAGACCTTAACACTGTGTGGTCAGGGGTGGGGTAGACCTTAACACTGTGTGGTCAGGGGTGGGGTAGACCTTAACACTGTGTGGTCGGGGGTGGGGTAGACTTTAACACTGTGTGGTCAGGGGTGGGGTAGACCTTAACACTGTGTGGTCAGGGGGGTAGGGTAGACCTTAACACTGTGTGGTCAGGGGTGGGGTAGACCTTAACACTGTGTGGTCAGGGGTGGGGTAGACCTTAACACTGTGTGGTCAGGGGTGGGGTAGACCTTAACACTGTGTGGTCGGGGGTGGGGTAGACTTTAACACTGTGTGGTCAGGGGTGGGGTAGACCTTAATACTGTGTGGTCAGGGGTGGGGTAGACCTTAACACTGTGTGGTCAGGGGTGGGGTAGACCTTAACACTGTGTGGTCGGGGGTGGGGTAGACTTTAACACTGTGTGGTCAGGGGTGGGGTAGACCTTAACACTGTGTGGTCAGGGGGGTAGGGTAGACCTTAACACTGTGTGGTCAGGGGTGGGTAGACCTTAACACTGTGTGGTCAGGGTGGGGTAGACCTTAACACTGTGGTCAGGGTGGGTAGACTTAACACTGTGTGGTCAGGGTGGGGTAGACCTTAACACTGTGTGGTCAGGGGTGGGGTAGACCTTAACACTGTGTGGTCAGGGTAGGTAGACCTTACACTGTGTGGTCAGGGGTGGGGTAGACCTTAACACTGTGTGGTCAGGCGGGTGCTTAACCGTGTGGTCAGGGGGGTAGACCTGAACACTGTGTGGTCAGGGGGTAGGGTAGACCTTAACACTGTGTGGTCGGGGTGGGTACCTGACCTGTGGTGGGGGGTTAGACCTTAACACTGTGTGGTCAGGGGTGGGGTAGACCTTAACACTGTGTGGTCAGGGGTGGGGTAGACCTTAACACTGTGTGGTCAGGGGTGGGGTAGACCTTAACACTGTGTGGTCAGGGGTGGGGTAGACCTTAACACTGTGTGGTCAGGGGGGTAGGGTAGACCTTAACACTGTGTGGTCAGGGGTGGGGTAGACCTTAACACTGTGTGGTCAGGGGTGGGGTAGACCTTAACACTGTGTGGTCAGGGGTGGGGTAGACCTTAACACTGTGTGGTCAGGGGTGGGGTAGACCTTAACACTGTGTGGTCAGGGGTGGGGTAGACCTTAACACTGTGTGGTCAGGGGTAGGGTAGACCTTAACACTGTGTGGTCAGGGGTGGGGTAGACCTTAACACTGTGTGGTCAGGGGTGGGGTAGACCTTAACACTGTGTGGTCAGGGGTGGGGTAGACCTTAACACTGTGTGGTCAGGGGTGGGGTAGACCTTAACACTGTGTGGTCAGGGGGGTAGGGTAGCCCTTAACACTGTGTGGTCAGGGGTGGGGTAGACCTTAACACTGTGTGGTCGGGGGGGGGGTAGCCATTAACACTGTGTGGTCAGGGGGTAGGGTAGCCCTTAACACTGTGTGGTCAGGGGTGAGGTAGACCTTAACACTGTGTGGTCAGGGGGTAGGGTAGCCCGTAACAGTGTGTGGTCAGGGGGGTAGCCATTAACACTGTGTGGTCAGGGGGGTAGGGTAGACCTTAACACTGTGTGGTCAGGGGTGGGGTAGACCTTAACACTGTGTGGTCAGGGGTGGGGTAGACCTTAACACTGTGTGGTCAGGGGGTAGGGTAGCCCTTAACACTGTGTGGTCAGGGGTGGGGTAGACCTTAACACTGTGTGGTCAGGGGTGGGGTAGACCTTAACACTGTGTGGTCGGGGGGGTAGTCATTAACACCTGTGTAGTCAGAGGGGTAGCCCTTAGCACCTGTTTGGTCAAGGGGTAAGGTAGCCCGTAACAGTGTGTGGTCAGGGGGTAGGGTAGCCCGTAACAGTGTGTGGTTAGGGGGGTAGCCATTAACACCTGTGTAGTCAGGGGGTAGGGTAGCCCATACCAGTGTGTAGTTTGGGGGGTAGCCATTAACACCTGTGTAGTCAGGGGGTAGGGTAGCCCATACCAGTGTGTAGTTTGGGGGGTAGCCATTAACACCTGTGTAGTCAGAGGGGTAGCCCTTAACACTGTGTGGTCAGGGGTGGGGTAGCCATTAACACTGTGTGGCCAGGGGGAGTAGTCATTAACACCTGTGTAGTCAGAGGGGTAGCCCTTAGCACCTGTTTGGTCAGGGGGTAGGGTAGACCTTAACACCTGTATAGTCAGGGGGTAGCCCTTAACACCTGTTTGGTCAGGGGGTAGGGTAGCCTTTAACACGTGTGTGGTTATGGACTACAAGTTTCTCGCAGGAAAATATGTCAACAACAAGGGAAATTTTAATGGGTTTTGCCATTATAAAACTTGAGTGTGTTAGTCCGCCTGTTGGACTCACCTGGGGAACGAGGAACTACACCCAGCCTCTGACCTTACCTGTCCTGTGATCTAACCTAACCTTACCAAGTTCATCTCACCTGCTCTCTGGTCTCACTTGAACCATCTCACTCTGTCTCTGGTCTCACCTGGTCTCTGGAATCAATTGGTCTTTAGTCTCAATTGATCTCTGATCTCACATGACCTCTGATATCAACTGGTGTCTGGTCTCACCTGGGTAGTTGACCTTCTTGTCCAGGTTCTTGACGAGGGTGATGGGCAGGTAGGTGATGAGGAAGGCGATGAAGATGATGAGGACCATCTTGGTGATCCTCCACTCATTCCTGCGTCGCTTGGCCTCACGCTCCACCTGGGGGAGAGGTCACCAGGTGGGACGCAGTGTCGTTAGTGGGGTCAGTAGATGGGCAAGGGGTCGATAGCAACATCGAAGTAAAAGTGAATCCCTCAGGCCTGATGGCCCGTTAGGGACAGTGTAGATATAGCCCTCAATACACAAGGAGGCAGCGTGGCCAGTACTGAATCTGACAGCCTTCATTCCTCCAGCTAACATTACACCTATTCTCAGCCAGGTAGAGTGGGAGTGTCCCGAGCGAGAGTGAACGACTCTGGATAGATAGCGAGCTTTATATCCACTCGGCCACCGCTGTCCTTACCAATGGGGAGGTGAGAGAAATAAACAAAAGGTTAAAAGATGAAGAAGTAAAAGCTTATGAAGTCTGTTGACTTCTGTCTGTGATGAGCACAGTAAGGCGGAGAACACTGTGGACCATAACACTGTTCACTCAACACGAGTACAGTAATGTCTCCTCAGAGTATTGCGACAGTGACTTGTGATGTATCCGGCAGTCACAGCACAGTGTGTAAAGGAGGCAGATCAACACACCTACTTTAGTGATAATCATTTAATTCTAAATAAAATCTACAGACGAATTTACTAGAATAATTATATTTTTTTCCCAAAGGAGGTTCAACATGTTACTGGTGCAGTGGCTGGACGTATTTACTTAGGAACATAAGAACATAAGAATGGAGGACACTGCAGCGGGCCTATTGGCCCATACTGGACAGTCCCATTTACACCCAACCCCTATCGTTCATTTATCAATCCAACCTATGTTTGAAGCTATCCAGCGTATTCGAGTTAATGATGTTGTTTGGTAACTTATTCAACGCGTCCACTACTCTGTTTCCAAACCAGTGTTTACCTATCTCGCGCCTAAATCTAAATTTGTCTAATTTAAAATCATTGTTACGAGTTCGCTCCTGGTTGGATAGTTTGAGTACCTTTGTAATGTCCCCTTTCTTTAGCCCTGACTTCCATTTATACAACTCGATCATATCGCCCCTCACTCTACGTCTCTCGAGGGAGTGCAAATTAAGATGCTTTAACCTGTCTCTGTACTCAAGGTTCCCAATGCTCGGGATTAGTCTTGTCATTCTCCTCTGAATTCTTTCTAGGGATTCTATATCCATTCTGTAGTACGGTGACCAGAACTGAACTGCTTAATCTAAGTGAGGCCTCACAAGCGCAAGATATTTCATAGTTTTAGGTTAACCTCGCTAGTCTTGTAACTAACACTCCTTCGTTTGAACCCAAGTACTTTGTTGGCCTTGTTTCTACCAAATTTACATTGTTTACTTGGCTTAAGATTCCTACATCTGGCGCCTTAGGCGTTGACGTCAACCATGTCACCCATGTCACCGGGAATCAACCGAATAAATTATGTTATCCCAGAAGGTGTGAGTGAGTGTCAAGTGCCTCACCTTGGTTATTACTCTGGACTGTGGCTGCAAGGAAGGGCCGGAGGGGTGGGAGCCGTTCATGCTGCGGGAGCTGTGTTGCCGCATGCGTTTCTCAGACCTGTAAAAAAAATATATATATACTGTATATTCAGGACCGAGAAATAAGAAGACCTGTATTAAGTGTAAAATTTTGTCTTAAGACCAACGTGTACAGTAGTTCAAATATGTGTTCTTAAATGAAACAAAACCGACCTCACTTAAAGTCAAAATTTGTCTTAGGTAAATTTACATGTATAGTACTGTAGTTGTGTCCAAGATGACACAAACAATGAAGACTTCATCATCACAAAACTCTGGATCACTTGAGGATTAATTATCTTTAACCTGATGATTAAACGCATTAACGCTAACCTAACCTAACCTAACCTAACCTAACCTAACCTACCCCGCAGGTAACAATAGGTTGTTTAATTATCAGGTAAGATAAAATGGGGTGCCTAGCCTTCACATGATCCGACTTTGTTAACCAAACGTGAGAGATTAACACCCGGTTGTCCTACACACTTGTGGATGACGAAAAAGATGAGCGAGTAGCAGATGACGATGACGATGGCGGGGACACAGAAGCCCAGGCCGAACAACACCTGCTTCGGCGACTTGTTGTTGTCGTCCAGGATGGAGCACGTCTGGAGGCGACGGTCGAACCCGAAACGACCTGTATGGGGGAGCTGGTGTGAGTAGTGTACCCTGATGACACCCTAATGTACCATAGTGTACCAATGTACCACAGTGTACCATAGTGTATCATAATGTAATGTACCATAATGTGCCAGTGTACCATAGTGTGCTGTTCCTTTGTTATACCATAATGTACCATGCACCATCCGCCACAGTGTACCTACGTACCCCATTTGCTGAGGAGTGTGGGCAGCAGCATGATGAAGGCGAACACCCAACAGAAGGCGATCATAAGGGCGATCCATCCCTTCCTGTACACCAGCTTGTACACGCTGAAGTGGGCGATCATAATGTACCTGTGGGGGCGGTGGTGGCTTAGTGGGGGTGGCTTAGTTGGGGGTGGGGAGGCTTAGTTGGGGGTGGGGTGGCTTAGTTGGGGTGGGGTGGCTTAGTGGGGGTGGGGTGGCTTAGTGGGGGTGGGGTGGCTTAGTGGGGGTGGGGTGGCTTAGGGGGGGGGGCTTAGTGGGGGTGAGGTGGCTTTGTGGGAGTGGGGTGGCTTAGTGGGGGTGAGGTGGCTTAGTTGGGGTGGGGTGGCTTAGTGGGGAGGCTTAGTTGGGGTGGGATGGCTTAGTTAGGGCGGTGGTGGTTTAGTGGGGGTGAGGTGGCTTAGTGGGAGTGGGGTGGCTTAGTTAGGGCGGTGGTGGCTTAGTGGGGGTGGAGTGGCTTAGTTAGGGCGGTGGCGGCTTAGTGGGGGTGAGGTGGCTTAGTGGGAGTGGGGTAGCTTAGTTGGGGTGGCGTGGCTGAGTGAGTGATGTGGCTTAACGGGGGGTGTTTTAGTGGTTTAGTAGGGAATGGCTTAGTAGGGGTGACTTAGTGGAGGGTGGCTTAGTGGTGGTCGGTCAATGAGGGATAGTTTAGTACATGTGGCTTAACAGGCATTCAAAAGATAAACAAATACAGTATCAGGTTTATGGAAGTAACAACCAAAACTATACATTCGCCAATAACTGAGAGTTGAACTATTCGGATTACGTGATTAAATACCTTGTAAACAGATGGAAACGACTCATTGAACATAGTGGTAGACTGGAGGGTTGGAGGGAAGGTGGAGGGTTGGAGGGGAGTATGGGAGAGGAGGTTCTATGGTATACAGGTGTGTGTGTGTGTCTTACCTGTTGATGGTGATCATGGCAATGGAGAGAAGTGACACCGCGACATTCCAGTACCTGTAAAATAGAGCATACCTGTAGCAGGGGGGGGGGGTAATGTTCTCTCTCTCTCTCTCTCTCTCTCTCTCTCTCTAATAGTGTGCAGAATTTGAAATATTTCTTGCGAGTATTAAAAATGAAAGAAAGAAAATAGATAAATAGACGTACAATAAGGGAGTGACACCAAGTTCTTAAAAATAAATGAGAGAGAGCAGTAGTATGGAATGGGAGAAGCCTCGTTTGTCAAGGAGCCTCACGGGAAGGGACAAGAGCCTCAAGTAACCTTACCAGGAAACCAAGAGCCTCAAGGAGCCTCAGCGGAAGAGCAAGAGCCTTACCTAAGCAGGGGGAACAAGGTACATATCCATCCTTCGCCCCAGATCCACTTGCCGGCGAGGAACCTGGAGACCTCCCACGGCAGCACCAACACACAGAAGAGGAAGTCGGCCACACACAAGCTACGAAGAATGATGTTGTTAGTCCTAACTTCAACTACTGAACTAGGTCTCTAATTTACTCTACCTGAGGTACCTGTGGCGATATTTGAGGACCTGTAAGACTACTTGAGAACCTGTGAGACTACCTGTGGCACTACATAAGGAACCTGTGAGACTACCTGTGGCACTGTGACCTGAGGAACCTGTGAGACTACTTGTGGCACTACCTGAAGAACCTGTAAGACTACCTATGGCAATATTTAAAGAACCTGTAAGACTACCTATGGCAATATTTGAAGAACATGCAAGACTACCTGAAGCAATATTTGAAGAACCTGTAAGACTACCTATGGCCCTACCTGAGGAACCTGTGAGACTATCTGACGTAGACATCCAATACTACCTGATGATGAAGGCAGCGGTGACGTTCCTGACGCGGGGACAGCGGAGGAGAGCGAGGATGGTGAGGAAGTTCCCTGTCAGACCCAACACCATGTAGCCGATGAACAGCACCGCTATGAACGTCGCCACGCCCCGCGACATCCTGCAGGGGAGACAGAGGGGGTGAGGAGGGTTATTACAGGGGCGCTGGGTGTTGTGTGCTGCTGGGGGAGAGGAGAAAGAGGTGTGTGGGGGTGAGGGTGAAAGGGGGGGGGGGGGATTTGTCAGGGAAGAGGAGGGGGTGAGAAAGGATGTATGTCTGTGTTTTAGTCTAATATTTGTCGTGTACAGTATGCCACGTTTATGTATCATACACACACACACACACACGTACACACACATGTATTATACACGTCCTGCGCCCCAAGACGTGTCAACAACTCACTCATCACTTCATCAGCTAATTAGACCCCTGGTCAGTATTGGTGACTTTTGTTTATTGAGTCAGCTGATTACACATTTGTTTATGTCGTCAGCTGATCACACACCTCCTCAGTGTTTTCATTTACTCAGCTGTTTCTCGGGTCAGATAAGTCGACTTTACGTCTAATTATTTTTTTAACTCTTCAGATGGGCGCTGTAAACGCTTCTGCGCTTCCTCTTAAAAAATATCTATTGTCTAAGTATTAATATTTCTTGTAACACTTACAACATTTACAGTACCTGCTTTTATTGTACCACCAAAACCGTTTTATCGGAAATTATCACGTAAAAAGATAAGTAATTACCATTGTAATAAACATATTTGCCAACTTGACATAATCCCGACAGCTCTGGCCTCTTGTTCAACCTTATTACTGTACAACCCAGTTGTGCTGCTCCCCCATTATTCTCATGTTTTTAAATTCCACTGTAATTTATGTATATATAAAAAACAAAATTAAATAAACTAAAAACTAAAAAATAATAATTAAATAAAATATATAAATATTGAAGTGATAACCGTGGTAACATTATGAGATGTTCTTATTACCACCATGCTATTGTACTATTCCAGATGATACTAAATGTTACATAATACTTCCTTGAGATAAATGTATAGTATATATCAGGTGCCTACAGGAGAGCTCAGGTTCTCAACTGGCTCAGCCATGTTAACATTGTTATTATTATCCACTCTGTATCTGTGTTTTTCTGGCTAAATAAACTGTTTCAATTCAATTCAACCTTGCACAGGATGTAAGGGGGTGCCCAATAAACTAGCCCTCTCGTGGACAATCTAAAAATCAAAATAAAAAACTCATCTTCTCTGTCTAATTCTCTATGGACGGAGAAGGAAAGACAGTAAGGAGGTGGGGGAGATAATGGAGTGTGAGGGGTGAGGAAGGATAGAGGAATATGGTTGTGGGGAGACGGGAACGAGGAAGTGTGGGAGAAGGAGGGACGCCGTGGATGGGAAGGCAAAGATAGGATATGAGAGGGGGGGAGGGGAGAGTATAAGAGGAGGGAGGAAGGAAGTAGAGGATACGAGGAAGGGAGGGGAGGAGTGGGGGGAGGGAAGGGGAAAGTGTGAAGGAAGGAAGGAAGGAAGGCAGGAAGGAAGGAAGGCAGTCTAATAATGAGAATTTATTAACAATTTCGTCTGTCTTTTGTGAGATGACGAGAAAGAACAGATATTCACAACTCAAATTTCTTATAAAATTGATCACTAATTTTTTTCTCCAATAAATATCCACAGGGAAAAAATATATATACATGTAAACAAAAAAATCTTATATAAATTTACATATTATACATAACGGTAAAAGCCGACAATTACTACAGTCAATTACTACAGTCAATTACTACAGTCAGCCACTACAGTCAACCACTACTATCTTACACACTACCACTACTATCGTACACAACACCACTACTATCGTACACACCACCACTACCATCTTACACACCACCACTACTATCTAACACACTACCACTACTATCTTACACAACACCACTACTATCTTACACACTACTACTTACTATCTTACACAACACCACTACTATCGTACACACTACCACTACTATCTTACACACCACCACTACTATCTTACACAACACCACTACTATCTTACACACCACCACTACTATCTTACACAACACCACTACTATCTTCCACAACACCACTACTATCTTACACACTACCACTACTATCTTACACAACACCACTACTATCTTACACACCACCACTACTATCTTGCACACCACTACTATCTTACACACAACCACTACTATTTTACACACTACCACTACTATCTTACACAACACCACTACTATCGTACACACTACCACTACTATCTTACACAACACCACTACTATCTTACACACAACCACTACTATTTTACACACTACCACTACTATCTTACACAACACCACTACTATCTTACACACCACCACTACTATCTTACACAACACCACTACTATCTTACACACTACCACTATTATCGTACACAACACCACTACTATCTTACACAACACCACTACTATCTTACACACCACCACTACTATCTTACACAACACCACTACTATCGTACACACTACCACTACTATCGTACACAACACCACTACTATCGTACACAACACCACTACTATCTTACACACCACCACTACTATTTTACACACCACCACTACTATTTTACACACCACCACTACTATCTTACACAACACCACTACTATCGTACACAACACCACTACTATCTTACACAACACCACTACTATCTTACACAACACCACTACTATCTTACACACCACCACTACTATTTTGCACACTACCACTACTATTTTACACACCACCACTACTATCTTACACACGAACCACTACTATCTTACACAACACCACTACTATCTTACTCAACACTACCACTACTATCTTATACACCACCACTACCATCTTACACAACACCACTACTATCTTCCACAACACCACTACTATCTTACACACCACCACTACTATCTTACACACCACCACTACTATTTTACACACCACCACTACTATCTTACACACCACCACTACTATCTTACACAACACCACTACTATCTTACACAACATCACTACTATCTTGCACCACAACACCACTACTATCTTACACAACACCACTACTATCTTACACAACACCACTACTATCTTACACAACACCATTACTATCTTGCACCACAACACCACTACTATCTTACACAACACCACTACTATCTTACACAACACCATTACTATCTTACACAACACCACTACTATCTTACACAACACCATTACAATCTTACACAACACCACTACAATCTTACACAACACCATTACTATCTTACACAACACCATTACTATCTTACACAACACCATTATTATCTTACACAACACCACTACAATCTTACACAACACCACTACTAACACAACACCACTACTATCTTACACAACACCACTACTATCTTACACAACACCATTACTATCTTGCACCACAACACCACTACTATCTTACACAACACCACTACTATCTTACACAACACCATTACTATCTTACACAACACCACTACTATCTTACACAACACCACTACAATCTTACACAACACCATTACTATCTTAAACAACACCATTACTATCTTACACAACACCATTACTAACTTACACAACACCATTGTTATCTTACACAACACCACTACTATCTTACACAACACCATTATTATCTTACACAACACCATTACTATCTTACACAACACCACTACTATCTTACACAACACCATTATTATCTTACACAACACCACTACTATCTTACACAACACCATTACTATCTTACACAACACCATTATTATCTTACACAACACCATTACTATCTTGCACCACAACACTAGTATCACCTCATCACCCACTTGGCTATCTCTGAGGCAGCCGCTTCATCCTCCAACGCAAGATGTTCCTCCCACGTGTTGTTGGCTGTGAAACCGAGTTGCTCTGGGAAAGACTGTAAGGCGTTCATAGTGGTGGCTGTAAAGAGAGAGGCGTTAGTGGTGGGGGGATAATAATAATAATAATAATAATAATAATAATAATATTAATGATAATAATAATAATAATATAAATAATAATATTAATAATAACATTAATATTGATATTAATATTAATATTAATATTATTAATATTAATATTAATATTAATAATAATAATAATAATAATAATAATAATAATAATAAAAATAATAATATTAATGATAATAATAATGATAATAATAATATAAATAATAATATTAATAATAACATTAATATTAATATTGATATTAATATTAATATTAATATTATTAATATTAATATTAATATTAATAATAATAATAATAATAATAATAATAATAATAATAATAATAATAATAATAATAATAATAATATCACACACACACAGCTTACATTCTCATTCTACTGCTGGCAGGGTACTCTACAGTAGTTAACTATAAGAATTACTTTGTACCTAAACCACTTGAGCAAGACGCCTTAATACCCTGCCAAATGCCCCAGTACCCGTGTGTGTGTGTATATATATATATATATATATATATATATATATATATATATATATATATATATATATATACATATACTGTCTCTATACCAATCCATTGTTGTTATATTTCAGCCTTCCATCACGGGCTTCACGAGACAGTATCACAAGATAGGTTCAGTACTGTCAATATTCTTGTTGTTGTTGTTGTTGTGGATACTGTTGTTGTTGTTGTTGTTATTGTTGTTGTGGTGGTGGTTGTTGTTGTCATTGTTGTTTTTGTTGTTGTTGTTGTTGTTGTTCACTTTACGTCTGTGTCATCATTCTGGTTAAAATAAACCCCCCCGCCTCCTACCCTCCCCTTCCCCCCTCCCTCCCCTCCCTCCTCCCCTCCTCTTTCCCCCCTCCCTCCCCTCCCTCCCTCCCCTCCTCTTTCCCCCTCCCTCCCCTCCCTCCTCCCCTCCCCATTACTGCCAAAAATGTTGTCTTGTTACACCTCAACCACCACCACCACCCCTTCTCAACATTCATTACCTGTAACCCAACCTAACCCTGAAACACCCTAGACCCATCCCGTCACCACTCCATCCATGTACGGTACCTATCCACTAACCAACCACTCTTTCACGAGCCCTTAGCGACTCCTCCAAACCTAAGAGATGGATGGGTCTCTGGGAGTCACTCATATTACAAACTAGTTCTTCTGTATCTTTGTTTTGTATCTCTGTATCGTGGTGGCTGTAACTAAGAAGGTCGACTTACTTACTCTTGAGATCGTCTGAGTTCATCTTATGTTTTATTATCTTTTATTTTTATTTATTTTGTTTTTTATTTCCTTGTTGTGGATTCCTTTAGTGAGACGAGGGTAATATAATGTTTAAATGATCTGCTGCTACTATTACTACTATTACTACTCTCTCTCTCTCTCTCTCTCTCGGCTTATTACTGAGGGCAACAAGAGGAAATAAAAAACAGGAAAGTTTGTAGTATATCTGATATTTACTTCATCCTACAAAAATACGAAAGCGATAAAAATGCATGATAGCTTAACTTAGGTCTCAGGAAGCTTATATCAGCAGGCAGCTATCAAACAGGGAGGTACTACCGCCTGGGAAGATATTGGAAGCAAATTGTCGTCTAATGGTAGACCCTGCTGCCATATGGCATAACGAAAATTGTGACCAAGTCCCAGGTTGCTAATCTGACTTTCTGCCTCATTTACACACAATTGCAGGGTCTCAATTGTTTCTCTTACCATTGACAACACAACATACAGGTACATATATTGTTTCTCACTTATTAATATTTTTAATTTTTATTTTTTTATTTATTTATGGCTCTTTATTATTACAAGGGGTATTATTATTTAAAATTTTTATAAATTTGTATTATTATTATTTTTTTATTATAATTGTTATTTATTTTTAAATATTTTATTATTATTATTATTATTATTATTATTATTTTCTTTTATTATAATTGTTATTTATTTTATATATTTTTATTACTTTTAATATTATTATTATCATAATAATTATTATTATTTTATTATATTTTCGCCCCCCCAGGCCTTGATGTGGGTCATTAAAAATGATCTGTGCCCGGGTGGGCTAATGCCCGTAGAAAAAAAAAAATAAAAAATCAGTGCTAACCTAACGTAACCTAACGTGACGTAACCTAAAGTAACCTAACCTCACCTTTCTTGTCGTTACAGTTTAAACGATAATAGTAGAGTAAGAGACGACACAGTGAGGAGGGGGGATCTGTTTACATGTGACGTCATCCGAACCCTTAGGAGCCAGGGTGACGGAGGGCTTCTGTCAAACCCCCTCTAGCTCCTGTCTTACTTTCACACACACACACACACACACACACACACACACACACAGTAACTTAACCGCCAACTTACCATACATTACGACAAGTCAACAAAATTAATCTAAGTGACAGAACTTATCCAACCAGGCAGCGAAAGAGGAAGAGGAGGAGAAGGAGAAGTAGAAGTAGGAGAATATGGAAAAAAAAGAAAAGGAAGAAAGGGAAGAGGAGGAAAAAGAGGAGGAGGAAAGGGAGGAAGAGAAAGAGCAGGAGGAGAGGAGGAAAAAACGGAGGAAAAGTAGGAAGAGAAGGTAGAGAAGAGGAGGAGGCTGGAGGAGGAAGATACGAGGAGGAGGAAGAGGAGAGGAGGAGGAAGAGGAGAAAGAGGAGGAAGAGGAGAAAGAGGTGGAGGAGGAGGAGGTTAATGTTCTCACGAGTATCTTAAGATTGTATTTAATAAGGACAAGTCACTCTCAGTTAAGTGTCTCTAACTCTCCTTCAAGGTTACGAGTGATCAACACACACACACCTGGTTGCTATTCCCTCTCGCCTTGATAAATGGTGGAGAAAAAAAAAAGAAAAAAGAAAGAAAAAAGAAAAAAGAAAGATAGAAAGAAAGAAAAAAAGAAACAAAAGAAAAAGAAAAGAAAAAAAGAAAGAAAAAAGAAAGAAAAAGAAACAAAAGAAAGAAGGAAAGAAAAAAAGAAAGATAGAAAGAAAGAAAAAAGAAAAAGAAAAAAAAGAAAGAAAAAAGAAAGGAAAAAGAAAGAAAGAAAAGAAAGAAAGAAAGAAAGAAAAGTTTCACCCATCCCAATAATATCACTCTCAACCCCATCCCATTTTTAGGCTACACAGGTAATCAAGTCTACCTGTACTAATATGGCTTTACACACTAGGGTCACTCACTACCAAACGTTCATACAACCACAGCACAAACAGTTCAATGTAGTATATGTTTTCACCGATGCGCCAGTCAGCTCTATGAATTGTAAACCTAACTGACCCATAACTTTTTGGACACACCCCGTTTTGATATTGCTCGAGTTCATTACTTACCCCTAGTCTAACCTAACCCGAGATTGTTGCGGTAGTGGTGGTGGTAGTGGTAATAGTGGTGGTAGTGGTGATAGTAGTGACGGTAGTAGTAGTGGTAGTGGTTATAGTGGTAGTAGTGGTAGTGGTAGTAGTGGTAGTAGTGGTGGTGATAGTGGTGGTAGTAGGAAGCTATATGTGACCCAAGATAGTGGTAGTAGTGGTGGTAGTAGTGGTAATGGTGGTAGTAGTGGTGGTGGTGGTGGTGGTGGTAGTGGTGGCAGTAGTGGTGGTAGTAGTGGTAATAGCTGTGGTAGTGGTGGTAGTGGTAGTAGTGGTAATAGTGGTGGTAGTAGTAGTAGTGGTGGTGGTAGTGGTAGTGGTGGCAGTAGTGATGGTAGTAGTGGTAATAGCTGTGGTGGTAGTGGTAGTAGTAGGAAGCTATATGTGACCCAAGATAGTGGTAGTAGTGGTGGTAGTGGTGGTAGTAGTGGTGGTAGTAGTGGTGGTAGTGGTGGTGGTAGTAGTGGTAATAGCTGTGGTAGTGGTGGTAGTGGTAGTAGTGGTGGTAGTAGGAAGCTATATGTGACACAAGATAGTGGTAAGACACTACCCCATGGTGGTGTCCCACGGCCTCTCCTCCGTCTTGCTCACCACACACTACAGCTACCACGAGTGACGGCACCCTCCATCACCACACATCACCACACATCACCCCTCCATCACCACACATCACCACACATCACCCCTCCATCACCACACATCACCTCTCCATATACGTTCATGGATCTCATTTCAATGCTCCTCATTCACCAAGTTTACACAGAGACATAATTAACAGGTGTAAACATAATTAATTAACAGGTGTAAACATAATTAACAGGTGTAAACAAAATTAATTAACAGGTGTAAACATTATTAACAGGTGTAAACATAATTAACAGGTGTAAACATTATTAATTAACAGGTGTAAACATTATTAACAGGTGTAAACATAATTAACAGGTGTAAACATAGAGAATAGTGATAACGTCGTATAGGTGTGGATCAGAGGTAATTAACCCTGAGGTACTTACTTAACGATGACTATTTAATCTGCACTTGGGTTACTTCTGCCTTAAAACAACTTCATCGTCAGTGTTTATGTAATGTGATGACTCTGTTAGTTATCCTTGGTTTACTTTTGTTTACTGTTTACTATTGTTTGTGTACCTTTACATATTGAGTCTTGGGAACCTCTGTGTTGTTTGACTATCTAGCTGTCTCTCTATCTATCCTCAGTCAACGATCACGGGGGGAATAGATAAAGCGGCCAGCAACGGGAGCCTTTGGGTTAATTAGACACGGTTCTCATCTCCAGTCATGAGGACGAGAAAAAAAAATTAAGTAAGTGAGAATCTGAGAATTTGGAGCCATGAGGCGAGGTCAGTGGTGAGCCAGGATAGCCATGAGGCGAGTTCAGTGGTGAGCCAGAAGAGCCGTGAAACGAGGTCGGTGGTGAGCCAAGAGAGCCGTGAGGCGAGGTCAGTGGTGAGCCAGGAGAGCCGTGAGAAGCAAGGAGGTAGCCGGCCTGGGACGCGGTAACCTGACCACTGCGACAGCTGATGGCGCTAGTGTTGTCAAGGTGGCGCACGGCCCGTCACACTCCTCTCTCTCTCTCTCCCTCCTCCAACATCTTCTCTCACGACCTTCTCACTCGACTTCTCTTGTAGTAACCATATCCTGGAGCTCTTCTCTCACCCCCCAGCTATCCTTTTTATTCACGTCTCTCTCTCCCCAGTCTGCTGTTCTGTGACGGGAGACAAGGCCCGGAGGAGTAAACCAAGAGGGTGTGAGTGTCGGGTCGGGCGTGCAGAGTTGCCCAAACTGTCTTCTTCCCCAGGAGGTTTTTGCTGGCCAGACCGTGTTGTCGCAGTGATCCGGGATATCACTCTATTGTCCCGCCATGTCTTGGCTCCCTCGCCCAGGGATTGTTGGCGGGTTTTTGCACTGTTGTTGATTTCATATGCAGAGGCGCAGCAGCCATCGGTGTTTCTTTAAGCGGCTATTGTGTGTTGCGGCTCTTAGTGTCGCGTTTCATTGTCCAGTGAAGCCTAAGTATTCAATATATACGACCAACAGGTGTGAACTTACGACTCCAGAAGGTACGTAATCCACCACAGCTCAGCCTAGGGCACCTTAGTAACCACCTTCACCAAACTACCACCCTAAGGAACCAGATCAACTGAAGAATACCCCCCCCCCACCCTCCCTCCAGTTTATTTCACCAGAGGATTAACCACTTCAACACGATCTGGGGGGGGGGGGGGGAGTTAGGTTAGGATGGTTAATCTTTAGGTGATCCATGGAAGGTAATTTAACTATTGAACCCCCTAAACGCCTCTCTCTCTCTCTCTCTCTCTCTCTCTCTCTCTCTCTCTTGTGCAAACACACTTGAGAGTAATTACAAGTGACTGACTGTCGATCACCTATATCTTCACCAGACCCGACCCCCATAACCCGTGTCCAGGTCTGAAGCTATTGTTAGGTCACAGCGCATAACTGACACACACACACACACACACACACACACTTGCATATTCCACTTAGAGACACGCACATATACACGCTAAATCTCAAAATACAAACATAAATATACACGCACATATTAGACAAACATACACACACACAAACACCAACCTAACCTAAATATACAACAGGACAAATAAAGAGAAAAAGATGGAATTAGAGACGGGACTAGTTCAAGCTCTCGTCATCAGTTGCCAGTTAGTGTAAACAACGGCAGAACTATTACCCCACAAGGCAGAAAACATAACACACAAACACACACGCACACACACACACACACACACACACACACATTACTAGTAAACTATAAGAACTAGTTTATACCTTAACCACGTGAGCATGATGCCTTAATACCCTGCCGAGTGCCCCAGCACCCTGCTCTACGTCATCCTGAATCATCCTGCGGCATCCTACGTCATCCTCAATCATCCTGCGGCATCCTACGTCATTCTTAATCAACCTGAGGCATCCTACGTCATCCTTGATCATCCTGCGGCATCATTAATCATCCTGAGGCATCCTACATCATCCTGAGGCATCCTACGTCATCTTTAATCATCTTAAGGCATCCTACGTCATCCTTAATCATCCTGCGGCATCCTACGTCATCCTTAATCATCTTAAGGCATCCTACGTCATCCTACATCATCCTGAGGCATCCTACATCATCCTGCGGCATCCTACGTCATCTTTAATCATCTTAAGGCATCCTACGTCATCTTTAATCATCTTAAGGCATCCTACGTCATCCTACATCATCCTGAGGCATCCTGCGTCATCCTTAATCATCCTGCGGCATCCTTAATCATCCTGAGGCATCCTACATCATCCTGAAGCATCCTACGTCATCTTTAATCATCTTAAGGCATCCTACGTCATCCTTAATCATCCTGAGGCATCCTACGTCATCCTTAATCATCCTGCGGCATCCTACGTCATCCTGAGGCATCCTACGCCATCCTTAATCATCCTGAGGCATCCTACGTCATCCTTAATCATTCTGCGGCATCCTACGTCATTCTTAATCATCCTACGTCATCCTAAGTTGTCCTACGTCATCTTGAGTCATCCTACGGCATCCTGAATTATACTACGTCATCCTGAGTCATCCTACGGGATCCTGAATCATCCTACGTCATCCTAAGTTATCCTACGTCATTCTTAATCATCCTACGGCATCCTAGGTCATCTTTAATCATCCTGCGTCATCCTTAATCATCTTGAGTCATCCTACAGCATCCTGAATCATTCTACGTCACCCTGAGTCATCCTACGGAATCATTGAATCATCCTACGTCATCCTAAGTTATCCTACGTCATCTTGAGTCATCCTACGGCATCCTGAATCATTCTACGTCACCCTGAGTCATTCTACGGAATCATAGAATCATCCTACGTCATCCTAAGTTATCCTACGTCATCTTGAGTCATCCTACGGCATCCTGAATTATACTACGTCATCCTGAGTCATCCTACGGACTCATTGAATCATCCTACGCCATCCTGAATCATCCTAAACCCTTATATATCCTGGTGGGTCATCCATCCTGTGTAACGTTAAGAGTCTTGCATGTACCGGAAAGGTTCCCACAGACGCTGGCCGGTCAAGCGAACCGGCGTCTGACTTTAGCGTCTAGGATTGGGCGAGCAGGCATACAGACGAGACATACAGACACGCAGAAAAACAGACATACAGAAAACAGACATAGACAGAAAAACAGACACATAGACATATAGAAAGACACAATAAAAAACGACGGTTATTTAACATTATGTGTGTGTGTGTGTCAACAGCTGATGCCACCGGCAGTCATCGCCTGACAGTGGTGAACATCCCAGTGTCATAATGTCCACCATGCATATAGCCCCTGTAACTAAGTCAAGAGAGAGAGAGAGAGAGAGAGAGAGAGAGAGAGAGAGAGAGGTAACACACACACTCACCTGGACGACCACAACGACTGTTTTACACCTGTCAGGTCGTCTGGCTATGCGGAAGGAGGGCGGTGTAGTAATGGGTCATGGTGGTGGGTGATGTTGGTGGTGGTGGTAGTAGTGGTGGTGGTGGTGGTGGTGTGGTGGTGGTGGTTGTGGTGGTGGTGGTGGTGGTTGGGTGGTGGCGGTAGTAGTGGTGGTGGTGGTGGTGGTGGTGGTGGTTGTGGTGGTGGTGGTTGGGTGGTGGCGGTAGTAGTGGTGGTGGTGGTTGGATGGTGGTGGTGGTTGGATGGTGGTGGTAGTAGTGGTGGTTGTGGTTGTGGTGGTGGTGGTTGTGGTTGTGCTGGTGGTGGTTGGGTGGTGGCGGTAGTAGTGGTGGTGGTGGTTGGATGGTGGTGTTAGTGTTGGTTGATGGTGTTATTGGTAATTGATGGTGTTAGTGGTGGATGATGGTGTCATTAGTGGTTGTTGATGGTGTTAGTGGTGGTTGATGGTGTTAGTGGTGGTTGGTGGTGTTAGTGGTGGTTGGTGGTGGTTGATGGTGGTGTTAGTAGTGGTTGGTGGTGTTAGTGGTGGTTGGTGGTGTTAGTGGTGGTTGGTGTTGTTAGTGGTGGTTGGTGGTGTTAGTGGTGGTTGGTGGTGGTTGGTGGTGGTGTTAGTAGTGGTTGGTGGTGTTAGTGGTGGTTGGTGGTGTTAGTGGTGGTTGGTGGTGTTAGTGGTGGTTGGTGGTGTTAGTGGTGGTTGGTGGTGTTATTAGTGGTTGGTGGTGGTGTTAGTGGTGTTGGTGGTGTTAGTGGTGGTTGATGGTGTTAGTGGTGGTTGGTGGTGTTAGTGGTGGTTGGTGGTGTTAGTGGTGGTTGGTGGTGGTGTTAGTGGTGGTTGGTGGTGGTTGGTGGTGGTGTTAGTAGTGGTTGGTGGTGTTAGTGGTGGTTGGTGGTGTTAGTGTTGGTTGGTGGTGTTAGTTGTGGTTGGTGGTGGTTGGTGGTGGTGTTAGTAGTGGTTGGTGGTGTTAGTGGTGGTTGGTGGTGTTAGTGGTGGTTGGTGGTGTTAGTGGTGGTTGGTGTTGTTAGTGGTGGTTGGTGGTGTTAGTGGTGGTTGGTGGTGTTAGTGGTGGTTGGTGTTGTTAGTGGTGGTTGGTGGTGTTAGTGGTGGTTGGTGGTGTTAGTGGTGGTTGGTGGTGTTAGTGGTGGTTGGTGTTGTTAGTGGTGGTTGGTGGTGTTAGTGGTGGTTGGTGGTGTTAATGGTGGTTGATGGTGTTAGTGGTGGTTGCTGTTGTTAGTGGTGGTTGGTGGTGTTAGTGGTGGTTGGTGGTGGTGTAATTCGTGGTTGGTGGTGGTGTAATTCGTGGTTGGTGGGGTTAGTGGTGGTTGGTGGTGTTAGTGGTGGTTGGTGGTGTTATTAGTGGTTGGTGATGTTAGTGGTGGTTGGTGGTGGTGTAATTCGTGGTTGGTGGTGTTAATGGTGGTTGGTGGTGTTAGTGGTGGTTGGTGGTGGTGTAATTCGTGGTTGGTGGTGTTAATGGTGGTTGGTGGTGTTCGTGGTGGTTGGTGGTGGTGTAATTCGTGGTTGGTGGTGGTGTAATTCGTGGTTGGTGGTGTTAGTGGTGGTTGGTGGTGTTAGTGGTGGTTGATGGTGTTAGTGGTGGTTGGTGGTGTTAGTGGTGGTTGGTGGTGTTAGTGGTGGTTGGTGGTGTTAGTCGTGGTTGGTAGTGTTATTAGTGGTTGGTGGTGGTGTTAGTGGTGGTTGGTGGTGTTAGTGGTGGTTGGTGGTGTTAGTCGTGGTTGGTAGTGTTATTAGTGGTTGGTGGTGGTGTTAGTGGTGGTTGGTGGTGTTAGTGGTGGTTGGTGGTGTTATTAGTGGTTGGTGGTGTTAGTGGTGCTATTAGTGGTTGGTGGTGTTAGTGGTGGTTGGTGGTGTTATTAGTGGTTGGTGGTGTTAGTGGTGCTATTAGTGGTTGGTGGTGTTAGTGGTTGGTGGTGTTAGTGGTGGTTGGTGGTGGTGTTAGTGGTGGTTGGTGGTGTTAGTGGTGGTTGGTGGTGTTAGTGGTGGTTGGTAGTGTTATTAGTGGTTGGTGGTGGTGTTAGTGGTGGTTGGTGGTGTTATTAGTGGTTGGTGGTGTTAGTGGTGCTATTAGTGGTTGGTGGTGTTAGTGGTTGGTGGTGTTAGTGGTGGTTGGTGGTGGTGTTAGTGGTGGTTGGTGGTGTTAGTGGTGGTTGGTGGTGTTAGTGGTGGTTGGTAGTGTTATTAGTGGTTGGTGGTGGTGTTAGTGGTGGTTGGTGGTGTTAGTGGTGGTTGGTGGTGTTAGTGGTGCTATTAGTGGTTGGTGGTGTTAGTGGTTGGTGGTGTTAGTGGTGGTTGGTGGTGGTGTTAGTGGTGGTTGGTGGTGTTAGTGGTGGTTGGTGGTGTTAGTGGTGGTTGGTAGTGTTATTAGTGGTGGTTGGTGGTGTTAGTGGTGGTTGGTGGTGTTAGTGGTGGTTGGTGGTGTTAGTGGTGGTTGGTGGTGTTAGTGGTGGTTGGTAGTGTTATTAGTGGTGGTTGGTGGTGTTAGTGGTGGTTGGTGGTGGTGTTAGTGGTGGTTGGTGGTGTTAGTGGTGGTTGGTGGTGTTAGTGGTGGTTGGTAGTGTTATTAGTGGTGGTTGGTGGTGTTAGTGGTGGTTGGTGGTGTTAGTGGTGGTTGGTGGTGTTAGTGGTGGTTGGTGGTGTTAGTGGTGGTTGGTGGTGTTAGTGGTGGTTGGTAGTGTTATTAGTGATTTGATTTTTTGATTTTGCCGCTTGCAGCGGCTACTTTATTGTGCACCCCACACTCATCCTGTGAGCGGTAGCGCAAAAGGATTACAGAGTAGGGTTTACAAAGGGTTATTATAATTAACCCCCGTTGTCAGGATATTATGGCACTGAAAGTTACACAGTATTTCAATTACATTATTTGTTTAGTTCTATACATAAAGGGTAACTTATTCACAAATGCGTGAGAACAGGCGTGTGAGGCAGTATGTCTGGCCGCACACTTTGTTATTCACATTTGCGTGGGAGGTATTCAAGCACATTGCGTATTTGGTTCTGTACATGAGAATTGATATAGTTACTAAGTGCAAAAAAGTGGATACAATCTTAATATGTCGGCTATCTTGCCATTAGAGATGAAGTGTTGTGCCATTTCACACACAGTGTGCTTGGACCTGTCCCTAAAAGGTTCTATCTTCACACAGTCTAGGACGTAGTGTTCAAGTGTGTGGCCATATGTATGGCCACACACTTTACATTTAGTTTTGTTTACATCTGCTTGAGGAACATACTGCCAAAGGTACTTATACCCTAACCTTAATCTAGCGGTTACAACATCTTGTAATCTAGTAATCTTGTTACTTGCTCCATATACATGTTTCACTTGATACATCTCATCATGGTAACCTATGGATCGACTAGTGCCTGTTTGCACTTGTCTACTTGCGTCAAACTCATCAATAAGTTCTTTCCTAATTACAGTTTTAAGGGTTCTTTTTGACAGACCCAAATTGTATTCAACGGTGTCTTTGTTAGACGCGAGTTTGGCGAGGGCATCAACTCTGTCATGTTTTATGAGGCTTATATGAGAGGGGATCCACAACAGTTTGACCCTGACACCCCGGTCAACAAGGCACGCATATTTATGTCTGGCTTCAGAGACAAGAGCGTGACAACCTGAGTCGAGGGTGTCAAGGGCAAGTAGTGAGGATAGAGAGTCAGTGATGATGAGACTGTCAGTGACAGTGGTTTCAATGAATTTAATAGCTGTGAGTATGGCAACTAATTCAGTTTGTAGAGTGGATGCCCAGTTGTTAATTCTAACTCCTTTCTCAATTATATTACCGTCAGGTTGAGTCACAACAATAGCACTTCCAGCCCTCCCACAGGCGGTGTTAAGAGATCCATCAGTGTAGATGGTCTGTGTGATATTATCATCAGTCTGTAGAGTGTGTATGTGTTCAAGAGCTCTCAATTTGACAGTGTGTTGGAGATAAATGCTTTGTATAATTAATTTTTTAGGCGGATATGTCGGTATTGTGATATCGAAGGGAACTGTCCGCCAGGGTGGCAGGAAGCGCTGTTGTGTCTCAACTTTGTACAGGTGGTCTAGTCCAAACATCTTCATATGTGTAGCTGTAGTTTGGATCCATTTAGACTCAGTAGTCCCATGGTTCATACATTCTAGCAATTTTAAGGAAACAATGTTATCAGGATCACCACGCAGAAGCCTCAGGGCTATCATGAGGTTGACTTCAATTATTCTATCTTTAACACTGGGTATGCCTAGTTCTTTCCTCATATTAAGTACTTTAGTGCTCATGGGACATCCTAGGATAATTCTGAGGGCTTTATTTTGCATTTTCTCGAGCTTGTCAACGCCTTTCCCGTCACGAATGACCAGGGCTGGTGCGTGGTAATCTATCAGAGATCTTATATAGCCTAGGTACATTGTTTTAACATTTCTAATATTAGCACCACAGTGTGGGCTGTACCCCGCTACACTTCTTTTTAGAAGTGTCAGTACATTGGCGGGTTAGCTGTTGTATGGCAGGTAAGGAACAAGGGAAGGAGACACCAAGATATTTAAAAGAAGAAACATAGTCAATAGTGTTGTTACCTATCTTGAACTTGGCGGGGTCGCGTTTGCGGTTACCAGCTTGTTTGTTGAACACCTTAGTTTTCTCAGTGGAGATAATAAGACCGAGGTGTTCACAGGCTGCGTATACATGGTTCAGGGTGGTTTGCATTTCACGATGAGTTTTAGTATGTATAAGAATATCATCAGCATAGCTGATTGAGATATTGCTGGGGTTGTCTGGTATTAAATTTTAGTGGTGGTGGTTGGTGGTGTTAATGGTGGTGGTGGTGGTGGTTGGTGGTGTTAGTGGTGGTGGTGGTGTTATTAGTGGTGGTGGTTGGTGGTGTTAGTGGTGGTGGTGGTTGGTGGTGTTAGTGGTGGTGGTGGTGTTATTAGTGGTGGTGGTTGGTGGTATTAGTGGTGGTGGTTGGTGGTGTTAGTGGTGGTGGTGGTGTTATTAGTGGTGGTGGTGGTGGTATTAGTGGTGGTTGGTGGTGGTGTTAGTGGTGGTGGTGGTGTTATTAGTGGTGGTGGTGGTGTTATTAGTGGTGGTGGTATTAGTGGTGGTGGTGGTGGTGTTAGTGGTGGTGGTGGTGGTATTAGTGGTGGTGGTTGGTGGTGTTAGTGGTGATGGTGGTGTTATTAGTGGTGGTGGTTGGTGGTGTTAGTGGTGGTGGTTGGTGTTATTAGTGGTGGTGGTTGGTGGTGTTAGTGGTGGTGGTTGGTGGTGTTAGTGGTGGTGGTTGGTGGTGTTAGTGGTGGTGGTGGTGTTAGTGGTGGTTGGTGGTGTTAGTGGTGGTGTTGTAGTTGGCAGTGAGAGGCTGACCACTGCTGCCAAGTTCATTGTCCACATCCTTCTGTTCTACTTCCTCCTTCCTCATGGTCCACAACACACGCCTCTCTATTAGGATTCTCGACCTTATGACCTCCTCTCTCTATGGTGCTTCCTCCCTTATCTTCCCCACTGTAGAGTTACGGATATCTATAACCTAAGCTAACCAAACCTAACCAAACCAAACTTAACCAAAACTAACCTAACCAAAACTAGCCTAAGCTAACCTAACCTAACCAAACCAAACTTAACCAAAACTAACCAAACCAAACCAAACCTAACCAAACCAAACCTAACCAAACCAAACCTAACCTCACCAAACCTAAACCAAACCTAACCTCACCAAACCTAACCAAACCAAACCAAACCTCACCAAACCTAAACCAAACCTAACCAAAACTAACTATAGGTAGTAAGCAGCTACCAAACAGGGAGGTACTACCGCCTGGGAAGATATTGGAAGCATAATGTGTTGTCTAATGGTAGACCCTGCTGCCATATGGCACCACGAAAAACGTGACCAAGTCCCAGGTTGCTGATCTGACTTTCTGCCTCATTTACACACAATTGCAGGGTCTCAATTGTTTCTCTTACTAATGACAACACAACATACATATATTGTTCCTCACTTTTGATTTTTTTTCATTTTGTATTTCTTTATGGTTCTTTATTATTATTATTATTATTATTATTATTATTATTATTATTATTATTATTATTATATTTTCGCCCCCCCCCCCTCCATCCCCGGGCCCCGATGTGGGTCAGTGACCTGTGCCTGAGTGGGCTAATCCCCGTAAAAAAAAAAAAAAAAAAAAAAAAAAACTAACCTAACCTAAGACTCATATAATTACAGTCATTACAGTAGGATGTAATTTTTTTTTTATTAATTAAAGAGTTTATTATGATGTAGAAGAAAGACCCGGGGAGGGGAGGGGAGGAGGGAGGGGAGGAAGTGGGGGGGGGGGGTAGAGGTGGGGGTGGTTGTTGACGAAAACAGACCATGTTGGCGGATATTGTGGTGAGAGTGTGTGTGTGTGAGTGTGTGTGTGTGTGTGTGTGTGTGTGTGTGTTTGTGTGTGTGTTTGTTTCAATTGTTTTAGATGAACTATGTTGGGTTACAAGGTAGTTAATTTTTTTGAGGTTCAGGTCAAAGGTTAAGATGAAGAGTTAAGATTAGAGGTTAAGGTCAAAGGTTAAGATCAAGAGTCACGATCAGAGGTTAAGGTCAAAGGTTAAGATCAAGTGTTAAGATCAGAGGTTAAGGTCAAATGTTAAGATGAAGAGTTAAGGTCAAAGGATAAGATCAAGGGTTACGATCAGAGGTTAAGGTCAAAGGTTAAGATCAAGTGTTAAGATCAGAGGTTAAGATCAAATGTTAAAATAAAGAGTCACGATCAGAGGTTAAGGTCAAATGTTAAGATGAAGAGTTAAGATCAGAGGTTAAGGTCAAAGGATAAGATCAAGGGTTACGATCAGAGGTTAAGGTCAAAGGTTAAGATCAAGTGTTAAGATCAGAGGTTAAGGTCAAATGTTAAAATAAAGAGTCACGATCAGAGGTTAAGGTCAAAGGTTAAGATGAAGAGTTAGGATCAGAGGTTAAGGTCAAAGGATAAGATCAAGGGTTACGATCAGAGGTTAAGGTCAAAGGTTAAGGTCAAGAGTTAAGATCACAGGTTAAGGTCAAAGGTTAAGATCAAGAGTCACGATCAGAGGTTAAGGTCAAAGGTTAAGATCAAGTGTTAAGATCAGAGGTTAAGGTCAAAGGTTAAGATGAAGAGTTAAGATCAGAGGTTAAGGTCAAAGGATAAGATCAAGAGTTAAGATCAGAGGTTAAGGTCAAAGGTTAAGATCAAGAGTCACGATCAGAGGTTAAGGTCAAAGGTTAAGATCAAGAGTTAAGATCAGAGGTTAAGGTCAAAGGTTAAGATCAAGAGTCACGATCAGAGGTTAAGGTCAAAGGTTAAGGTCAAGAGTTAAGATCAGAGGTTAAGGTCAAAGGTTATGATCAAGAGTCACGATCAGAGGTTAAGGTCAAAGGTTAAGATCAAGAGTTAAGATCAGAAGTTAAGGTCAAAGGTTAAGATCAAGAGTTAAGATCAGAGGTTAAGGTCAAAGGTTAAGATCAAGAGTTAAGATCAGAGGTTAAGGTCAAAGGTTAAGATCAAGAGTTAAGATCAGAGGTTAAGGTCAAAGGTTAAGATCAAGAGTTAAGATCAAAGGTTAAGATCAGAGGTTAAGGTCAATGGTTAAGATCAAGAGTTAAGATCAAAGGTTAAGATCAAGAGTTAAGATCAGAGGTTAAGGTCAAAGGTTAAGATCAAGAGTTAAGATCAGAGGTTAAGATCAAGAGTTAAGATCAGAGGTTAAGGTCAAAGGTTAAGATCAAGAGTTAAGGTCAAAGGTTAAGATCAAGAGTTAAGATCAGAGGTTAAGGTCAAAGGTTAAGATCAAGAGTTAAGATCAGAGGTTAAGATCAAGAGTTAAGATCAGAGGTTAAGGTCAAAGGTTAAGATCAAGAGTTAAGGTCAAAGGTTAAGATCAAGAGTTAAGATCAGAGGTTAAGGTCAAAGGTTAAGATCAGAGGTTAAGGTCAAAGGTTAAGATCAAGAGTTAAGATCAGAGATTAAGGTCAAAGGTTAAGATAAAGAGTTAAGATTAGAGGTTAAGGTCAAAGGTTAAGATCAAGAGTTAAGGTCAAAGGTTAAGATCAAGAGTTAAGATCAGAGGTTAAGGTCAAAGGTTAAGATCAAGAGTTAAGATCAGAGGTTAAGATCAAGAGTTAAGATCAGAGGTTAAGGTCAAAGGTTAAGATCAAGAGTTAAGGTCAAAGGTTAAGATCAAGAGTTAAGATCAGAGGTTAAGGTCAAAGGTTAAGATCAGAGGTTAAGGTCAAAGGTTAAGATCAAGAGTTAAGATCAGAGGTTAAGGTCAAAGGTTAAGATCAAGAGTTAAGATCAGAGGTTAAGGTCAAAGGTTAAAGTTCATTGTGATCAAATTCCCCTAAAAAACAAAATCTGACACAATTTGCTCCCGAAGGATGAGCCATGACGTGAAGGCCCGGGAAACGTTTACTTCCAAATGACACCACAATTCTTCAGGACATGACGTCAAACATGATTAATATTCGATAACAAGAACATGAATAACAAAGTAGGAAAAAAACGTATCACAAATCATATCTGCTGAGAATTAACTATCGAGACGCCTTGGGATGACAGGGAAAAATAAACTGAATATCGGTACTTCAAAATTCACGGTAAAAAATAACCCCAAAAAAGTGTTATTATTTTTTTTAAGGCGAGAAAATACCGTGTGTGGGTTGTGTGTCATCTCTGGTCGTTTTGTTAAGTGACAGAGACAGCTGGTTGTGTGTGTATGCGAGAGAGAGAGAGAGAGAGAGAGAGAGAGAGAGAGAGACTGTGGGTGGTAGGCTACACACTAGTAAACACAGGCCTGCGTAAGTGCTTGCCGCACTCCCCACTCTCATGCCCAGCTTTATAAATAAACAACACCTGACGTTCTCTTACAGCTGCGTATGTCTTTTATGCCGCCACCTGCACCGACACACACACACCCATGTACACCCACCTACACCCACACACACACCCATGTACAGGCACATACACTCACACACCCCATATACACTTATACAGCTACCTACACCCACACACACACACCCATGTACAGGCACCTACACCCACACACACACCCATGTACAGGCACCTACACCCACACACACCCAGTCCCAACCATTGTAAAAATTATCAATAACTTGCAATACTGTAACACTGTCACTATGTTGAAATGAACTGTAGTTTGTGCTTTTCCCCATCTAAGTTATTATATGTCTTATTTGTGTCACTTATGTTACTTGTATATTATTTGTAATTCGTAACCCATTCCCCAAATATGTAACTGTATATTTTCAGCCTTCTGGCTGCCAAGCTCTTTCAATAAACCGTTAATTATTATTATTATTATTACACCCCATGTACAGGCACCTACACCCACACACCATGTACAGGCACCTACACCCACACACACACACACACACACCATGTACAGGCACCTACACCCACACACACACACACCCATGTACAGGCACCTACACCCACACACACACACACCCATGTACAGCCACCTACACCCACACACACACCCATGTACAGGCACCTACACCCACACACCCCATGTACAGCCACCTACACCCACACACCCACACACCCCATGTACAGCCACCTACACCCACACACACACCCATGTACAGGCACCTACACCCACACTATATATCCTTGACCACCGAAAGGTCAAGACGTACCTGGCGCTCCTCTCGGAGCAGCCAGGTCAACTGTTATGTTGGCCCAAACCAACCCCCTCCCCTGAACCCTCCTCCCTACCGGAATATCAGCAAGCTCACGCCAGAAGTTACTATTTCATTTAGGAAAGGAATGGAACCAGTGTTAAACAGAGGTGAACAGTGGTGAACAGTGCTTAAGTCAGTGAGAACAACTCAACAGTAACAGTGGTACCCAAGTTGACCTTTCACACAGTGAGGTCCCAGGTACCCAGTGATAACGGCCCGTGAGACCCAACTACCAGCGATGTGTTAATCCGTCTACGATAGGAAGGCCTGGAACCACACCTCACTCATATAACACCATCTGTGAGGGAATTACTACACCACGTGAGGCCCCTCATAACACCATATGTGAAGGAGTTACTACACCACGTGAGGCCCCTCATAACACCATCTGTGAGGGAATTACTACACCACGTGAGGCCCCTCATAACACCATCTGTGAGGGAACTACTACACCACGTGAGGTCCCTCCTAACACCATCTGGGAGGGAGTTACTACACTACGTTTTTGCTGTTCAACACCTACATTAATCTGTATGTTCACTGTATGTTCCTTTACCTTTCTCTAATGAAGGCTTTTGTTAAACCACCAATGTATGTAATAAGTCATTTATGTCCAATGTATATTTTCAGCCTTCGGGCTGCAGAACTTTTTCAATAAACCGTCAATTATTATTATTATTATTATTACACCCCTTGTATACCCACCTACACCCACACACACCCATGTACAGGCACCTACACCCACACACACCCCTTGTATACCCACCTACACCCACGCACACACCCATGTACATTGTGCAGGCACCTACACCCACCCACACACACCCATGCACAGGCACCTACACCCACACACACCCCTTGTATACCCACCTACAACCACACACACCCATGTACAGCCACCTACACCCACACACACCCCATATACAGCCACCTACACCCACACACACCCCATGTATACCCACCTACACCCACACACACCCATGTACAGCCACCTACACCCACACACACCCCATGTATACCCACCTACACCCACACAGACCCATGTACAGGCACGTACACCCACGTATACATAAACCATCATCCACTACAGACGATAAACCACGCAAACCCAGGGAGAACCACAGCCCAGGGAGCCAGCAGAACCAGTGCCACATGAGACCGCGTAGAACCTCCCAGTGCCACATGAGACCGCATAGCACCTCTCAGTGCCACATGAGACCACGTAGAACCTCTCAGTGCCACATGAGACCGCGTAGAACCTCTTAGTGCCACAGGAGCCCACGTAGAACCTCTCAGTGCCACATGAGACCGCATAGCACCTCTCAGTGCCACATGAGACCACGTAGAACCTCTCAGTGCCACATGAGACCGCGTAGAACCTCCCAGTGCCACATGAGACCGCATAGCACCTCTCAGTGCCACATGAGACCACGTAGAACCTCCCAGTGCCACATGAGACCGCGTAGAACCTCTCAGTGCCACATGAGACCGCGTAGAACCTCCCAGTGCCACATGAGACCGCATAGCACCTCTCAGTGCCACATGAGACCACGTAGAACCTCCCAGTGCCACATGAGACCGCGTAGAACCTCTCAGTGCCACATGAGACCACGTAGAACCTCTCAGTGCCACATGAGACCCCGTAGAACCTCTTAGTGCCACAGGAGCCCACGTAGAATCTCTCAGTGCTGCAGGAGACCGCGTAGAACCTCTCAGTGCCACATGAGACCGCGTAGAACCTCTCAGTGCCACATGAGACCACGTAGAACCTCTCAGTGCCACAGGAGACCACGTAGAGCCGCTTAGTGCCACAGGAGACCACGTAGAACCTCTCAGTGCCACATGAGACCACGTAGAACCTCTCAGTGCCACATGAGACCACGTAGAACCTCTCAGTGCCACATGAGACCACGTAGAACCTCTCAGTACCACAGGAGACCACGTAGAACCTCAGTCCCCAGGAGACCACGTAGAACCTCTGTGCCACATGAGACCACGTAGAACCTCTCAGTACCACAGGAGACTGCGTAGAACATCTCAGAGTGCCAGAGGGGGCCATGTGTGACCAGTGAGTGCCACATGCAAGCTAGGGTAGCACTTTTAACACGTCTTATATTACAGACGTAAGTAAAAATTTACGATTAACATATGGTGGGACATCTGAGGCCCTCCCACCAGTACGACTCTACCTCCTCCCTCATCACCAGGTCACATGAGGACACACTAGGACACGCCAGGACACACGATGACACACAAGGATACACTAGGACACGCCAGGACACACCAGGGCAAACCATGACACACTAGGACTTACTAGGACACGCCAGGACACAACAGGACTTACTAGGACACGCCAGCACACACGATGACACACCAGGACACACTAGGACACACCAGCACACACTAGGACACACCAGGACACACGATGACACACCAGGATACACTAGGACACGCCAGGACACACCAGGGCAAGCCAAGACACAACAGGACTTACTAGGACACGCCAGGACACACGATGACACACCAGGACACACTAGGATACGCCAGGACACGCCATCACACACGATGACACACCAGGACACACTAGGATACGCCAGGACACGCCAGCACACACGATGACACACCAGGACACAATAGGACACGCCAGGACACACTACGAAACATCAGAACACACCAGGGCACACTAAAACACACCAGGACACACTAAAACACACTAGGACACACTAAAACACACTAGGACACGCCAGGACACACTAGGACACACTAGAGGGAATTACTACACCACATCAGGCCCCTCATAACACCATCTGTGAGGGAATTACTACATTATCAGGCCCCTCATAACACCACCTGTGAGGGAATTACTACACCACGTCAAGCCCCTCATAACGCCATCTGTGAGGGAGTTACTACACTACGTGTCTGCTGTTCAACACCTCAGCTCACATGATCTACGTGTGTAAACATTAATCTGAATGTTCACTGTATGTTCCTTCACCTTTCTCTAATGAAGGCTTTTGTTAAACCACCAATGTATGTAATAAGTCATTAATGTCCAATGTATATTTTCAGACTTCGGGCTGCAAACTTTTTCAATAAACCGTTTATTATTATTATTATTATTATTAGAACACACCAAGACACACTAGGACACGCCAGGACACACTAAAAAGCACTAGGACACGCCAGGACACACTAAAACATACTAGGACACGCCAGGACACACTAGGACACACTAGAACACACTAGGACACGTCAGGACACCCCAGGACACACTAAAACGCACTAGGACACGCCAGGACACACTGGGATACGCTAGGACGCACTAGGACATGCCAAGACACACCAGGACTCACGAGGACACGCCAGGACACACTAGGACATGCCAAGACACACCAGGACACACTAGGACACGCCAGGACACACTACGACCCACTAGAACACACCAAGACACACTAGGATACGCCAGGACACCCCAAGACACACTAAAACGCACTAGTACACGCCAGGACACACCAGGGCACACTAAAACGCACTAGGACACGCCAGGCCACACCAGGACGCACTGAGATACGCTAGGACACACTAGGACATGCCAAGACACACCAGGACTCACTAGGACATGCCAGGACACACTGACCCTTTCGACTCTCACTGACCATCACCACGACCTCATCTGCAAATTTGGTAAGAAGCTTCTACACCATCCCCGACGCCGGCTCCTACTACCACCCGAGGTCCCTTGTCCGAGAATTGCTGTTCGACACCACAACCGCATCCAGCCCATACGTGCACGAACTGATCGCTATAAGAACAGCCCAGTCCCAACCATTGTAAAAATTATCAATAACTAGTAATACTGTAACACTGTCACTATGTTGAAATGAACTGTAGTTTGAGCTTTTCCCCATCTAAGTTATTATATGTCTTATTTGTGTCACTTATGTTACTTGTATATTATTTGTAATTCGTAACCCATTCCCCAAATATGTAACTGTATATTTTCAGCCTTCTGGCTGCCAAGCTCTTTCAATAAACCGTTAATTATTATTATTATTATTATTATTATTTTTAGGACATGCCAAGACACACCAGGGCACACTAGGACACGCCAGGACACACTAAAACGCAATAGGACACGCCAGGATACACCAGGACACACTAGGACACAGTAGGATACACTAGGACATGCCAAGACACACTAGGACATGCCAAGACACACTAGGAAACATCAGGACACACTAAAACACACTAGGACACATTAAAACACACTAGGACACGCCAGGACACACTAGGACACACTAGAACACACCAAGACACACTAGGACACGCCAGGACACCCCAGGACACACTAAAACGCACTAGGACACGCCAGGACACACCAAGACTAGGACACACTAAGACGCACTAGGACACGCCAAGACACACCAGGACTAAGAAGGACACGCCAGGACACACTAGGACATGCCAAGACACACTAGGACACGCCAGGACACACTAAAACGCAATAGGACACGCCAGGATACACTAGGACACAGTAGGATACACTAGGACATGCCAAGACACACCAAGACTCACTAGGAAACGCCAGGAAACACTAGGACATGCCAAGACACACTAGGACATGCCAGGACACACTAGGACATGCCAAGACACACTAGGACATGCCAAGACACACTAGGACACGCCAGGACACACTAGGACATGCCAAGACACACTAGGACATGCCAGGACACACTAGGACATGCCAAGACACACTAGGACATGCCAAGACACACTAGGACATGCCAAGACACACTAGGACATGCCAAGACACACCAGGACTCACTAGGACACGCCAGGACACACTAGGACATGCCAAGACACACTAGGACACGCCAGGACACACTAGGACATGCCAAGACACACTAGGACACGCCAGGACACACTAGGACATGCCAAGACACACTAGGACATGCCAGGACTCACTAGGACACGCCAGGACACACTAGGACATGCCAAGATACACTAGGACATGCCAAGACACACCAGGACTCACTAGGACACACCAGGACACACTAGGACATGCCAAGACACACTAGGACACGCCAGGACACACTAGGACATGCCAAGACACACTAGGACACGCCAGGAAACACTAGGACATGCCAAGACACACTAGGACATGCCAGGACTCACTAGGACACGCCAGGACACACCAAGACACACCAGGACTCTCTAGGACACGCCAGGACACACTAGGACATGCCAAGACACACCAGGACACACTAGGACTCAGTAGAACACACCATGGCACACTGGGATACGCCAGGACACACTAGGAAACATCAGGACGCACCAGGACACACTAGGACACACTAGGACTCACTAGAACACACCAAGACACACTAGGACACACCAGGACACGCGAAGACACGCTAAAATACACCAGGACACACTGAAACACACTAGGACACACCAGGACACACTAAAACACACTTGGACACACCAGGACACGCCAGGACACACTAAAACACACTAGGACACACCAGGACACACTAAAACACACTAGGACACGCCAGGGCACACTAAAATACACTAGAACACGCCAGGACACACTAAAACACACTAGGACACGCCAGGACACACCAGGACGCGCCAGGACACACCAGGACACATCAGGAAACACTAGGACACACCAACACACACTGGGACACGCCAGGGCACGCGAAAACACACTAGGACACGCCAGGACACACAAGGACATACCAGGACACACCAGGACACACTAAAACACACTAGGACACGGCACGGCACGACACACTAAAATACACTAGGACACACCAGGACACACTAAAACACACTAGGACATGCCAGGACACACTAAAACACACTAGGACACACTAAAACATACTAGGACACACCAGGACACACTAAAACACACTAAGACACACCAGGATACGCCAGGACACACTAAAACACACTAGGGCAAACCAGGACACACTAAAACACAGTAGGACACGCCAGGGCACACTAAAATACACTAGGACACACCAGGACTCACTGATTTCTTGAGTGAACGTCGCCAGGCAATGAGGTACTGTATCAGGGCTTGGTCTCCACATTCCAACACCTCACCTGCGGTGTTCCCCAGGGGACCAAGATGGGACCACTGTGCTTCCTTATCCTGATCAAAGACGCTCTATCGGACACTCCTCACAGGTGGAAATACGTGGATGACAGCACTGTGGGGTTTTCAGGGGACAACACCGCACCAGACTACTCATCGCTACAAGGCACCCTGGACAGGCTACAGGCATGGACTACGGAGAACAAGGTCACCATCAACCACACCAAAACCGTAGTCATGCAAATCAATACCGCCACCACTCCAGTGCAAGCCCCAGCAGTCACAGTGGGTGCCCATCCTCTCCAGCTGGTGCAGTCTGCCAAACTCCTGGGTGTAATTATAGACAACAAACTTGACTGGAAGGCCCATGTAAATAACACAGTCAAGGCAGCCTCGTACAGTCTCTACATGTTACGACAACTTAGGTCACTTGGGACACCCACGCCAGAGCTGAGGACCATCTACAACACCTTTATTCTCCCCAAACTGACGTATGCGTCACCAGCCTGGTCGTCTTCTCTCAACTCCACCCAACAACGTCAGCTGGAGAAGGTACAGAAAAGGGCCTGCAGAATCATGCTCGGCGCAGAATACTCCGGCTACACCAACGCTCTCTCCACCCTGGAAATGCCATCCCTCAGTGACCTCCACCACCAAGCACTGGAAAGTTTGGCAGTGGACTACTGCACCACCCTCGTCATTGCCACCTCCTGCCACCGGCAGCCCCCCACCCAACTCGCGCATTCCGCCACTACAACAAAATTCAGCCCATAAGAGCCCGCACCGATAGATATAAGAACAGCACCATCCCATCTATTAAAATAATAAACAGCTCCTGATTTATGTACTGTACAGCCCTGTAAATGTATTCAATGCATATTATATCATTATGTCTAAATCAACTGTAAGTCTGTATATTTTCAGCCACCGGCTGCATCTCTATTAATAAACCGTTTATTATTATCATTATTATTATTAAAACAAACTAGGACACGCCAGGACACACTAAAACACACTAGGACACACCAGGAAACACTAGGACACACTAAGACACACTAGGACATGCCCGGACACATTAAAACACACTAGGACATGCCAGGACACACCAAGACACACTAGGACACTCCAGGACACGCCAGGACACACCGTGACGCACCAGGACGCCCACCATAGCCGCGGGGTAATAGGATAACAAGAGGCTGGGTGGCTAACTTTGTGGAAGGAGGGAGATGTATAACAAATATTTCCTTAGAGTGGATGATTGTAGTGTGTGTGTGTGTGTGTGTGTGTGTGTGTGTGAATTCCATAAATAGATAAATTTCACAAGTCAGTTGCTAAGGGTCTTTAGTGGCGGCTTAATTGGCTCGTTTACTCATCCATCTAGCTAAATATGTGGGATGAAGCGTTCAATTGTAGGGCTGTTAGTGGTCGCTTGGTTGTTAACGAGCCAGTTAATTGATCAGTATTATGAGAAGATAAAACGAGGTTAATGATTGGTTTATACGGGGTGATCAAGAGAAGGTACTTGATTGGTCACTCATTTTATAACGAGGAAGATGATTGGCTAAAAATCTCCAAGACTCAGATGATGATTGCTTAATAATAATTACATAAGGGTTAATAGGATATATCTAATTGGCCAATAGCACGTTAGATTCAAGAGACAGAGACGCTGATTGGTTCATATTGTGAATAAAGAAAAATCAATGTGACGTCACGAGATCAGCTATTGGTTTGTTATGGTCGGGCCAACAAAATGCTATCCCAAGTATTAAAACTGCAACTCTCACCCACTCACTCACCCTCTCACCCACCCACTCACTCACTCACCCACTCACTCACTCACCCACTCACTCAAACTCAAGTGTATCTGCGTTGACAGCTCCATGAACACCATTTCTAACTGAGCAAGAAAAGACATATCTCCCCCGGGTCCCCAGCCCGTTCACACACTGCGCTTACCACAGCACCCCCGCCTCACCCTTCACCACTGCACCCCCGCCTCACCCTTCACCACTGTACCCCCGCCTCACCCTTCACCACTGCACCCCCGCCTCACCCTTCACCACTGCACCCCCGCCTCACCCTTCACCACTGTACCCCCGCCTCGCCCTTCACTATTGTACCCCCGCCTCACCCTTCACCACTGTACCCCCATCTCACCCTTCACCACTACACCCCCGCCTCACCCTTCACCACTACACCCCCGCCTCACCCTTCACCACTGTACCCACTTCCTCACCCTTCACCACTACACCCCCGCCTCACCCTTCACCACTGCTACACCGCCTCACCACACCTCACTGTACCGCCTCACCACACCTCACTGTACCGTGTCACCACACCTCACTGTACCGTGTCACCAGGCATCTTATGGTACTGCTCTTTATATCCCAACACTAATGTCCATCCGTCCTTGTGTTTGTATGTCCATGTATACATCCTTTTGTCTGTGTGTACGTCGTTTTATCTGTGTGTACATCGTCTTGTCTGTGTGTACGACGTGACGTGACCCTTCTAAAACACTCATGGTCAACTTAACGTTCACAGCAGTCACAGAGACTTACGTTTTGTATTGTTAACACCTGAAGATTATCCTCCAGTCTATGTCACCTAATGACTAGACACCCTGACGTTATCTGTGGAGCGTTACAGATCAAAAGAACATAAGAAAATAAGGAGTCTGCAATAGGCCGGTTGGCCCGTGCATGGCAGCTCCTGTCGAGAGTTACTACCACTTTCTATCATCCTTGAATTTATCTAGCCTCCTTTTGAAACTTTCCAGAGTTCCCGCACTTACTACAAAGTTGCTAAGCTTGTTCCACTCGTCCACCACCCTATTTGTGAACAAGTTTCTTCCTATCTCCCTCCTAAACCTAAACTTATCCAACTTGAATCTGTTGCTCCGAGTCCTGTCTAGCTCGGATATTATAAGAACTTTATCTATATCCCCTTTATTGATTCCTTTCACCCACTTAAATACTTCTATCATATCTCCCCGCACTCTTCGTCTTTCTAGGGAATGCAAGTTAAGTTTCTTTAACCTATCCTGATATGGAAGGTTTCTAAGTCCTGGAATCATTTTTGTCATTCTTCGCTGCACCGACTCCAGTGAATTTATATCCATTCTATAATAAGGGCACCAGAACTGAACCGCATAATCGAGGTGCGGCCTGACTAGCGCAAGATATAATTACAATAAGACCTCTGCACTCTTGTTACTTACACTTCTAGATATAAAACCCAATACTCTGTTTGCCTTATTTCGAACATTAACGCACTGTTTTCTCGGCGGTAGGTCCGGGCTTACAAGTACCCCTAGGTCTCTTTCACAAGTCGACTTCTCTAGGTTGATGTTGTTAAGGCTGTATACATTATCAGTATTTGTTCTTCCAATATTAAGTACGCTGGACTTGCTGGTGTTGAATTTCATTTGCCATTTTTCAGAACCACCCCTGCAGTTTAGTTAGATCCGCCTATAATGCATTTGCATCCTGCCTTGAATTAATCTGCCGCCCTATTTTGGTGTCATCCGCAAACTTGCTGATGTCACTGCTGATCCCAGTATCTAGATCGTTTATGTAGATTATGAACAAGAGTGGGCCTAGTACTGACCCCTGGGGAACCCCACTGGTTACGCGGCCCCACTCAGATTTAACACCATCTACGCTGACCCTCTGCGTTCTATCGGTGAGCCATGATTTTATCCAATTTAAAACTTTCCCCTCGATACCATGAGCCTTAATTTTTCTCAGAACGATTGTATTTATAAATAAATAAACACATGTACTGTATATATGTATGTGCAGCACACATACACAGCCAACTTAATTTCCCCAGGGTGTCGCAGCAAGAAAAGAAATAAGTGGAATTTCAACATGCAGTTTAGAGGGACCAACTGCTCAGCATTTAGTACCTGTCTTACCAAACAACAGTGGACACAATACAGTAATGAAGTAAAGACAATGTTTCCTAAGAGTTTAATATTATAATGATGATCTATGATTTATTGGTATGTGGATGTTTGGGTAGGGGTGTGTAATGTTGGTGTTCTGGGGTCGTTAATTGTTCTTAATATATGGACTTGTATTCCTGCAATCATACTCTAGCATACTAACGCACATTAAGCGTAAAGTATGGATATTTGTCAGTAAAGAATAAATAGTTTTTTACCTAAAGTGGTCAATCTTAGGGTAAATTAAGACGTGGGGGATAATCTTCAAGTGATCTGCACTTAGTTATCTTCGTTAAGTAGTTATATAATTTACTATAATAACAAGTGACGTCATCACCCATCGTGAGACCAGCCACTTCAACTACGTCATCACACGTCTATACCTTTCATTCTCTTTCACGGACTTTTCCCTCATATTTACCCCCATAGTTCACCCCCATATATCCTCCCTGAGGCTCTCCATCCTAATATATCTCCCCCAACCATACCCCCTCCCGGGTAGGTGCTCGGGGTGAGGGGTGAGGGGCGGGAGGGCAGGATGTACCCACTTGGTTGACTCTGCCCCACCTCCCCGCTACCTTCCGCCTCCGACCTTCCACATCTACGCTTCCTCCTACACCTCCTAAGTGGGCAGCTCTCCCTTATGCACTCCCTCAGGTGTTCTATATCAGGGAGATGAGTACTAGCTGCTTCCTGACCCCCCAGAGTGACGGTGATGAGGGAGGAGGAGGCCCTGGGTGGTGGAAAGAGGGTAGAGGGAGAGACACGGAGAGGCGAGGGTGACGGTGTCGCAAACGGAGAGAGTGACATGATCCTGGTGTGTGACGGAGTGATGGTCTAGGGAGGACAGGAATCAATAGTGGCTGTGAGGTTGTTGAGGCCTCTGGTGGTGTTATGTTTTACACCACGATACAGATGAGTACTATTCGGATCACATGAAGATTAATCACCCTACCGCTAACTTAACCTTATATTAACCTAACACTAACCTAACCCCCCCCCCCCACTCACAGGTAGGGTATTTAATCATCAGGTGAAAACAAGCTAAGGAGAAGCTAATCTAATCAAAGGTAAAGAAAAAAAAGAGACTTTAATGTCAAGAAAAACAAGTTACATCATTACAAACAGATCTCCACCAATTGTAGGAGATTCGTCTACCTTGTTGTCTGCAGGTGAGGCAAAAGTCATCAATTAAATCCTTTCCTCCCTCTTTAGACTCTCCCACCTGATCTGACCAATGGAGAAGCTCGTTTGTAATTCAACTTGAAACAGACAGATACCAAGTAAACAACAACAGCAACAGCAGAATCAACAAAAACAACAATATTGACAGGGTTGAGACTTTTAACTGATGTAATTGTGGAAGTTACCTGGTCAAATACCTGTAATTTACCCCCCAACTTATTGAACCTGATGATAAAACACATTAATGTTACCTGGGGGGGGGGTTGTTAGGTTAGATTAGATTAAGTTAGTTATGTTACGTGGTTAGTGTGTTACCTGGCTTCTGCGTTACCTGGTACATGTGTCACCTTGTTCCTGTGTTACCTGGTACGTGTGTTGCCTGGTACATGTGTATTACCTGGTACGTGTGTTACCTGGTACATGTGTCACCTTGTTCCTGTGTTACCTGGTACGTGTGTTACCTGGCACATGTGTTACCTGGTTCCTATGTTACCTGGTACGTGTGTTACCTGGTACGTGTATTACCTGGTACGTGTGTTACCTGGTACGTGTGTTACCTGGAAGAGAGGAACAGGTCGTGGTCGTTGAGGGGAAGTGTGTGACCTCTGGCCTTCACGAGGGGAGGGTGAGAGATGCCCCTCATCAGCGAGAGAGGGGAGCCAGGAAGGGGGGTACAGCCTCCCCTCCCCTTCCCTCAACAGCTACCTGGAGAGGGGAGGGGGTTATGAGGGTGATAGTCCCCTTACACACACACACACACACACACACACACACACACACACACACACACACACTACTACAACTTTGCTGTCACTCGGAATCGAGTATGACGATCATCCAGCTATGATACAATGATATGAGTTATTAGGGATGTCACCTTCATTGGTGAGTTTTGAGGTGACTAAAGAGGCCGATACGGGACCCGCAGGATCGTCTACATTCGTTGCTCATGTGGGGGGCTGAATCTAGTGCGGGAGGGGCGGTTGGAGCGTCATTCCGACGTTGGCGCTTCTCTGCCTCGGTTTGCAGTCGGGCTAACTCGAAAGTATTGACACCTTCTTGTGTGGTGCTCCTCCAAGCGTTACGATGTGGAGTAATCGACTTCCAGGTGAGGGGGTCGATTTGGCACTTTTTCAGGTTTGTCTTAAGACTATCCTTATACCTTTTCAGTTGACCGCCGGCGTTACGTTTACTATTCGTTAGGTGACTGTAAAGTAGCTGCTTTGGCGGTCTACTGTCGTCCATGCGGGTAATATGGCCAGTCTAATGAAGTTGTTCATGGATAATAGTAGCCTCGATGCTCCTACAGTTGGTATCAGCAAGAATACTGGCATTTGTTCTCTTGTCTTCTCAGCAAACTCGGAGGATGGAACGTAGACTACGTTGGTGAAAGTTTTCAAGTGTCTTGAGGCGCCCCCTGTATGTGACCCATGTCTCGCTGCCATATTGCAGGGTGGGCAGGACCACTGCTCGATGTACGTGCAGCTTTGAAGATAATTTCAGCTCCCAACAGCTGAAGACACGATTTCGGAGTCTGCCAAAGGCTTGAGATGCACATCTGATACCGAAAATGGGTAACATTAGAGAGGGTAAGTACCGTTAAGTTGGATGGGTGGTGGAGGTGTAGCTGAACCAGGGGCAGGTTGAAAGAGAATCTGAGTGCTACGTCCATTCACTTCAAGGGTGAAGTATGCATACACATCTGCGTAGGTGTTCAGGATCTCCTGTAGGTCGTGTTCAGTGTGAGCAACAAGGGTGAGGTCGTCTGCATACTGAAGTTCAGTAATGGAAGCTGCCGACACCTTTGTTCTTGCCTGGAATCGTCTTATGTTGAAAAGGAAGGCAACCAAGAAAATGGAAAAGAGAGTTGGTGCCAATGCACACCCTTGTGTACACACACACACACACACACACACACACACTTATGACGAATCAAAGTCCAATTTATTCTCTTAAGGTTCGATTAGGTTTAATTTTGAAGCAAATGGCAGATGTGTTATAATAATCGTCACAACACCCCGCCCCCCTCACCCCCACACCCTGTTCCTACGTCACAACACCCCGCCCCCCTCACCCCCACACCCTGCTCTTACGTCACAACACCCCGCCCCCCTCACCCCCACACCCTGCTCCTACGTCACAACACCCCGCCCCCCTCACCCCCACACCCTGTTCCTACGTCACAACACCCCGCCCCCCTCACCCCCACACCCTGCTCCTACGTCACAACACCCCGCCCCCCTCACCCCAACACCCTGTTCCTACGTCACAACACCCCGCCCCCCTCACCCCCACACCCTGCTCCTACGTCACAACACCCCGCCCCCCTCACCCCCACACCCTGCTCCTACGTCACAACACCCCGCCCCCCTCACCCCCATACCCTGCTCCTACGTTACAACACCCCCCCCACCCCCCACACCCTGCTCCTACGTCACAACACCCCGCCCCCTCACCCCCACACCCCGCCCCCCTCACCCCCACACCCTGCTCCTACGTCACAACACCCCGCCCCCTCACCCCCACACCCTACGTCACAACACCCCCCTCACTCCCACACACCCTGCTCCTACGTCACAACACCCCGGCCCCCTCACCCCCACACCCTGCTCCTACGTCACAACATCCCCCTCACCCCCACACCCTGTTCCTACGTCACAACACCCCCGCCCCCTCACCCCCACACCCTGCTCCTACGTCACAACACCCCGCCCCCCTCACCCCCACACCCTGCTCCTACGTCACAACACCCCGCCCCCTCACCCCCACACCCTACGTCACAACACCCCCCTCACTCCCACACACCCTGCTCCTACGTCACAACACCCCGTCCCCCTCACCCCCACACCCTGCTCCTACGTCACAACATCCCCCTCACCCCCACACCCTGTTCCTACGTCACAACACCCCCGCCCCCTCACCCCCACACCCTGCTCCTACGTCACAACACCCCGCCCCCCTCACCCCCACACCCTGCTCCTACGTCACAACACCCCCCTCTCCCCCACACCCTGCTCCTACGTCACAACACCCCCCTCACCCCCACACCCTGCTCCTACGTCACAACACCCCCCTCACCCCCACACCCTGCTCCTACGTCACAACACCCCCCTCACCCCCACACCCTGCTCCTACGTCACAAAACCCCCCTCACCCTCACACCCTGCTCCTACGTCACAACACCCCCCCCCCCAACCCTCACTTGATATCTGGAAAAAATGGCGACTGTCGTACCTGTTCCCTAATTAGCCCTTAAATCACCTGTTGACCAGCGGTGTGTGTTGACCACTTATGGCAGATTACCTTCACTTGATAGATTAACCAACTACTACTACGTGAATAGTATCTATCTATCTATCTATCTATCTATCTATCTTTCTATCGATAGTATTAGGTGACGTGTGGTAAGGTCAGTAGCAGAAGTCATTGAGTAGGTGGATGACCTTTAACACCACAACAGAGACCCTGACCTTACTGGCACAAACACAAGGACCAAAGGGCGTCGTGTGACATAATAGGTAGGTGAGGGGGGTGTGAGGGGTGAGGGGGGTTGTGAGGGGTGAGCGGGGGTGGCGTCAGGTAAAGGCAGGTGTTACTCGGTAGGAAGTGAACTCATCGGTCTTATAGTTGTTGGCGTAACTTTTGTCAACAAAGAAGTTATTGCGACGGAAACCTCACCCAGCCTTAATTCTTTTCAGTTATGTGTGTACGTGTGTGAGGACAGTCATGTGTGTACGTGTGTGAGGACAATCATATGTGTATGTGTGTGAGGTCAGACATGTGTGTACGTGTATGAGGTCAGTCGTGTGTGTACGTGTGTGAGGACAGCCACACACCCTCGACCGTCACCTACATCCAGACACGTCCAGGTGTGTATTATATTCAGAGTATGGTGTAGTGAGGTGAGTATGGTGTAGCCAAGTGAGTATGGTGTAGCCAGGTGAGTATGGTGTAGCGAGGTGAGTATGGTGTAGCGAGGTGAGTATGGTGTAACCAGGTGAGTATGGTGTAGCGAGGTGAGTATGGTGTAGTGAGGTGAGAATGGTGTAGCGAGGTGAGTATGGTGTAGCGAGGTGAGTATGGTGTAGTGAGGTGAGTATGGTGTACAGTACATATCTGCTGCATCAGTCTACAGTGACAGATGCACCACACACGCTACACTTGACGTTCGTTACTTTACAAAACAACTACAACTCGGGTAGTCGGCATCACTGTGTAAATTCCCACATGAGTCATCCTGGCGGCCCAGTCACAGAAAATACTAAACTCCTGAAAAATTTTACTTGTTCTTTTTTTAAATATGATGGTCAGTAAAAGTTAGTATGGAGGTGGACTGACAACCCCAGGAGGAGGAGGAGGAAGAGGAAGGAGGGTGGTGTGTGTGTGTGTGTTCTTCTTTCGCCACGACGGAAAGTCTTCGAGGGAGTAGATAATGACGAAAATTACGATGTTATTTACTTAGACTTTAGCAAAGCGTTTGACAGAGTACCGCATCAGAGGCTTCTGAGAAAAGTTAAGGCTCATGGTATCAAGGAGAAAGTTTTAAATTGGATAAAATCATGGCTCACCTGATAGAACATAGAGGATCTACGTAGATGATGTTAAATCCGAGTGGGGCTGTGTAACCAGTGGGGTTCCCCATGGGTCAGTACTGGGCCCACTCTTGTTCATAATCTACAAAAACGATCTAGATACTGGGATCAGCAGTGAAATAAGCAAGTTTGCGGATGACACCAAAATAGGGCGGCAGATTAATTCAGGGCAGGATGCAAATGCACTACTGGAGGATTTAAATAAACTGCAGGAGTGGTCAGAAAATGGCAAATGAAATTCAACACCAGCAAGTCCAGCGTACTTAATATTGGAAGAACAAATACTGTCAATGTATAAAGCCTTAACAACATCAACCTAGAGAAGTCGACTTGTGAAAGAGACCTAGGGGTACTTGTAAGCCCGGACATACGGCCTAGAAAAAAGTGCGTTAATGTTCGAAATAATGCAAACAGAGTATTAGGTTTTATATCTAGAAGTGTAAGTAATAAGAGTGCGGAGGTCATATTGCAAGTATATCTTGCGCTAGTCAGGCCGCACCTCGATTATGCTGTCAGTTCTGGTGCCCTTATTATAGAATGGATATCAGTTCACTGGAGTCGGTGCAGCGAAGAATGACGAAAATGATTCCAGGACTTAGAAACCTTCCATATCAAGATAGGTTAAAGTAACTAAACTTGCATTCCCTAGAAAGACGAAGAGTGCGGGGAGATATGATAGAAGTATTTAAGTGGGTGAAAGGAGTCAATAAAGGCGATATAGATAAAGTTCCTATAATATCCGAGCAGGATAGGACTCGTAGCAACGGATTTAAGTTGGATAAGTTTAGGTTTAGGAGGGAGATAGGAAGGAACTGGTTCACAAATAGGGTGGTGGACGAGTGGAACAAGCTTAGCAACTTTGTAGTAAGTGCTGGAACGCTGGAAAGTTTTTAAAGGAGGCTAGATAGATTCATGGATGATGGAGAGTGGTTGTAACTCTCGACAGGAGCTGCCATGCACAGGCCAACCGGCCTATTGTAGACTCCTTATTTTCTTATGTTCTTATATCAATAAACTTAATAAGGGGAATGTATCATTTTTCTTCTTTATATAAACTCATCTTCATTGCCTCTATAGCAGACTTGTGGTCCAGGGCGCCACTATAACGTGGCCCCGGCTGCCTCACTCGTCAATTTTATGTTCTTTTGTTTCTCCTAACACTTTCTTCTCTTGTCTTGCCAAAATAAAAGAGCATCAACTAATTCTCTTTTGTTTCTCCTTTGTAAATGTAATGAAAAAAAAAACCTGATTCGATGGTTCGTTTCTGAGACTTGTAATTGAACTGTTGATTTATTTCCATTAAGATAAATTTGTATCAGAAAAATAAAAACTTAAAGATTATGAGTAAATTTGTCTTATATAAATCCAAAGGAAGATTTAAGACAATAATTACTGAATATAGTTGAGCTTGGTGGAGATAGACACATAAACGGATGGAAATGATGAAAAATAAAGATAACGAAGGAAAATCAGGGAAAAATAGGAATTTTTTAACATTACACTAATATAAGAACGTCCCCCCCCCCCACCCTCCCCCTCAAGCCCGTCCTGTGACATTTGTTTTTTTTTCTTCCCGTAATCCAAACGACAGCTGGTGAGAGTGGTAATGACACAGGGAGACAAGTGATGGCGTTATATCCACGTATTTGTGTGCTTAATATTTTCATCGGATCACCTGAAGATTAGCCCCTCAAGCTTATTCACCTAGTTATTAAATACCCGAATGTTACTTTGGTTGAGGGGGATTGAGTTAGCGTGTTTAATCTTCGGGTAAAATAAGCTTGGCGGCGAGGGTGGTCTAAGTTTCCTCATATAACCTCGACTGTCTCTTTTGTCTTCACGAGGAAAACACTCAGGCTAGCTACACAAATTTGCCCTCATCGAAGCGGCCATATAAATAGACCCCAACCTAACATAATTTAACCTAACCTAACATAAATTAACCTAACCTAACACTACAGTGATAAGAACATTAAGAATGGAGAAAATTGCAGAGGGCTAATTAGCTCATACTAGGCAGTCCCGTTTACACCCAACCCCTATCGATCATATATCCGTCCAACCTACATGTGAAGCTACCCAGCGTGTTCGAGTTAATGATGAGGTTTACCTCGACTTTAGCGAAGCCCTCGACGGGGTTCCCACGAAAGACTGATACTGTACGTACTGTTACGTGGAGGTTCATGGAATTGGAGATATTCTAAAATGGATTAGGGCGTGGTTACAGGACAGGAAACAGCGAGTAAGCATTAACGGCACTAAATCCGATTGCAGTACCCCAAGGCTCAGTACTTGGACCATTATATATATATATGCATGCATATATATATATATATATATATATATATATATATATATATATATATATATATATATATATATATATATATATCCCTAGTATCACATTCAAAATTGAAAGAGAAATAAATGGATCCCTTCCATTTCTTGATATGCTTATCATGAGAAATGGCCAAAACTATAAATTTAAGGTATATAGAAAGCCCACACAGGTAGACAGTTTCATTTACTTTTTATCGAATCACCTTGAGTCTACCAAACTGTCAGTTTTTTCTGCTATGTTCTTAAGATGTCTGCGTATTTGTGACTCTGAATTTATTGACGATGAATTGAAACACATTCGTTCTATTGCACAGAAACTCGGGTACCCTTCTGTGTTTGTTGATCGTTGTTTTAAAAGGCTAAAAAATCCTTTCATTCCTCTCAAACCAGACAAGTTCCTACACTTAAGAATATTTTGACTCTGCCCTATCGTAATGAATTTGTCCCGTTAGTTCGGTCCCTCAAGCTTCAAAATATTAATGTTGTTTTCAAGTATGACTCAACCATTACTGATATGTTAATAAGGAATAGCCCAAGTTTGAATGTAAATGGAAGTGTTTATTGTATTCCATGTAGCAAATGTAATTGTAATTATGTAGGACAGAGAAGGAAAAACACTGCAGCTCAGAATCAAGCAACATAAGTATAATATCAGAACTGCATCTGAAAGCAGTGCCTTGTTCGTTCATGTTAGGAATAATAAAATCACCCCATTACTTAGGAAAAAAGCTTAGAAGTATTCAAATCATCTTGTGTCACAGAAAGACTTCTGGTTGAAGCTAGTTTGATTAAGGAATTAAAATCAATAAACCTTAGTGATGGTCAGTTCAAAACTGATAATATGTTACATAAATTTATTTGTCAGTGGCCCAAGGTTAAAAATGCTTTGAAAACCTTTGATCTAGATGTATGATAGTTATTTTGTGGGTCCCTTATTTCTGACCTGACCTGGCTAGTCACGTCACCACCCTTCTCTTAAGCTCCTCTACGTGTGTGTTGGTGTGGGGATGAGTGGATGACATCATTATGACCTGACCTCATGTTTTTAAGGTCACCCTGTATATTTAAGCCTCTCTCTGTCCATGTAATCCAGTTGCCTCTGAAGATGTCTTGAATAAAGACGAAAGCTAAGGTACTCCGTTGTTTCCATTTTCCCGTGTGATTTTATCAAGATTTATCTTATCCACGTTTTCATTGTGGATTTACATGATATATATATATATATATATATATATATATATATATATATATATATATATATATAATATATATATATATATCTGCAAGTAAATCACTGTAGGTGCGCGTGATCTACGTATATGCTGATAACCACCAGGAAAGAAGAAAACACGAAATTTCGTGTTTTCTTCTTTCCTGGTGGTTATCAGCATATATATATATATATATATGAAGATGTGAATTACACGAAAGCGCTTGGGAACTTCGTGTTTTCTTCTTTCCTTGTGGTTATCAGCATATATATATGTATATATATATATATATATATAGGGCGTGTAATTAAATCTTACGAGGACTCCGCAAAACTACAGTAAGATCTGAACATATCTTTCGCATGGTTTAAAAATTTGCAGGTGAAATTTAATGTGGAGAAATGTAAAGTAATTAGTCTAGGAGATGTAAACAGAGAAACCAGATATCAGATGAACAACGTTGATACAGAGAAATCCGACTGTGAGAAAGATTTAGGAGTAATGATAGGAAGGAATCTTAAACCAAGACAACAATGTGTATTTGCTCGTAACAAGGCTAACAAAGTACAGTTGGCTCCACTCCTCCGTTTACCACTTAGCGTTGCCATCCCTCTCTCTCCCTGAGATGTGAACAGCGAACTCTCAAGTGTGAATTCGAAGCATTCCCTTGTGGGCGGGAGGGGGTGTGTCAGTAGGTGGGCGGGGACGTAACCCAACCTAATACAACATAACCTAACCAAACACAACCTAACCAAAGACAACATAACCTAACCTAACACAACATAATCTAACGACAACATAAGCTAACCAAACAAAACCTAACCTAACCAAAGACAACATAATCCAACCTAACAAGATAACCTAACCAAACATAACCTAACGACAACATAACATAAGAACATAAGAATGGAGGAAACTGCAGCGGGCCTATTGGCCCATACTGGGCAGTCCCATTTACACCCAACCCCTATTGCTCATATAAACATCCAACCTATGTTTGAAGCTATTCAGCGTATTCGAGTTAATGGTGATATTTGGTAACTTGTGCCATTCATCTACTACTCTGTTTCCAAACCAGTGTTTACCTATTTCACGCCTAAATCTAAATTTGTCTAATTTAAAACCATTGTTACGAGTTCGCTCCTAGTTGGATAGTTTGAGTACCTTTGTAATGTCCCGTTTGTTTAGCCCTGACTTCCACTTATACACCTCTATCAGGTCGCCCCTCGCTCTACGTCTCTCGAGGGAGTGCAAATTAAGATGCTTTAACCTGTCTCTATACTCAAGGTTCCTAATGCCCGGGATTAGTCTTGTCATTCTCCTCTGAATTCTTTCCAATGATTCTATATCCATTCTGTAATAAAGGTGACCAGAACTGAACTGCGTAATCCAGGTGTGGTCTCACAAGCGCAAGATACAGTTTTAGGATGACCTCGCTAGTCTTGTAACTAACACTCCTTTGTATGAACCCAAGTACATCATTAGCCTTGTTACGAGCAAAAACACAATGTTTACTTGGCTTAAGGTTCCTACTTATCATTACTCCTAAATCTTTCTCTCAGTCGGATTTCTCTATGGCATCGTTGTTCATCTGGTATCTGGTTTCCCTGTTTACATCTCTTATACTGAGTACTTTACATTTGTCCACGTTGAATTTCATCTGCCATTTTTCAGACCATTCGAAAAATTTGTTTAGATCTTTCTGTAGTTTTGCGGAGTCCTCGTCAGATTTAATAACATGTCCTATTTTAGTGTCATCAGCAAATTTAATTATGTTGCTGTCTATGCCGATATCTATGTTGTTTATGTATATAATAAATAATAATGGTCCAAGTACTGAGCCTTGGGGAACTCCACTTGTGACGTTGCTCCAATGGGACTTAGTGCCGTTTATGCTCACTCGCTGTTTCCTGTCCTGTAACCACGCCCTAATCCATTTAAGGATATTACCTTTGATGCCATGTGCTTCTACCTTTCTAATTAGTCTTTCGTGGGGGACTCTGTCGAAGGCTTTGCTAAAGTCGAGATATACCACATCATAATTGTGCCTCTCGTCCACGGATTCGAAAACTGATGAAAAGAATGTTAATAGATTAGTTAGACAAGAACGTCCGCTTGTGAAGCCATGCTGGGAATCATTGATCATTCGGTGCTTCTCCAGGTGATTTCGTATAGTTTGAAATGATTGCTTCCAGTAATTTGCCTACTATTGATGTTAGACTGATTGGGCGGTAGTTAGAGGATAGTGATCTATCCCCCTTCTTGAAAATCGGTATTACATTCGCTATCCTCCAGGATTCAGGTACTACACCTGTTTTTAAGGACATGTTAAACAACTTTGCAAAGGGCATACTAAGCTCTTCCTTACATTCCTTTAATACTCTGGCAAATATCTCATCGGGACCAGGTGACTTATTAGGCTTTAGTTTGTCTATTTGCTTACTAACATCGTTACTAGTCACTACTAACTCCCTCAATTTGTTTTCTTCACTATCTCTGAATAGAGTCGGTGCCTCGGGTATCACGTTTAAATTTTCAGTGGTGAAAACTGTTGAAAAATATTTATTCAAATTATTGCTCATTTCTCCGTCATTATCAGTGAGCTCGCCGGTATCTGACAGTATTGGTCCAATCTTTGGTAGAATCCTTTGGGGTTTGTCTTCACCTCCCATGCTATCCTTACCTCATTATTCCTCTTGGATTTCCTTATCTCGGTTTTAACCCGACTCGCCAATATCTTATAATAATCCTGGAGATAAATTTCGCCACACTTCCTCCTTCTACCTATAGCCTTCCTTTGGCCAATGATGACTTTAAATAATTATTTATCCATTTAGGGTCATTGTTGTCTGATCTGAGTTTTTTGTATGGTATGTTCTGCCTTTGTGCATTAAGTAACTCATTATTTAAATTGTCGTGGAACTCGGCAATCTCAGATCTCGCTATCAGGTCGGAGTCATCTGTCAGGTTCACGGCCAAGCGCCACACCCCCTCTCTCAGTTGTCTCTTTAAACTGTCAAAGTTTGTCCTTCTGAAATCTGGTACTTCAGTGGAATTTTCCTTACATCTGCCCTGAAAATCTAACTGGAATCTAATTTCTTTGTGATCGCTGTTTGCAAGTTCGTTCCCAACCTCGACATTGCGAATGAGGTTTTCTCTGTTCGACAGAACTAAATCGAGTATATTATTACCCGGTGTGGGTTCGGTTATATGTTGACTTAGGAAACAGTCCTGGATCGTCTCGAGAAAATCCTCTGATTCTGAGTTACCCGTAAGGTCAGTCCAATCTATTTGGCCAAGGTCAAAGTCGCCTACTATACAGACTTTGTTGTGTATGGATGCCCTGCGCATTTCATCCCAGATAAGTCGCTCATTGACTCTATCAAGAGTGGGAGGTCTATATATTACTCCTGTGATTAATTTTTCCCTACCGTCGCTTAATTCTATCCAAATTGTTTCTGTATTCCGCTCAATTTTTATTTCCTTATTTATTTCACACTTCAGATTATCCCTAACATAGATTGCTACTCCGCCTCCTTTCCTGGTCTGCCTATCGGTATGGAACAATTTGTAACCCGCAATTTGGTATTCGACCGGCAACTCACGTGAGTCTAGGTTGATCCATGTTTCAGTGAATGCTATTATATCGATTTTTTCGGTACATACCAAGGCCCTAATATCATCCATTTTGTTTCTCATACTTCTACTGTTCGCGTAGTAGACATTTAAGTTAGTCGTGTTCTGAGTCCTCCCTTTACCGCGTTTAGTTTTAAACTCCCTGTTTAATTTAGTTTTGTTATCATTCCTAACACTATTTCCCTGTAATCTTTTACTTTGTTTACCCGCTCCCACTGCAGTTTCCCCCACCCCTGTGCCCATATGTTCCCCTAGCAGTTTAAAGACTTCGATATCCTTTGAACTGCGCCCTCTAGAGACCCAGCCAGGGTTGCCACCCCACCCCGAGACAGGTGCACCCTATCCCTAGCATAAAGGTCCCTTCTGCCGTAGAAGTTGTCCCAGTTGTCAATGAATGGGACTGATATTGACTTGCAATATCTGTCAAGACGGTCGTTGACACCAACCGCCCTTGACAACCATTCACTGCCAACTCTCCTTCTAGGCAGGACACAGCATATGATAGGGATCCCTCCCTTAGACCTAATACGATCTATAGCTGCCTTGAACTTATCAAGAAGCTCCTCGCTCCAACACCGGCCAATATCATTGCCTCCTGCACTGAGGCAGATAATGGGTTTGTTCCCATTACCAGACAAGATATTGTCCATCCTGTCAATTATATCCCCCACCCCAGCTCCTGGCAAACACACCCTCATCCTATTTTTGTTTTTACCACAAAAGGCCCTGTCCATGTACCTTACCTGTGAGTCACCAACAATTAAAGTTTTTATACCTTCCTTGTCATCCCTGTCCCTGACTGTACTAACGTCCAATTCGTCTATCAAGGGACTGAACGAGTTGGTACACTTAGCTGTTGTTGTCGTATCCTTGGTGTACTTCTTTACCACCAGCTTCGTCTTCCCACTCCTCACAACCTTCCACTCGCTTGAGTTTTCGTCAGACACTGGCTTTCCCTGTCCCGCCTCCCCTTTTAACCTCGCCAGCTCTTCCCTTAATTTTAGGTTCTCCAACGTGGCCCTCTTAATTTCTTCCTTGGCCCTCGCCAATTCTTCCATTGACCACTCCAGTTTGGTCAACAAACTCGCACACCCAAGACCACACATAACACTGGCCATATCTGATAATTATCCCTCGGGAGCTAACCCTGCCATGACCTTTCCCCTAGTGAGGCCAGAACACAACTGAGGTCAGAACATAACCTAATCAAACATAACATAACCTAATCAAACACAACCTAACCTAACCTAACCACTCAAACAATAAATCATAACATCTATCACCCCTCTCCCCCCCCCCCTGCTAAGAGAGGAACACCAGTAGTATTCAGGGAAGGTGAGATCAAACTGGTTCGGGGAAAATTAACACACCACACAGAAGGAAATGAAAACTGATTACACTCTTACCCAGTATACAGCGGGGCGCCACAGAAGGAACATAAAGGATTGACTCTTGCTTCGGTAAATCAAAAAGTTCGTGTGTGTGTGTGTGCGTGTGTCTGTGTGTGTGTGTGTGTGCGTGTGTCTGTGTGTGTGTTTTCACCATAATTATTGATAGAGAAATATAGGAACACGTGAAGTTTAACCCCCCCCCTATTTATTTTACCTGAAAACCTGATAAAACTTATTTTAATACAAGTTATAACTTAACCTATAACCTAACCTATCCTAACCAAACCCAACATAACTTACAACCTTACCTATAACCTAACCTAACCTATAACCTTACCTAACCTATAACCTAACCTAACCTATAACCTAACCTGACCTTACCTATAACCTAACCTAACCTATAACCTAACCTGACCTTACCTATAACCTAACCTACCCTATAACCTGACCTAACCTACACCCTAACCTTACCTATAACCTAACCTATAACCTACCTGACCTAACCTTCAGGCGGTTCTTTTAATTGTTCTCTTCTTTCTCTCTGTTGACGTAATAATATAAACAATTCTTAAGAGACTCAACCCTGACATTTGCTCTACCAGGCAGTGGGTGTGTCGTGACGTGAGCACATAACAACCAGGCAGTGGGTGTGTCGTGACGTGAGCACACAACAACCAGGCAGTGGGTGTGTCGTGACGTGAGCACACAACAACCGGGAGTGGGTGTGTCGTGACGTGAGCACACAACAACCAGGCAGTGGGTGTGTCGTGACATGAGCACACAACAACCAGGGTGGGGAGGTGGTGTACTGGAAATGGTCTGGGCAGTTCAATCAGATTATTATCGAGGGTTTGGGGTGTACTGAGTTTAACCCTTGGAATAAAAGGTTAGTTAGGTTAGGTTAGGTTACTGTTAGGTTACTGTTAGGTTAGGTTACTGTTAGGTTAGGTTAGGTTATGGACATGCCGGGAACATTAGTCTCAACACGTGACACCGGAAGATCACTCTAAGCTCCTGGTGTTTGTTATGGCAGACGAGATAAGATATGAGGCTTCGCAACACAGCTAACTGGAGGCCTTATTGAGCAGCTGGCCGGCTCGATATAGTAACACAGGATGATGTAGGCTTAACCTAACCTAACAGTAACCTAAACTAACCAAATACTTAAATAATAACCTAATCTAATACTAGCCTTCGCTAATCTAACACTGACGACCACACGTAACCTAACTTAAGTGATTTTAATCTAAACTAACCTAATCTAACCTCACTTTATCTAAACTAACTTACTAACTTAACCTAGCCAAACCTTAATCTATATGCTACTAACCTAACCTAACCTAAGTTAAAGACACATGAACTGGTGGGATTCTGGTGACGTTATTGTGCTGCAGTTGGTCAGGAAAGTGACGTCATTCCCACAACAACACGTCACAGGTGTAGGCATAACAAAAGGTGACCCAGATGGACTTGTTTACCTCACAGATATGGCCGGAAGCTTCAGGAGGGAAAAAGTACCTACGTCACTCACCTTGGAGTTGCCGGATGTGGATTTGAGATGGTGTGTGTAGCTCCCCGTGGCCGGATGTATTACAACTCCACTAACACCACTACTTCAGTTCATGGCGGCGCTGACACCTTTTTCTTGTCAATGGCACGGTGGATGACAGATACTGGTACTATCAAACTGTGTAGAATTCGAGATGTGTAGGTCAGTCACACATCACAACCAAACCTTCAGCAAAAGTTTGTCTCCCGCCGCTCACACTCGGAACATATACAGGTGAGTCGTAGAGCTATATGACGGACAACTTCTGCTAACAGTAAGAGTTTCGTCGAAGTGTTCTGTTAATCACCGGACATAATGTTTATCAATAGTACCCCCGTCTTCGTTCGCTGTCACTCTCTGAATCACATCCGCCGACGAAATCCTTGGTTGGTGCTTTTTTTTCCTGGCCTATTATGTGCCTGCTGAACTGCCTGTGTGACCTTCTTCGTCCTTGGTGGCAGCTGAAGCTCTTTGTCTCCTTGACCAGTGTTAGTTTGTTTCTCGGTTGTATCTTGACGGACGCTTGTATGTCTGTGTGTCCGTCTTGCCCGGTATAGTGAGCTGTTGTTGTCTCCTGAAACACAAAGAAAATTTTGGGGTTAAGGTGATTCTTCCTTTCTTATTCGGATCACCTTAAGATTAATCATCCTAAACCTAACCTAACCTGACCTAACCCCCCCTCTAGTAGTGCTAGGGTGTTTAGTCTTGATGTATGTTTTATCGTTCTCAAATAGTTTTCTTTTTTTCTTGTCTCTTTCTCTCTATCTTTATCTTTCAAATACTTCCTTTTTCTTCATCCCCTCTCTCTCTCTCTCTCTCTCTCTCTCTCTCTCTCTCTCTCCCTCTGTGTGTGTGTGTGTGTGTGTGTCCGTCGCCCACAGTCAGGGAGGCGCCAAGTCACACAATGCGGGGTGGTAATTCTCATTTGTCCCAATAAGTTTAGTTCCGGACACGTCGATGACCCCTCTCTCTAGTTATTAGGACGAGAGGGACGGAGAGGCCAGTATCTAAACACACACGCATAGGGCCATACCCAGGGCCGAACCCAAAAATATAGGGCCGTACCCAAACACACAGGGCCGTACCAAATCACACAGGGACTTACCGAATCACACAGGGACGTACCCAAACACACAGGAACATACCTAAACATAGAGAGCCATACCGAAACACACAGGGCCGTACCCAAACACACAGAGCTGTACCCAAACATACAGGGACGTACTCAAAGCCGTACCCAAACACAGAAGCCAACAATCATGCACCCTCCCGAAAGTTGGGGTAGGAGGAAGCTACGGAGTTGTGTTGTGTCACGTGACTTTAGGGAACGGACCTCACTCTGGCTTAATCCGGATCCACTCCTTCTTGACACGTAACTATAAATCCACCAATTAGCGCGCATCTATATTCGACCACGTGACCCACTTACGCCAATCAGGTGGCACGTGACAAGACAAATTTAGGTCCACCAATGGAGGCGTCGTTTCTAGAAGGCAAGAAGCGGGCTCTGCCAATCAATGCGTCGCTTCCACAACACAAAAGGCGGGATCCACTAATCAATGCATCGTTTCTACAATGCAAGAGGCAGACTGCAGTTGCCAATCAACACGTCGCTTCTGCAGTTCAAGAGGCTCAGGTTCTCAACTGGCTCAGCCATTGTTATTATTATCCACTCTGTATCTGTGTTTTTCTGACTAAATAAACTGTTTCAATAAAATTCAATTCAATTCAAACGCCTTTTGTCTGTAATTTAAGAGATTATATCCACCAATCACCACCCAGAAAGGTCCGATTCTCTTTTGTTTTAAGTCACTTATTGAGAGACTCGTTGGTACACACCGTCTAGTGCTCAACGAGAGATCTCTAAAGCTGAACTTGAACAGAACTTCCCATAAATCCCTCGTTAAGTAAGACGTACAAATGAATGAAATAATGAACGGACATAAAACTTTCCTAAATATGTAATACCTAAAGAAAAATCGGTTTTACAGGAAATCGGCTAGAGGATAAATCGGTTCTAAATGATATAAGTCAGTATTAAAGGGAATCGGATTATCAGATTTTAAGGTAAACGGCTTGAAAGAAAACTGGCTTTAGAGAAAATAGATTAGATCAGGCTTAATTAAAGGCCGCTTGAGTCTCCCTTCATAGCCTCTCTTCCCTCCGTCTCTCCTTGTCTTTTACACAAAATCGTCTTTCTATCTTTCTTTGGTATTTCTTCCTCTTCATCATCACTACACTTTCTTCTTCACTTTTTAATACGTGTCCCAACCAAGCAACCAAACAAGCCAATCAAACAACCCAAGAGAGTTTAACCCCTAGTGGATGAATTTAACCTCCAGTGGATGAGAGTTTAACCTAGTAAACGAGTTTAACCCTTAGCGGATGAGTTTAACCCCTAGTGGATGAGAGTTTAACCCCTAGTGGATGAATTTAACCCTAAGTGGATGAATTTAACGCCTAGTGGATGAGTTTAACCCTAAGCGGATGAGTTTAACCCCTAGTGGATGAGAGTTTAACCCCTAGTGGATGAGAGTTTAACCCCTAGTGGATGAATTTAACCCTAAGTGGATGAGTTTAACCCCTAGTGAAGGAGTTTAACCCCTAGTGGAGGAGTTTAACCCTTAGTGGATGAGAGTTTAACCCTTAGTGGATGAGTTTAACCCTGGTGGATGAAAGCTTAACCCTTAGTGGATGAGTTTATCCCTAAGTAGATGAGTTTAACCCTTAGTGGATGAGTTTAACCCTTAGTGGATGAGTTTAACCCCAAGTGGATGAGAGTCTAACCCTTAGTGGATGAGAGTTAACCCTAGTGGATGAGAGCTTTACTCTTAGCGGATGAGTTTATCCCTAAGTGGATGAGTTTAACCCTTAGTGGATGAGTTTTACCCCAGGTGGATGAGAGTTTAACCCTTAGTGGATGAGAGCTTAACCCTTAGTGGATGCGTTTAACACTAAGTGGATGAGCTTAACCTAGTAGGTGAGTTTAACCCTAAGTGGATAAGTTTAACTTAGTGGGTGAGTTTAACCCTAAGTGGATGAGCTTAACCTAGTAGGTGAGTTTAACCCTAAGTGGATAAGTTTAACCTAGTGGGTGAGTTTAACCCTAAGTGGATGAGCTTAACCTAGTGGGTGCGTTTAACCCTAAGTGGATGAGCTTAACCAAGTGGGTGAGTTTAACCCTAAGTGGATAAATTTAACCCTAAGTGGATGAGAAGGTTGTCCAGTGGCCATGATATTTAATAATGCGGCAGACTTATTGTGTTAATGAAGACGACTATGACGACACCAGGGTGGTTACTGACCCAACGAGAGAGAGAGAGAGAGAGAGAGAGAGAGAGAGAGAGAGAGAGAGAGATTGTGTGTAATAATAATAATAATAATAATAAACGGTTTATTAATAGAGTTGCAGCCGGTGGCTTTGTGTGTGTGTGTGTGTGTGTGGTGTGAGAGAGAGAGAGAGAGAGAGAGAGAGAGAGAGAGAGAGACTTATTTAATGAACAATCACTCCATCACAAACTTCCTCCACCCTCCCCAGAAAAGTAAATAAACAATTAAAATGAAAAACACTCACAAACAAACACACAAACAAACAAACAAAAAGTACCCGTTCCCCTTCTTCCCCCATGCCCCTCCCTCACCCTCCCACAATAAACAATCAAACAATAAAGAAAATAAATCGATATCAGCTCCAGAATTTGCTATGAAAAGTCAAAGCTGATACAGAGACTGAAAACAGTGGCAAGGAGGACAACAGTGGCGAGGAGGACAACAGTGGCGAGGAGGACAACAGTGGCGAGGAGGACAACAGTGGCGAGGAGGACAACAGTGACGAGAACAACAGTGGCGAGGAGGACAACAGTGGCGAGGAGGACAACAGTGGCGAGGAGGACAACAGTGGCGAGGAGGACAACAGTGGCGAGGAGGACAACAGTGGCGAGGAGGCCAACAGTGGCGAGGAGGCCAACAGTGGCGAGGAGGACAACAGTGGCGAGGAGGACAACAGTGGCGAGGAGGACAACAGTGGCGAGGAGGACAACAGTGGCGAGGAGGACAACAGTGACGAGGAGGACAACAGTGGCGAGGAGGCCAACAGTGGCGAGGAGGACAACAGTGACGAGGAGGCCAACAGTGGCGAGGAGGACAACAGTGGCGAGGAGGACAACAGTGGCGAGGAGGACAACAGTGGCGAGGAGGCCAACAGTGGCGAGGAGGACAACAGTGGCGAGGAGGACAACAGTGGCGAGGAGGACAATAATGGGGTGTAATAATGGCCTCAAGAGAACAATGGAGCCATAACTTACCATTAACTTCACTAAACTTGGCTAAAAAATGGTGGCCAGAATGTGTTTTATACCTTACGTGGAGATAGAGTGTAAACAATGTGTAGATAAAATGAGTTGTAGACAGAAGTAAACAATTGGTATTATTGTACTTATCTGAGATCATGTGTAAACAATGGTCTTTATGTAGTTATTTTATAGTTATGCACACTGGTATACATACATATATATATGCAAGTAAATCACTGTAGGTACGCGTGATCTAGGTATATGCTGATAACCACAAGGAAAGAAGAAAACACGAAGTTCCCAAGCGCTTTCGTGTAATTCACATCTTCAGGGGTGAGTACTCAGTCTGTACTCACCCCTGAAGATGTGAATTACACGAAAGCGCTTGGGAACTTCGTGTTTTCTTCTTTCCTTGTGGTTATCAGCATATACATGCACACACACACACACACACAGCGTCAACAATTCTGCTCCCGACTATACTGCCCTTCAAGATTCATTGAACAGTCTCCAAAACTGGGCCACCAACAACCATGTCACCATCAACCATACCAAGACCATGGTTATGCACATCAACCTCTCCTCCGACATTGTCCCACCTCCTTCCATTACTTTAGGTCCGAACACACTCCAGGTTGTAGATTCCACGAAGCTCCTCGGCGTCACCATAGACAACAAACTAAATTGGAAACCACACGTCAGTGAAGTTGTCAAATCCTCCAGTTTCCGTCTCCACCTCCTCCGCCGACTCAAATCCCTCGGAGTTCCTGCACCCGAGCTCCTCAGTGTTTACACAACATTCATACTTCCCAAGCTCAACCATGCCTCCCCTACCTGGTCTTCCTCCCTAAATGCCACAAATGTAAACACCTAGAAAAAGTGCAAAAGAGGGCATGCAAGATTATTCTCTCCCCTTCCTACTCCACATATCAAGAAGCGCTCAACACACTGACCCTTTCGAATCTCACTGACCATCACCACGACCTCATCTGCAAATTTGGTAAGAAGGTTCTACACCATCCTTGACACCGACTCCTACTACCACCTGAGATCCCAAGCCCGAGAATTGCTGTTCGACACCACAACCGCATCCAGCCCATACGTGCACGAACTGATCGCTATAAGAACAGCCCAGTCCCAACCATTGTAAAAATTATCAATAACTTGTAATAAACCAGTGTATTCACTCCCAGTAAATCCTACTTCTTGCACTGTCACTATGTTGAAATGCACTGTAGTTTGAGCTTTTCCCCATCTAGTTATTATATATCTTATTTGTATCACTTATGTTACTTGTATATTATTTGTAATTCGAAACCCATTCCCCAAATATGTAACTGTATATTTTCAGCCTTCTGGCTGCCAAGCTCTTTCAATAAACCGTTAATTATTATTATTACTATTATTACATACACACAGAAGTACACATATAAATAATCGTAGATAGAAACATTTATCATACACACGACCCAAAAAATAATTATACACGCATGCAAAATACACACAAGCGCACATATATACACCTACATAAACATACACACTCAAGCATACACTTAAAACACTCCCCTACTAACAAGATTTCATACATTATACACTCACGCACTACACCTAAGTGCCAGGAATACACTTCTACACCCAGGAAGGGGGGGGGGGAGAGAAAGTACACTGTGCTACACTATTCTGCCGCCTACACTTCCTCTACATACTAATTGTCACACTACACCTACACACACTTGACACACTAAACTAAAAACTCACTCAAGAATACACCCTAAATTACACCCAGCCACACAAACACGACAACACCAGTCTCTTGTCACACTGAACACAATAAGAAATACACAGCCATACACAGAGCAACATACTCACATACATACCGACACCTTACACTTTAACATGCATCAAACACCTACACAGATTCTACACCCAGAAAATACACTCGTGAAGTCATTGTTATTATCACAGGACGCCTTGTAGGTCATTCACACACCCTGGAGTCATATAAACGCACTTACACTTATCTTAACATAAATGATACACTCTTCATATACCCAGTGACTAGATATTTTTTTCCTCTCCCGTCTCTGTCTTTCTGTCTGTCTGTCTGTCTGTCTCTTTCACATTCACGGGTTTATATATAAAAATAATATTACACTTGATTTTATATCACTTCAATTCTCACTTCCTTTAATCTCCTGTCTTTCTCTGTTTCTTTATCCCTGTCTGTCTCTCACACTGTCTCACTCACTGTCACGTCCAGGTAGGTAAAGGTAACTGTTTTTATACCAGTGACACCTCTTCCTCCTCCTCAGGGGTGCTTACCGTGTGTGTGTGTGTGTACCGCCACAAGGGTCAGACAGGACAGCTGGGGCGAGCGAGCTAGACTGAGTGCCACTGCTACCACCACACTGCACACTCTAGTGCCCCGTGAGTGCTGAGAAACTGGGTATGTGGCAACTCGGAAGGGTATAGTTCCCCCCCCCCCCTCCTCCACCCCACATCCCCTCCTTCTCCTTCTACCCCTCTCCCTCTCCATTTCCCCCACCTCTCACCCCCCACTACCTCCCCTACTCCACAACACATCCCCTCCTTCTCCTCCGACATCCCCTCCTCCCTCCTCCTACACCATCCCTCTCGCTTTCCCCAATCCCTCACCCCCACTACCTCCCATCCTACCCTATCCCCCTACTCTTCCTCCTACCTCCACCCCCCTCCCTTTCCCCCACCCCCACTACCTCCCCTCCTCCCCACGTTGCCAGTTTGGTCATTACACGTCTATGTGGTAGTCTACTTTCTCTCTATTAAAATGTATATAAATAATACAAATCTTCCTCGTAATATTTTGTCTAATAATAAAAGACAAACAAAAATAATATGAGATAGTGTTTTGTTTTTCTTTTGATTTTGTTTAAGAGTGTTGAGTAAACTAAACAAATACAATTCCCGTTTTCTGTTGTCATTTAACTTACTTAAGATTACGTGAGTCATATTTAAGTGTTATTGTTACCACTTATACTTAACAACACTACAGCTGTTCCTCCACTACTACTACTACTACTACTACTACTAATACTACTACTATTATCACTACTACTACCAACATAACTAATACTACTACTATTACGAATTATAATAAACAAATCCATCTAGACCTAGCCTAGCCTAACCTAACCTAACTTGTCCTAACCTAACCTAACCTAACCTAACTTAACCTAACCTAACTTAACCTAACCTAACCTAACTTAACCTAACCTAACCTAACCTAACTTGTCCTAACCTAACCAAACTTGTCCTAACCTAACCTAACTTGTCCTAACCTAACCTAACTTAACTTAACCTAACCTAACCTATCCTACCATAACCTAGCTTGACCTAACTTATACAGTACTATTAACAAGAAATTCAAGGTCTGGCCCCGAGGTCAGGTGTTGTTGATGGGGGTCAGGTGGTGTTGGTGGGGGTCAGTAGGCGTTAGTGGGGGTCAGGAGGGTATTGGTGGGGGTGAGGTGGGTATTGGTGGGGGTCAGTAGGTGTTGGTGGGGGTCAGTATGTGTTGGCGGGGGTCAGGAGGGGATTGGTGGGGGTCAGGAGGGTATTGGTGGGGGACCTGGGTAACTCTATAGCCATCAACGAGGATAGTGACGGCCTATCTCCCCCACCATTATTGGGCCAACTGGTGGCCATGGTGATAGTGATAGTGGTAGTGCTGGTTATAGTAGTAGTGCCAGTTATAGTGGTAGTGGTGGTGATAGTGGCGGTGATAATGGTGGTGGTGATAATGGTAGTGGTGGAGGTGGTAATGGTAGTGGGGGGGGATGAAGGACGTAGTAGTAGTAGTAGTAATAGTAGTAGTAGTAGTAGATCGCTATTGTTACTTAACCAAACAGTGTTATCTACGGGTCATATCTCTCGGCCGCTACCCACATGGTGTGTGTCGTGTGTGTGTGTGTGTACGGGACTGCCTAGTATGGATTAATAGGACCGCTGTAATTTCCTCCATTCTTATGTTCATCACCGCCACCTCTTGGTCGCCTACACAAACCATGACCACATCACCATTGCCCCGGCACGATAAACAAAGCCACCACAAACACAGCCACACCACCACAAACACAGCCACACCACCACAAACACAGCCACACCACCACAAACACAGCCACACCATCACAAACACAGCCACACCACCACAGACAGCCCCACCACCACAAACACAGCCACACCACCACAGACACAGCCACACCACCACAGACACAGCCACACCACCACAAACACAGCCACACCACCACAAACACAGCCACACCACCACAAACACAGCCACACCACCACAGACACAGCCACACCACCACAAACACAGCCACACCACCACAAACACAGCCACACCACCACAAACACAGCCACACCACCACAAACACAGCCACACCACCACAAACATGGCCACACCACCACAGACACAGCCACACCACCACAGACACAGCCACACCACCACAAACACAGCCACACCACCACAGACACAGCCACATCACCACAAACACAGCCACATCACCACAAACACAGCCACACCACCACAAACATGGCCACACCACCACAAACACAGCCACACCATCACAAACACAGCCACACCACCACAGACATCCCCACCACCACAAACACACCACCACAAACACAGCCACACCGCCACAAACGCAGCCACACCACCACAGACACAGCCACACCACCACAAACACAGCCACACCACACAAACACAGCCACACCACCACAAACACAGCCACACCACCACAGACACACCACACCACCACAACCGCCACACCACCACAACACAGCCACATCACCACAACCACACCACACCACCACACACCACACCACCACAACACAGCCACACCACCACAACACACCACACACACCACAACACGCGGCCACACCACCACAAACACAGCCCTACCAACACAAACACGGCCACACCACCACAAACACAGCCACACCACCACAAACACAGCCACACCACCACAACACAGCCACACCACCACAGACACAGCCACACCACCACAAACACAGCCACACCACCACAGACACAGCCACACCACCACAAACACAGCCACACCACCACAACACAGCCACACCACCACAAACACAGCCACACCACCACAAACATGGCCACACCACCACAAACACAGCCACACCATCACAAACACAGCCACACCACCACAGACAGCCCCACCACCACAAACACAGCCACACCACCACAAACACAGCCACACCACCACAAACACAGCCACACCACCACAGACACAGCCACACCACCACAAACACAGCCACACCATCACAACACAGCCACACACCACAACACAGCCACACCACCACAGACACAGCCACACCACCACAAACGCGGCCACACCACCACAAACACAGCCACATCACCACAAACACAGCCACACCACCACAGACAGCCACACCACCACAAACACAGCCACACCACCACAAACACAGCCACACCACCACAAACGCGGCCACACCACCACAAACACAGCCACATCACCACAAACACAGCCACACCACCACAGACAGCCCCACCACCACAAACACAGCCACACCACCACAAACACAGCCACACCACCACAAACACAGCCACATCACCAAACACAGCCACACAACGCTCTGACCTCCTACGTGTTGCTTCGCCATGCACTCACCACCACTGACGGCCGGGACAGTTAATCTTCACAGTCACCTAACAGTCACACGAACCTGGACCCCACACTAGGGGTCCCCACACCCAGGGGCCCCCACACTAGGGGCCCACACCTACAACACACTCAGGGGCCTCCACACTAGGGGCCCCCTCCCACACCTACAACACACCCAGGGGCCCCCACACTAAGGGCCCCCTCCCACACCTACAACACACCCAGGGACCTCCACACTAGGGGCCCCTCCCACACCTACAACACACCCAGGGGCCCCCACACTAAGGGCCCCCTCCCACACCTACAACACACTCAGGGGCCTCCACACTAGGGGCCCCCTCCCACACCTACAACACACCCAGGGGCCCCCACACTAGGGGCCCCCTCCCACACCTACAACACACCCAGGGGCCTCCACACTAGGGGCCCCCTCCCACACCTACAACACACTCAGGGGCCTCCACACTAGGGGCCCCCTCCCACACCTACAACACACCCAGGGGCCTCCACACTAGGGGCCCCCTCCCACACCTACAATACACCCAGGGGCACCCACACAAGGGCCCCCTCCCACACCTACAACACACTCAGGGGCCCACACACCCATGCCACACACTCAAAGGCCCCCATACCTCCTACGACACATCCAGGCTATGTTAGGTTAGGTTAGGTTCAGCCTGATAGATATGAGTTGGATTCAAAGAGAGAGAGAGAGAGAGAGAGAGAGAGAGAGAGAGAGAGAGAGAGAGAGAGAGAGAGACGAGGAGACAAATTACTAGTTCGTCTTACAGTCTCTCATCATCTATCTCCTTCCGTCTCCTCTTCTCTCACTTTCTTGTCTCATTCTTCTTCTCTTTGCATTACATCTTCTTTCTTGTCATCTTTCTTGTCTTCCCTTCTCTCCTATTTATCTCTTCTCGTGTCTCCTATCTTTTCACTTTTATTCTTTCTTTCTCCTCTTTATCAGTTTTGCTTCTCTGCTGTACATCCTTATTCACTTTCTCCATTCCTTGTTTTCTGTCTGTCTGTCTGTCTGTGTGTCTGTCTGTGTGTCTGTCTGTGTGTCTCTGTCTGCCTGTTTTTTCTCTCTGCCTCTCTCTTCCTCCTTAACTATCGCTTCCCACCTTAATCCACCCTTCTTCCCCCTCACCCTCCCTCCCTCACTCCCTCTCTCCCTCACTCCCTCACTCCCTCCCTCCCTCACTCCCTCTCTCCCTCTCTCCCTCACTCCCTCACTCCCTCACTTCCTCACTCCCTCTCTCCCTCACTCCCTCACTCACTCACACCTTCTCTCCCTCACTCCCTCTCTCCCTCTCTCCCTCTCTCCCTCACTCCCTCACTTCCTCACTCCCTCTCTCCCTCACTCCCTCACACCTTCTCTCCCTCACTCCCTCACTCCCTCTCTCCCTCTCTCCCTCACTCTCTCACTCCCTCTCTCCCTCACTCCCTCACTCCCTCTCTCCCTCACTCCCTCACTCTCTCCCTCACTCTCTCACTCCCTCTCCCCCTCTCTCCCTCACTCCCTCACTCCCTCTCCCCTCTCTCCCTCACTCCTTCTCCCCTCTCTCCCCCACTCCCTCACTCCCTCTCTCCCTCACTCTCTCACTCCCTCTCTCCCTCACTTCCTCACTCCCTCTCTCCCTCACTCCCTCACTCACTCACACCTTCTCTCCCTCACTCTCTCACTCCCTCTCTCCCTCACTCTCACTCCCTCTCTCCCTCACTCCCACACTCCCTCACTCCTTCCCCCTCACTCCCTCTCTCCCTCACTCCCTCTCCCCCTCACTCCCTCACTCCCACTCCCCCTCTCTCCCTCTCTCCCGCTCTCACTCTCTCCCTCACTCCCTCTCTCCCTCTCTCCCTCACTCCCTCTCTACCTCACTCCCTCACTCCCTCTCTCCTCTCCCCTCACTCCCTTTTCCCCCTCACTCCCTCTCTCCCTCTCTCCCTCTGTCCCTGTCTCCCTCTGTCCCTCTCTCCCTCACTACCTCTCTCCCTCACTCCTTCCCCCTCTCTCCCTCTCTCCTTCACTCCCTCTCTCCCTCTCCCCCTCACTCCCTCACTCCCTCTCCCCCTCACTCCCTCTCTCCCCCTCACTCCCTCTCCCCCTCACTCCCTCACTCCCTCACTCCCCTCTCTCCTCACCATTCACAAGTATCACCTCCTGTTCGTAGTAGTTATAGGAGCTGCGTTGATTACTCCGCCAGACATTACCATTCACTCGTACCCCGCCCCTCCAGTACCCCGCCCCATCTGTACCCCGCCCCTCTTGTACCTCGCCCCTTCTGTACCCCGCCCCTTCTGTACCCCGCCCCTCCTGTACCCCGCCCATCTTGTACCCCGCCCCTTCTGTACCCCGCCCCGTCTGTTCCCCGCCCCATCTGTTCCCTGCCCCTTCTGTACCCCGCCCCTCTTGTACCCCGCCCCTTCTGTACCCCGCCCCTCCTGTACCCCGCCCCTCCTGTACCCCGTCCCTTCTGTGCCCCGTCCCTTCTGTACCCCGCCCCTCTTGTACCCCGCCCCTCCTGTACCCCGCCCCTCTTGTACCCCGCCCCTTCTGTACCCCGCCCCTCCTGTACCCCGCCCCTCTTGTACCCTGCCTCTTCTGTACCCCGCCTCCCCTGTACCCCAACCCCTACTGTACCCCGCCCCTTCTGTACCCCGCCCCTCCTGTACCCCGCCCCTTCTGTACCCCGCCCCTCCTGTACCCCGCCCCTCCTGTACCCCGCCCCTCTTGTACCCTGCCCCTTCTGTACCCCGCCTCCCCTGTACCCCAACCCCTACTGTACCCCGCCCCTCCTGTACCCCGCCCCTCCTGTACCCCGCCCCTCCTGTACCCCGCCCCTCCTGTACCCCGCCCCTTCTATACCCCGCCCCTCCTGTACCCCGCCCCTCTTGTACCCTGCCTCTTCTGTACCCCGCCTCCCCTGTACCCCAACCCCTACTGTACCCCGCCCTTCCTGTACCCCGCCCCTCCTGTACCCCGCCCCTCCTGTACCCCGCCCCTCCTGTACCCCAACCCCTACTGTACCCCACCCCTACTGTACCCTGCCACTTCTGTACCCCGCCCCCCTGTACCCCGCCCCTCCTGTACCCCGCCCCTCCTGTACCCCGCCCCTCCTGTACCCCGCCCCTCCTGTACCCCGCCCCTTCTATACCCCGCCCCTCCTGTACCCCGCCCCTCCTGTACCCTGCCCCTTCTTTACCCCGCCTCCCCTGTACCCCTCCCTTCCTGTACCCCGCCCTTCTTGTACCCCGCCCCTCCTGTACCCCGCCCCTCCTGTACCCCAACCCCTACTGTACCCCAACCCCTACTGTACCCCGCCACTTCTGTACCCCGCCCCTCCTGTACCCCGCCCTTCCTGTACCCCGCCCTTCCTGTACCCCGCCCCTCCTGTACCCCGCCCCTCCTGTACCCCGCCCCTCCTGTACCCCAACCCCTACTGTACCCCGCCACTTCTGTACCCCGCCCCTCCTGTACCCCGCCCCTCCTGTACCCCGCCCCTCCTGTACCCCGCCCCTCCTGTACCCCGCCCCTCCTGTACCCCGCCCCTCTTGTACCCCGCCCCTCCTGTACCCCGCCCCTTCTGTACCCCGCCTCCCCTGTACCCTAACCCCTACTGTACCCCGCCACTTCAGGTGAAATAAGCATGGGGGAGCTAATCTTCAGGTGATCCAATAATGTCAGTATAGCTGAGTTACTCCTGATGAACAACGACTCCCAACTTTATTCTGTGGCGAGTAAAAAATGTGTTAAGTTTATCCTTGTCGTTTTTATGTCTAATGTCGTGTTCCCTCTCTCTCTCTCTCTCTCTCTCTCTCTCTCTCTCTCTCTCTCTTCTGTCTCTCCCTTTCCGTATCTTTATCTCTCTCTTTCCTCTTCCTCTTTTGCCCTCTCCCAGGTCCTCTCTTCTCTCCTTCTTTACTCAATTCTCTCTCTTCTTCCTCTCCTCCTCCATCCATTCGCGTCTGGAGAACACAGAGAACATAACCCATATGTACTTAAACAACAGACCCGGGTTATGTAGTGTTTCAGTGTTATACTTCCTGGAAGGCGGGGCTTAACAGGTGGACCGAGTGGCAGTCGGCTGTACACGAGGTGGTGACAGACGGGTGTACACTAGGTGGTGGTAGTGGCAGACGGATGTACACGAGGTGGTGGAGGTGGCAGACGGGTGTACACGAGGTGGTGGTGGCAGACGGGTGTACACGCGGTAGTGGCAGACAGGTGTACACGAGGTGGTGGCAGACGGGTGTACACGAGGTGGTGGTGGTGGTGGCAGACGGGTGTACACGAGGTGATGGCAGACGGGTCGTGTAAGAGGGTGTTGTTAGGGGCGTCCACACATTTAGGGCAAGATGCAACTCTCCAATTGACCCTCTCACGCCACCACTAGTGCAGCTGTGTGTAGTGCGTCCCTCACCCCTCCCTCACCTCACCCCTCCATCCCTCACCCCCTCACCCCTTCCATCACCCCCAGAAACCCTCCGTTCCCCTCACCCCAACATGCCCTCACCCCTCCCTCCCCTCACCCCTCCTTCCCCTCACCCCAACATCCCTGTCTTACTACAGTTCCTCACCTGTCGTCTTGTTATCTTCACCAGGATAAAGTGAGGCGGTCAATCGATTCTCTCTCTCTCTCTCTCTCTCTCTCTCTCTCTCTCTCTCTCTCTCTCTCGGCTGCAGTAATATAACCTGCAGTCTTTAGTGTCAACCATCTGGCGAAGCAAAAACAGTCGTAGGGCGAGTGTAGCCGGACCTGAGTGAGTCATGAGTCATTTGGAAACCTGGATTGAGTCATGAGTCACTTAGTTATGACTTATGAACTACTAGCTATCGATCTATCTACTAACAGTGATAGATAATTGGGTTTGTACTTGGTGAATGATGAAGGTGTGGGCGTGTACCTGCCTGTGGAGGTAGACGTTCAGAACAACATGGCGGAGTTTAGTTTGGCTATTTTGTGACGTAATTTAGTTTGGCTATTTTGTGACTTAATTTAGTTTGGCTATTTTGTGACGTAATTTAGTTTGGCTATTTTGTGATGTAATTTAGTTTGGCTATTTTGTGACGTAAATTATTTTAGCTATTTTGTGACGTAGTTTCGCTTGGTTTCTTTGTGATGTGGTTATGTAAGCTTGAGTCTAATTGTCTCTTGAGAAACACGTAATGAGATATGGTAATGAGTCACAAAAGACACAAACAAGACGACTTCCTCTGTCTTAATGCCTTTGTTATGGTGTGCATGTGTGCGTGTGTGTGTGTGTGTTTCTTATTTCTTTCTTTCTATCTCCTCTCTCTATTTTCTCTCTCGCTTTCTCTAGTGAGGCAGGTAGTGGGTGGAGGTGGGATGCCTTTGTCACGTAAACCACCTGACTGTTGCGTATCACCTAGCAACCTCCTACATCTAATAAGCTCACCTGGGAGGACTGGGAGGTCGCAGGTGAGTGACATGTTGGAGGGCAGGACAGGATAGGGCAGGGCAGGGCAGATTAGGTTGGGTTAGGATAGGTTAGGTTAGGGTAGGGTAGGGTAGATTAGGTTAAGTTAGCATTGCGGTTTTAAATCACCAGGTGAAATAAGCTGTCCACTCCTAGGATGAGGTGGTGAAGGAGGAGGAGGGGGGGGGGGGGTATGGAGAAGGTGTCCCAGCTGCTGAGTCAACAGGTGGGCGGCAGGCGAGACACACACACACACACTGGATTCCTGGAAGGTGGCTGATGATGTGTTTGTGTCCCAGTGTTATGGTTTTGTAGAATTTCCTCTTAAGCAGCTCTCCCTCTCTGTATGTATGTATGTATGTATGTATGCAATCTCAATGGCTACTGTAGGTTAGGTTGTGGCCAGTTAGGGCTGGGACCTGTTTAACGAATCAACAGCTGATAGAGAGGACATGACGCCTCTAAGACACGAAACTGATTAGCTAACAGCCTGTAGAGCTAGATAATGACAACAAGGTGAGGGATCATTTTATCTCAGTGTAGCATGAACTTTCCAGGAGAGATACGGATGCCTCTACAACAGGTGAGGGTCATCACTGTACCCACTGGAAGAGGTGAGGCTCTGACAGGAAAAAAGTAGGAGGGGTCTCTGATACCCTCATGGACGGCGTCAAGGAAGGGGAGGGAGAGAGTTTCATATAGACAGCTACGGGACCACAAAGGCGGTGTGAGGATAAGGAGTGGGTCCGACGTCCACATGAACGAGTGGGGGCATCACGTTGACTCACTGATAAGGGAAGGACACCGACGTCCTCAAGCATGGAGGGGAAAAGCTTAACGTGGGATGCGAAGGACTCCAGATTTAGCTTGTGAATAAAACGATAATCAGCGAATATGATAACTTGGACGTACCTGGGATATGGTGTGTTATTGTCCCTCGACGAGCTGTTTTAACTCACACTTACCTGGAAAAAGAAAAGGAAAAATCCTGTTGAGATTACCTGCCGTCTACCCTCCCCCCCCCCCCCACCACACACACACACACACACACACACCTATATGATTATTTACACTTAGTTTACAGGAACAACTAAGGCAGAAGCATTGATCTTAAGCATTAGTTTATGTCAAATGGATGATTAAGAGTACTTGTTCAATATGTCAAGAACACAACAGTAGTAGTATTTAGTAGTTACCTTGTGCTGGTGGTAGCGGAAGCCCTGGCGCCATACAGGGTCACCTCCTGGCACAGTCTTGACGCTTTTATAATACCTTATGGTGGCACTTGACGACACCTTGCTGCATTCCATGACACACTTTACACTTTACGAAAGTTCAAGATACTTTCCAACACTTTACGACATCAATGGCACTTTACGACACACTAGGGGGAAACCACAGGGCCTTATGACATCTTTTAGACAACGTATGACACTACTGTAAGTTGCTTGGAAACTTTAAAACTATTCGAGGCTTTATGACACTATGCCACTTTATGACACAATAAAACTATGAATTTTTGCGGCACTTTAGAACATTGACACTTGACACCTTAGGACACTTAGTAGCACTTTTTCATTGTGCACTACAAGTTACATTATACGACATTTATTATACTTAATGGCACTTTATCAGACCTACTGGCACTTAAAAACACTTGATAAAACTTTGGATATTATATGAATCATTGAGATAACATAACACTTTGTGGCACACTAACACCTTCTGCCACTTTACGACACTTTGTACCACTCTTATGACACGTATGGGTGTTTTGGGCACCCACAATTACTTTTTAACACTTATAAGTCTTCATAACACAAACACTTCACATCACTTATAAAACTTCGTAACACAAACACTTAACAACACTTATAACACTTTACTACACTGACAAACAGCTGATGATACTTTTCAGTCCTCGTCAATTTCAGTTTCTTCACCGGCTCTCTGTTTATTTATAAGCCTTCGTGTCCGTCCTTACCGGCACTAAAGCAGAGACAGAACTGTGTAGGTTTAGTCTTGGATTCTTGTTAGAGGCCTCTGTTGACATTATCATAAATCCCAAACCGCGAAACGAGGCAATTCAAGACTTAAGCGACCAAACCTCGTCCCAGTGTTATAATCTATTATGTTTGTAACTAAAACAAATGCACGGATAACTTTTAGAAACAGAAATATATTGTTTGTTTTTTGTTTTTAATCCTGGTTAAAGTGTTCAGAGGTAAGAGTTGACTTTACACCTTGGCTGACCACTGATTAATTACCTGGTTTGTGTGTTTCAGCAGGTGGAGGAAGGATGGACCCAGCAACGTTGCCAGTTAGGAATTTCGATGCCGCCAGACTGTGTGGCTTATGAGTGATGTGTGTGTGTGTGTGTGTTCATATGTGATCATTTATGTATATATGATTTTTTCCGCCTGTGTCCATACGTATACATGTGTAAGTTCATGTGCATACAGATGAATGTGTTTCTATATTTGTATACATAAATGTGTACATTATATGTCTGTGTGTATGCATAAATGTACACATGATACTGAACTCAACAGAAGCGTGAGTGTGGGCGTGAGTGTGACGCGTGTACAACCCATCATCACCCGCCCATATTAAGCTCCTCGTCGCCCACACCCCCCGCCGCCCACACACCCGCCTTTAAGTCATAGGAACAAGTTAAGAACCTCGGGTGTTTGGAATAAGTACTTGTGTCTCGTGACTGTAGGTCCACTAAGCATCTACCCTCCCCTGCCTCCTCCCTGCCTCTACTCACACCATGTTCACACCAGAAAGGAAGCAGCAGAAAGAGTTGAATAAATTACACCGTTTTAAAGCTCGGCCTCAGTAAATAAAATAAATCCTCGCTTGGCTATACCATTCATCATATACCTGTCCAGTACTGCTTCCTCTTCACACTCTGAGCCCCACCATGATACTGACACTACAGGTGGTTGAGAAGGAAGCCCTGAGATTCATCACAGGTGAAAGATTATCCCTGTAACAGAACCACAGCCCAAGTACACAGAGACCCGGGAGTAAGACCCATCAACCAGCAGCCACACACCTTGGGCAGAGGAATATGGCAACAAATAGAACGATTTAAGCAAGAACTACGGAGACTCACACCAGAGAATGACAACAATCACAGATGGTCCCCCAAGAGTTACCAGACCTCAAGGAGTCCATCACCGCCCCTCATCTTCACGGCCAGACAACAGACCACCTCCCTAGACAAGAACCCGCAGCTAAGGTCCCCCGTACATGGGGTAGGGTATAGTGCTGTCTAGTGCCAGGACCGACACAGTGGGCAGCCAACCAGGCAAAACAACTCTAAGCCAACCACAATAACCTGACCAATGGATAACTTCACCAACCATTAGTATCTTAGATTATCAGTAACAATAAGGCAGTCAACTACTACCTCGTCCTCCCCACCCCCCTTCTCTCCTCTTCCCCCTTCTCTCCTCCCTCCTCTCCTCTTCCCCCTTCTCTCCTCCCTCCTCTCCTCTTCCCCCTTCTCCCCTCCCTCCTCTCCTCTTCCCCCTTCATCCTCCCTCCCCTCCTCTTCACCCTTCCTCCTCCCTCTCCTCCTACTCCTCCACTTCTTCAATTACCGAACTATCAATATCCTCTCTCCTCTGATCTTCTCCCACGCTCTCTTTTTCGACACACAAAAGTTATTGCTCTCCCTCTCTTCCTCCATTTTCTTCCCTCTCTCCATTACCCTCGTTCTCCCTCCCTCTATCTCTCCCTCCTTCCTCTTCTACCCCTCCCTCCTTCTATCTCCCCTCCCTCTAGTGTTTAACAATAATAAACAAAACAGAACATTCCTAGTAACAGATACTTCACGTCAATGTCAACCAAGACGTGTCAGGTGTTTGTGTAGCAACGGTTAACAGCGACAACAAGAGGGAGGGAGGAGGTGGGCGCGACCGGGTTGCCTCCACCAGCCCGTAATGAGATGTGATATGCCAATTGCCGTTTACACTACTACGTTAATTTACTTATCTAAAAGTATATGTATAAGTGTATAATAGTAAGTTGTAGGTAGTAGGCAGCTACCAAACAGGGAGGTACTACTGCCTAGGAAGATATTGGAAGCATAATGTGTTGTCTAATGGTAGACCCTACTGCTATATGGCATCACGAAAATTGTGACCAAGTCCCAGGTTGCTGATCTGACTTTCTGCCTCATTTGCACACAATTGCAGGGTCTCAATTGTTTCTCTTACTTTGACAACACAACATACATACAGTATATTGTTTCTCACTATTGATTTTTCATTTTTTGCATTTCTTTGTGGTTCTTTATCATTATTATTATTATTAGTGTTATTATTATTATTATTATTATCAGTATCATTGTTATTTTATTTTTAATTTTGTATTTTGTATTATAAATTTTATTTACTATGAATTATGATTATTTTATTTTCAATTTTGTATTTTTATTAGAAATTTCATTTAATATGAATTATTATTATTATTATTATTATTATTATTATTATTAAATTTTCGCCCCCAAGGCCCTGATGTGGGTCCATGACCTGTGCCCGGGTGGGCTGATCCCCCCTCCCCCCCCCAAAAAAAAAATGTATACTTACTAATGATGATGATGGTGATGATAATAATAATAATCTACCATGAAGGAGTGGTCTCTAGCATGGATGTATAGGGACCTGATTGAGATAGAGAATGGTGAGAGATTGAGAGAGAGAAAGGTGAGAGATTGAGACTAGAGAAAGTGATTAACCTACAAGAATGGTGTAGGGAGAATGATGAACGAGAAAGAGAGAGAGAGAGAGAGAGAGAGAGATAAGCCTGTGTTACAGTGAAGGGTCACTGACTCGGGATGATCCTCTTACTTGGAAAATAAAATAAATTGAGTCCTCTTACACACATAACTCAAAGGGTTGATCATCTACATGTTTACCTGCGCGTGGAAATTAGCCTTAAAGTTGAAAATACTTGATATACATACCTACAAAAACACATATACATACATATTATACATAATGAAACACCTATACAAACTCGTACTTTAGATAACACTCATTAGCTTACGTTCACACACCGAGAGAGTTATAGTCCCCAGGTGAGGTCTCTACCCCCCCTCCCCCCCCCTCAAGCTCCTCCGGTGGTAAAAAATAATAATATGCCTTGGTATAAAAGTTCACCATGATCCGTTTGTTGACAAGTATTGGGATGAGTAGCGACCCGTATAACACGGCTAAGAGTGAATGACCCGGAGAGTGTACTTACCTGCCCTACAACAACAACAACAACAACAACAACAACAATAACAATAATAATAATAATAATAATAATAATAATAATAATAATAAACCAGTGTGTTAGATCATTAATAAGGGAATATTTATTCTATCTGGCAACTGTCCTCACCTGTGTGGCGGGAGCAGAGAGAGAGAGAGAGAGAGAGAGAGTATATAAGCGAGCGATGTGATGCTGCAGCGTTAATCTGGTCTACGCTCGGGCACGGATAAGTATAACCTCCTCGTGTTTCGGGTGAGATACAATCGTGTGTTTTAGATATTGAGATAATATGCTAAGAAAAACAAAATAGCGTCATAACCAATATGGATTTCACGTTATTGTCAAGTCTGTTGGGGTTTTTTCAATGTTGTGGTATTTGGTGTTTGTGAAATATCATAAATTCGTTTGTGTTCGGTCAAAGTTGTGTGTTTTAGTGTATATTTATTTATGTAAGGTGTTTTATCAGTCGTGTCAGCCGCCTTAGTGTACAGCCGTCCACCACAACACAAACAGCCACTAGGACAGAGCTGTGTATACCTGTTCAGTGTTCTTCAGCTTATACTGTAGCTCTGGGTGCTGAGCCCCTGATGTGTTGTGGTGGTGAAGGGGCAGAAGACCTGGGTGGAGGGTGGGGGTGAGGCACGTAGAGGGTGGGTGAAGAGGGTGTTAGTCGCCGGGTGTAACTTTGTTGTGTAAAACTATAGAATCTGTCTCACGTGTTCCTTCCTTCCTCCCTCCTTCCCTCCCTCAGGTAAGACATTAGACGCCAGACAATTAGAGAGGAGGACTTGTCTATCTAACCGACCGTCTACAAGCCAGCCAGAAACCCGCCCAGTGATGAGAGCTTTTGTAAGTTGTTATTGTATTTTTTAATGGTTTATCTCGTGAGCTTTTAGTCTCTCTCTCTCTCTCTCTCTCTCTCTGTCTACTCTCTGTCTGTCTGTCTCTCTCTCTGGAAATGTTAAAAACCCTTGACCCATTTTATTAACACATGATGACCTGACGTGACCCCCATTCCTGCAGGTAGTGATGATAGCGGTGGTGGTGGTGGTGGTGGTGCTGGAGTTGGGGTCATCAAGGGCGTCTCGAAGGACCTACCCGACGAGTGAGGAGGAGCCCCGTCGGCGCCTTTGCGGGTGGAGGCTGGCCAACAAGCTCAATCGGGTGTGTAAAGGCGTGTATAACAACCCAGGGTCTACCGGTAACTACCTCTTCTACAGGAGCAGACGAGGTGGGTTCTGTCACACACACACACACACACACGCACATATTACCTTCGTGTGGTGGTGGTGGTGGTGGTGGTGGTAACACACTTAATTTCGTTTTCTTTGGTTGATCAGAATCATCATAACAAAAACTTACGTTATCTTCGTTATGTCATCTATATTATCATACAAACAAATACAAACACTCTAGTCGTATTATTTACCCCGTATGTTTCACCTAAATTTTATGACAAATAAACATAATTTATCTTCGTTTATGTTTTATCTACATCATCCAAAGTGAGTGACTGAGAGGGCTGATATAAGGTGATGGTGGGATACATGAGGGAAGGACATCTATAATAGAGAAATAAAGGAGGTGAATGATGATGAGGTTCAACTGAAGGAACTTGCAAGAGGCGGGAATAGCGAGATAAGGAAAGACATATTGTTGCATCTTGGTATTAAAACAGGGACATGGTGGACTAGATGTTCAGAATCAGTTTAAGTCATTTGTTATACATTATTAATATGAGGTCATTTGTTTGTGCCAGTAGGCGGGGAGAGTGAGCCGGGGCTGCCGCCAGAGGAGTACCTGGACCTGTTGGCAGACCCTGAGGAGGAGAGAGGGCTGAGGCACCACTACTTAACCTCCTCACAGCACGCCTCTGAGGACACCCCCAGTGAGGAAAATGAAGCACCTGGGAGCTTCTTTGGGTCTCTCTCTCCTCAGGACTTGTCTCACCAATCTGCCGTACAAGAAGATGAAGCCTCGAGTGTCCACTTCCCATTTCTGACAGAGGAGGAGGCGTCTCAGATGGTCAGGGTGAGGCCGCGGTCCAAAAGAGGATTGTCGGCTGAGTGTTGCCGGAAGGTGTGCACAGTGTCGGAGCTGGTGGGCTACTGCTACTGACCTTCACCCTCACAGTGCTCAGTTCATGACGGGTATCATGGTGAATCTAGTCATAGAATTAATAGCCTAAACTCTCTTGTGTCCTAGTAAAATATTTATAACATTTATGAAGCGGAAAACTTGATTTAACACTTGGCGACTTGTGTAGAAAAGAGCAACGGTATGGTGAAGTCATCAACGAATAGAAGTGAATCCCATAAAATAGTTGTCTGACATACACAACAGACAATATTATAATGTGTAACTTATTTCTTAGTGTTGTGGAATATTTAATGGAACATGAAACACTACAGGAGTACTTACAACACTACAGGAGTACTTATAACACTACAGGAGTACTTATAACATTACATGAGTACTTATAGCACTACAGGAGTACTTATAACACTACAGGAGTACTTATAACACTACAGGAGTACTTATAGCACTACAGGAGTACTTATAACACTACAGGAGTACTTATAACACGACATGAGTACTTATAGCACTACAGGAGTACTTATAACACTACAGGAGTACTTATAACACTACAGGAGTACTTATAGCACTACAGGAGTACTTATAACACTACAGGAGTACTTGTAACACGACATGAGTACTTATAGCACTACAGGAGTACTTATAACACTACAGGAGTACTTATAGCACTACAGGAGTACTTATAGCACTACAGGAGTACTTATAACACTACAGGAGTACTTATAGCACTACAGGAGTGCTTATAACACTACAGGAGTACTTATAACACTACAGGAGTACTCATAACACTACAGGAGCACTTATAACACTACAGGAGTACTTATAACACTACAGGAGTACTTATAACACTACAGGAGTGCTTATAGCACGCTCTATCGGACACTCCTCACAGGTGGAAGTAGGTGGATGACTGCACTGTGGGGGTTTCAGTGGACAACACCGCACCAGACTACTTATCGCTACAAGGCATCCTGGACAGGCTACAGGCATGGACCACAGAGAACAAGGTCACCATCAACCACACCAAAACCGTAGTCATGCACATCAATACTGCCACCACTCCAGTGCAAGCCCCAGCAGTCACAGTGGATGCCCATCCTCTCCAGTTGGTGCAGTCTGCCAAACTCCTGGGTGTAACTATAGACAACAAACTGGACTGCAAGGCCCATGTAAATAACACAGTCAAGGCAGCCTCATACCGTCTCTATATGCTACGACGACTTAGGTCACTTGGGACACCCACGCCAGAGCTGTGGACCATCTACAACGCCTTTATTCTCCTCAAACTGACGTATGCGTCACCAGCCTGGTCGTCTTCTCTCAACTCCACCCAACAACGTCAGCTAGAGAAGGTACGGAAAAGGGCCTGCAGAATCATGCTCGGCGCAGAATACTCCAGCTACACCAACGCTCTCTCCACCCTGGAAGTGCCATCCCCCAGTAACCTCCACCAACAAGCACTGGAAAGGTTTGGCAGTGGACTACTGCACCACCCTCGTCATCACCACCTCCTGCCACCGGCAGCCCCCCACCCAACTCGCTCAGTCCGCCACTACAACAAAATTCAGCCCATAAGAGCCCGCACCGATAGATATAAGAACAGCACCATCCCATTTACTGTTAAAATAATAAACAACTCCTGATTTATGTACTGTACAGCCCTGTAAATGTATTCAATGCATATTATATCGTTGTCTAAATCAAATGTAAGTCTGTATATTTTCAGCCACCGGCTGCAACTCTATTTATGAACCGTTTATTATTATTATCATTTACTATTTATAATACTGCAGGAGTACTTATAACACTACAGAAGCACTTATAACACTACAAGAGTACTTATAACACTACAGGAGTACTTATAACACTACAGGAGAACTTATAACGCTACAGGAATACTTATAACACTACTGGAGTACTTATAACACTACAGGAGTACTCATAACACTGCAGCAGTACTTATAACACTACAGGAGTACTTATAACACTAAAAGAGTAATTATAACACTATAGGAGTACTTATAACACTACAGGAGCACTTATAACACTACAGGAGTACTTATAACACTACAGGAGTCCTTATAACACTATAGGAGTACTTATAACACTACAGGAGTACTTATAACACTACAAGAGTACTTGTAACACTACAGGAGTACTTATAACTCTACAGGAGTACTTATAACACTACAGGAGCACTTATAACACTACAGGAGTACTTATAACACTACAGGAGTACTTATAACACTACAGGAGTACTTATAACACTACAGGAGCACTTATAACACTACAGGAGTACTTATAACACTACAGGAGTACTTATAACACTACAGGAGTACCTATAACACTACAGGAGCACTTATAGCACTACAGGAGCACTTATAACACTACAGGAGCACTTATAACACTACAGGAGCACTTATAACACTACAGGAGTACTTATAACACTACAGGAGAACGTATAACACTACAGGAGAACGTATAACACTACACGAGTACTTATAACACTACAGGAGTACTTATAACACTACAGAAGTACTTATAACACTACAGGAGTACTTATAACACTGCAGGAGTACTTATAACACTACAGGAGTACTTATAACACTACAGGAGCACTTATAACACTACAGGAGTACTTATAACACTACAGGACCACTTATAACACTACAGGAGTACTTATAACACTACAGGAGTACTTATAACACTACAGGAGTATTTATAACACTACAGGAGTATTTATAACACTACAGGAGTACTTATAACACTACAGGAGTACTTATAACACTGCAGGAGTACTTATAACACTACAGGAGTACTTATAACACTACAGGAGCACTTATAACACTACAGGAGTACTTATAACACTACAGGACCACTTATAACACTACAGGAGTACTTATAACATTACAGGAGTACTTATAACACTACAGGAGTATTTATAACACTACAGGAGTACTTATAACACTACAGGAGTACTTATAACACTACAGGAGCACTTATAACACTAGAGGAGTACTTATAACACTACAGGAGTACTTATAACACTACAGGAGTACTTATAACACTACAGGAGTACTTATAACACCACTTTTAAGTAATAAAGCTTAACAGACATTAGTTTGTTTCCCTTGGACTGGTCTCTCCCCCTCTCCTTGGCCTGGTCTCCTCTCCCCCTAACCTGGTCTCCCCCTCCCCCCGGCCTTGTCTCTCCCTCCCACTGGCCTGGTCTCCCCCTCCCACTGGCCTGGTCTCTCCCTCCCACTGGCCTGGTCTCCCCCTTCCTCTAGCCTGGTCTCCCCCTCCCACTGGACTGGTCTCCCCTTCCCCCTGGCCTGGTCTTCCCCTCCCCCTGGCCTGGTCTCTTCCCTCCCCCTGGCTTGGTCTCGCCCCCTTTCCTTCGCTTTCTCATGACCTCCCAGGAAATCCTTAATTATGGCCACTTACCAAACCTAACCTAACCTAATCTGAGGTATGTCACACTATCTCAACCCAAACCTAACCAATTGACCAATCCCTCGCGGTAGACCTGAAAAAGTAATAAACTTGTGGTCTCGAAAAGTCTCAAGCAAAAATCCAAGAGCCACCGAGACCGAGAACTGAGCACCCGAGAGGAGTGGAACAGGGTCACCTCCTCTCCCAGTGTCCTCTGTTCCTCTCCGTTCCATCAATAGGTGCTCATATCCTCACTGTGGTCACCGCCTGCTGGGTCACTGCCTGCTGGGTCGCTGTCTGCTGGTTCACTGTCTGCTGGGTCACTTTCTGCACCAGTCAGTTGCTGGTGGCGGCTGTCAACCTTGGCAGCATTACATTACGGATTTCCGAAAAATAACTTAAAATGCTCACCTGAGGTTCAATCACCCCACCGCTACCTTGGGAAATGGGAGCAAGAATCTCCAGGTGATCCTAATGAAACAAGTCTGTGTGATAATAAGGATCTTTAATGAAGGAGTTTTGTAATTAATGATGAAAGAATAAGTTCAATGGTAAATAAATACTAAATATTCTGTATGTAGATAACAGCTGATATGACAGATAACAGGAATGAAGGGATAATACTAGAGATATTAAGGGGATATAATTGAGGGTAGAAGGCCAGGGAAGAGAAGGGAATGGGGGTGGATGATCAAAATTAAAAGCTGGAGAGATGCAAAATTTGGGATGATTGGTGTAGAGTGTCCCGAAAATGTGTGCGTGTGTGTGTATGTGTGTGTATGTGCGTGTGTGCGTGTGTGTGTATGTATGTGTATGTGTATGTGTGTGTGTGTGATGGAAGACTTCAACAAAGAGTCGTTTTACCATCACCGAGTCACAGCCATTTCTCCCCCTTCAGGCTACGGGTGAAGTGACTGCCTTTGACAAGCCCCAAGGAAGTAGGTAGTGTCGTGTGTGTGACAGTGTGTGTGTGTGTGTTAGTGTGTTCCCGACAGATCCAGATTACACCGAGGTCATCTCTCCTCCGCCACCTCTCTCCTCCTGTCGGTGTGGTAGAGACATAATAAAAACAATTTGTCTCTTCTCTACCTTTTCATCAGAGAGAGAGAGAGAGGCACTTATCAACAGAGCTTCACTTAGATAATCACGAAAAAACATATTTATAAAAAAACAAAAAAACAATCCCACACATATATATTCTATTCTGCTGTGTTATTACCTTCTTCTCACCTGGGGGGGGGGGGGGGACAAATGAAACGACATGGCGTTTATATATATATATATATATATATATATATATATATATATATATATATATATATATATATATATATATATATATATATATATGCATATATATATATGCTGATAACCACAAGGAAAGAAGAAAACACCTTCAGCAGTCTGGTTTAGATATGTAGATGATGTATTATGTCTCTGGCCAAGTAATGAGGACCTAAAAGTTTTCCTGCCACAACTTAATAACTTAGCCCCCTCGATCAAATTCACTGTGGAATTAGAGCATGACTGTAAATTGCCTTTCCTAGACTGTCTGATACACAGAATAGGTAACACTTTTAAGTTCAGTATTTATAGAAAACCTACTAATGTGTGTTCATACATCCATTATTATTCTGCCCACCATAATAGAGTCAAACAGTCAGTATTTTCAACAATGTTTTTACGTGCTTTGAGAATTTGCAGCCCGGAATTCATTGATGAGGAATATAATTATATCTATAATATTGGCCCAAACCTTAAATACCCAAGATCTTTCATAGACAAATGCCTGAACATTACTAAGAAATCTTTTTATAGAACTGATCCCAAGCCCACCCACTCTTAGTATTACCATTTCACAAAAAATTCTCTCAAATTCCTTTACAACTAAAAACCTGGAACGTCAATGTGGCATTAAAAACTCATGCACTGTTAAACAAATGTTAATCAAGAACTCCCCCAACAACACAATTGGTTGCATTTATAAAGTTCCTTGCAAGGAATGTAATATGTTTTACTTAGACCAGACAGGTAAAAATCTTGTAACTAGACTTAAACAACATAAATATAGTGTTAGGACAGGAATCCAATGCTCTGTTTGTTCATTTGAGGGATAACAAGCATTGCATTGACTGGGATAATGCCTCCTCAATATTACCTTGTAATTCAATTGACAGTAGGAACATCATAGAATCTAGTCTCATTAAACATACCGAAGCATTCAACATGAATTTGAGTAATGGCATGTACAAACTGGACAATTTTGTAATTAAGAAGATTTGTAACCAGGTGAGAAGGTTGGGTCACCTTACCCTCTGACCTGACTACCGACCGTTGCGGTGCTATTTAAAGATTAGTAGGGTCATTACCTAATACCTGACCATTGTGGACCTGGTCTCACCCTCCTCTGTATATATACACCTTGTTTTGTATTTATCCTTAGTCTGTACCCACCACTGAAGATGTGAATTACACGAAAGCGCTTGGGAGCTTCGTGTTTTCTTCTTTCCTTGTGGTTATCAGCATATACCTAGATCACGCGCACCTACAGTGATTTACTTGTATATATATATATATATATATATATATATATATATATATATATATATATATATATCTTGATAAAATCACACGGGAGAATGGAAACAACGGAGTACCTTAGCTTTCGTCTTTATTCAAGACATCTTGAATAAAGACGAAAGCTAAGGTACTCCGTTGTTTCCATTCTCCCGTGTGATTTTATCAAGATTTATCTTATCCACGTTTTCATTGTGGATTTACATGAAATATATATAGATATATATATATATATATAATATATATATATATATATATATATATATATTATATATATATATATATATATATATATATATATATATATGCAAGTAAATCACTATAAGTGCGCGTGATCTAGGTATATGCTGATAACCACGAAAGCGCTTGGGAACTTCGTGATTTCTTCTTTCCTCGTGGTTATCAGCATATATATATATATATATATATATACACTAATGAACTTCTACAGGTGATGGAAGATTTAATTACCACATAGTAAAGTTTGATACCTGTAAGTGGTAAATATTGTAGGTATATTTTATATGCATCTTTCTTTTTTTTGTATGTTTTATTCTCATATTTAACTGAATATAAATAATAGCTTTCTTCATTGATCGTGGGAGAGAAAATTCGTCGTATTAGATGTCATGAAAATATAATACCCGGTACCAAAAGGATCCCCCAAACCTGTGAATATTGTAAAAAATATTTAAATCTTTTCAAACTATATAAGAATCAGGTTTTGTTTTTCGTTTTTTAGAAGAAGAAAGATATTATGTTAAGGTGTTCAAATTACCCACAATTATCACCTAAACAGAGACGTTAATAACTCTTTTTATGTGATCTTTAGCAATAGTAGAGTAGTATCATGTAATACTTGAGTTACCTCTGACACAATGTCGTTTTCTTCTCCGCCAGAAATATTTTATAGCCAAGACTAAGGTAAATATTTTAACCCTATAACAGTCAGGTTAAAATGTGTTATTTATTTAGATGACAACTTATTAGCCTTCTTGCCAGATGATGATGGAAGAAATTTGGGTTTAGTTTGAAGTTAATTCTTCGTGTGTGTGTCCATATACTGTCCCCCTTCCACCCCATTCTCCTCCATCCTCTACATGCGGTGTTTACTTGATGGTGTACTTGAAAGACACGCCCTTAGTCAACCTCCTCTGCCCATGGTAAGTTATAAACAGAGAGTTACTACTAAAGGCGAGTGTTCGGTTCCCCTCGTTACAGTAAATGGTGCTGTTGGAGGATGGATAAGCCTTACTCCCAGCGCCGTTCAGGACAAGGTAGTCCCCTCTGCAGCGTTTGGTGGTGGCGACGCGTGTGTGAAGGTAGTCCAGTTGTATGGTCTTGCCCTCGGGAGCCTGTGTGATGGAAGTGGATGGTTAGGTTAGGTCAGACCGTGAGGTGGTTGATAATGACTGATAACATGTATAAGAGAAAGATAATAATGAAATACGTCAATCTATCTATTTATCTATCTGTCTATCTATTTTTCTATCTATCTGTGTGGTTGTGTAAGAGGAGAGCCGCACACACTCACCATGATCCACCACTCACACTGGGTGGCTGAGGTGCGCGTCCCAGTGTTGTAGTCTGGCGAGCTGATGGTGTCGCTGCTGCCACTCTCCGCCCTGATCACCTGCACCACACACAACACACACCAGTTGTTAGTAGTAGTGTAGTAGTAATAATAATATAAATAATAATTCAAATTTTTTATGTTTGTGAAGAAGACGTTCACTTTTGGGCTAACATGAAGATTACCCGCCAGATCAATTCACCTGATGATTAAATTGTGTAACGCTACCTGGGAGGAGGTAGTTTAGGTTAGTGCTAGTGTTATAGTGGAGTAACAAAAGAGGTTTTCAGTTAATTTGGGGGGAAAAGTTTGATTTCACTTATGAACTGATAGAATGGAACCCAACTAAGAATTTACCGAAGGGACACCCCCCCCCCCCCAAAAAAAAATATATATATATATATATATATATATATATATATATATTATATATATATATATATATATATATATATATATATATATATATATATAAATGCAAAAATAAAAAAAATGCTCCCTTTGGGGCTGGAGGTGGGGGGCGGGGGGTGGTCCTCAACGGGGACGAAGTGTAAGAAATGCTATTTCTTTAGAATGGATAGTTCGACTGAGACCATTGAGGTACTGAATGCTAGGTGACCTGTGTCAACCTATTGCGCCTGTATCACCTCTGGGTAGTCATCAATGTAAGCTTAAAGATCTTAGTTGTTGTAATTATACATTATAACCTCACCATCAGTATAAGCTGAGACTCAGAGCCATTACTCTCAATAAGCTTACTGACAGAGGCGAGGCTTCACCTTGTGGCAAGTCGTCTGTTCCCGGCAGATGGTGATGTTGAAGCCTATATTGTTGTAGCGTCTGCTGGTCTTAAACACCATACTGTTATAGGCGCTCGGTACACTGTAAGTCCAATTGGTTTTACCAGCGTATCTGTACAGGTGAGAAGTGTTTATTACCAGGACTGAATACCTTTACTCTCACACACAGACGAAAATTATTTCACCTGAAGTTAACTAATATCAATGAAATAAACTTGTCAACAACCAAGTCGAAAATATACAAGTATTTTTTGTTTACCTAGCTGTGTACATGAACACAGTTGATCAATAAACAAAATAACGATATAACAACATAAAAGATGGTGAGAGATTTAGTTCACTTGCCTCCTCCTCTTCCCATACAAGTAATTGAGCTGAACAGTGTCACCCCTGGCTAGTTTGAAGGTGTTGGCTGTGATGACCACTCGAGCTGGCTGGTCCTGTGAGGAGACGTAAGAGTTACTACCTAGGAGATACTACCGTAGGAGATACCATCCTAGGAGATACCATCCTAGGAGATACTACCCTAGGAGATACCACTCTAGGAGACACCTCTATACCTGACACACACGGTACACCTTTACACCTGACATAAAACACAAATGCTGCATTTTCAAAGACCCAATAAGTATATACTGTATATATACGTAAGAAGGGTCAGCCCCACCCCCCTCCCATTATCTATTTTCTCTCTTCTCGTTTTCTACAGGAGAGACTATGGGATAAAAATGAATTTGACATACTGGGCGTGGAATTATTTATCCATCTTGTTTTTGTTTACTTTGTCTACCATAAACAACATAGTAAATACTGATAATAACAAGAGAAGGTGAATATGTTTACCGTCTTGCCATTGAATGTACAGTCGAAGTTGTTGGGGTATTTCTTTGTGTTGAAGTTTGGCGAAGACCAGAGGTCACAGTCATCTGAGGAGTCAACTTCACATCGAGGTCCTGAAGGGGTGGTGGTGGTGGTAGGAGTGGTAATAGTAGTAGTAGATGCAGTAGTGGTAGTAGTGGGTGTAGTAGTCATTGCAGTAGTATCAGTGACGATAGATTGGGCTGAACCTACAGATCTGTAATATATATATACAAACAAAACATCAGTACCCCCCTCCTAACAAGTCAACAAAAACAACATACTTAAGACAAAAAACAATCATGGCGTTTATCTCAGTGTAACACCCACTAACAAAGCACAGGTGAGAGAGGAAGGTTACAGGTGTACTCACGAACAAGTTCCACTCTTCACGAACGACACAGCGGCGGCCCATCCCTTGTGTTCATCAGTACGGCTTGAGAAGTACACGACCATCTCCCTCTCACTGCTTGTTATGTTCTGTCCCGGGGATATATCTCTCTCGCAGTAATATCTGAGAGAGAGAGAGAGAGAGTTGGATGCTATGAATATGGAAGGCGCTCACTAAAACACACACACACACACCTTCCCTACTTCTCTATCCATAGCTCGGTTGACTCCTCTCGTCTATCTATCTATCTATCTATCTATCTATCTCACCACCACCTCCTCTCCTCCTCCACCTTACCTTATATCACCAGGTTCTCCTTCGTCAGGTCTCTCCATGATGGCCAGGACGTCGTAGCGACAACAAGGTCTTTCCCTACAGGTTTCTCGGCGGTACAGTGAGAAGTCGTTGAAGGTAAGCCGAGGGACGTGGCACTCTGAGGCTCTGATGACCTTCACGCACTCTGAGCCTGAGGGGGAGAGACTCTGTTGTCATGGTTACCTCTAACGTGAGTCTGTGTTGCCATGGTTACCTCTAGTGTGAGTCTGTGTTGCCACGGTTACCTCTAGTGTGAGTCTGTGTTGCCATGGTTACCTCTAGCGTGAGTCTGTGTTGTCATGGTTACCTCTAGCGTGAGTCTGTGTTGCCATGGTTACCTCTAGCGTGAGTCTGTGTTGTCATGGTTACCTCTAGCGTGAGTCTGTGTTGTCATGGCTACCTCTAGTGTGAGTCTGTGTTGCCATGGTTACCTCTAGCGTGAGTCTGTGTTGTCATGGTTACCTCTAGCGTGAGTCTGTGTTGTCATGGTTACCTCTAGCGTGAGTCTGTGTTGCCATGGTTACCTCTAGCGTGAGTCTGTGTTGTCATGGTTACCTCTAGCGTGAGTCTGTGTTGCCATGGTTACCTCTAGCGTGAGTCTGTGTTGTCATGGTTACCTCTAGTGTGAGTCTGTGTTGTCATGGTTACCTCTAGCGTGAGTCTGTGTTGTCATGGCTACCTCTAGTGTGAGTCTGTGTTGCCATGGTTACCTCTAGTGTGAATCTGTGGTGCCATGGTTACCTCTAGCGTGAGTCTGTGTTGTCATGGTTACCTCTAGCGTGAGTCTGTGTTGTCATGGCTACCTCTAGTGTGAGTCTGTGTTGCCATGGTTACCTCTAGTGTGAATCTGTGGTGCCATGGTTACCTCTAGTGTGAGTCTGTGTTGTCATGGTTACCTCTAGTGTGAGTCTGTGTTGTCATGGCTACCTCTAGTGTTTTCTAGGTTAGTACACACACACACCTTACCTGCAGAGAGAGAGAGAGAGAGAGAGAGAGAGAGAGAGAGAGAGAGAGACGTCCACCTCACCTGCCGGATAGTTCAGGGGATAATTAGGTGAGGAGATGTTACCAGCTTCCGTGATGACCTCAGAACAACTGGAGACTGCGTAATCTGTCAGGATAGATATTTCTGTCTTAAGTTCTTCTGTTTCGTTTATTGACATTAAGACGTCACTACTTGTAAACAAAATCACAAATACTTCAACATTAACATAGTAAACAACGACGACAATTACCGTAATATTTGGTGAGGTTAACTTGGCAGTAATCGCCTGAGGTACCTGGAGGACACACACACGTACAGTCGATCCCCGTATAGCCGTAGTTCTGGCACGGGTCTGAGGTAAGTCCACACTGATCCAACCACTTGCCTGTAGGTAAAGGTACACGTCACATACAGCAAGAAACACCAACAGATTACTTTTAAGTCCTAATAAAGGTGTTTGTTTATGTGGAAAAAATTATAAAACAAACAACTTTATACCTTTGTTAGTCTTTGCTGAACACCTGTACGAGTCTTTATTACAAACACAACAACAAACAACAATATGAAAGTGGTACATGATAGACGGCACCAAAACAAAGACACAGAGACACACACACACACCGGTGCAGTTGTACATGAGGTTGGCCCGTAGTTTATCGAAATGCGACAGGCCATCACGCTGTCCAATGATTCCCTGGGCCAGTGGGTCGAGGGTGACGATGGTGAGGGAGTGGTTGAAGGCGCCGTACTGCCAGGCGTGTAAGAGAGAGAGAGAGGAGGGTTGTTACTACATGAACCAGGTAAAGTAGATAATTAGAGCCTAACTATCATTAACTAGTTATCATAAGTCTGTGTTTGGAGTCCAGGTGTGTGTACAAAAGAGCTTAGGTTAGTATAGGTTAGGTTAGGTTAGGTTGCCGATTAATTATTGAACTCATATTTAACTGTAAACTTTAATTAATATGTTGAGAGTTAAGTTACTGTACCATAACGTTCCTTCCCTAACCTAACCTAACCTACTGTAACTATACCCTTCAATAGATGTGGACCCATGACTCGCAATAATATACAGGGTGATGCAGCAACACAAAAACTTCCATCGGTGCTGAAATAAGTCACATGAGAAGAGGTTTTTGTCTCACCCTGTTACTGTTGTGCATGATGGAGGTGAAATCATAGGGCAGACTGAAGTTATCGACCGTGTAGTGAAGATGTTTCTGAAACTTAAAGAGGTCTTCCTTGTTAATGTTGTCCTCCATGACGTAGATGTACTGATCACGGTCTGGTCGGATGTGCTCGTGGTAAAAGCCGATAGCGTGACCAAGTTGGTGAGCGACCTGGCCAAGCTGAGAGGAGGAGGAGGCGAGGGGGGTGTTAGGGTGGTGGAACAAGGCAACACCATTCTTTCTTTCCTTCCTTCCTCACTCACACCACATCACATTCACAGAGTTCACCACATTATCTATATACTTGTTGAATCAATGTAAACTTGTAAGATGATTTTAAAGAATATCTAACTATCTATCTATCTATCTATCTATCTATTGACAATGACAATTAAGAAAAGAAAGTGAAAAAACATTATCTAATCATGAACTGTTAAAAGAATATGGGAGGGTTAGGTTAAGTTAGGTTAGGTTAGGTTAGGTTAGGTTAGGTTAGAATTAAAGACAATATTAACATGTGACTGACTCACCTGAGCACAGCCATCACCTAAGGACAGTGCCTGACCCTGCCAGGTGTGTTGGCGGCCCACAAATGACCAACAACCATTACCGTGGATAAACTTGAGGTGTGGCTGGTCCATATCTGTCGTCTCAACAAAGGTGATGCAGGTGTGTGCCATCCAGTAGTTCACGCCTTCACGGATTGCCTTCTTATCATCTGAAAAATAGATATGTTTATGTGTATGTGTAATAATACTAAATAATAATAATAATAATTGACGGTTTATTGAAAAAGTTCTGCAGCCAGAAGGCTGAAAATATACATTGCACATAAATGACTTATTACATACATTGGTGGTTTAACAAAAGCCTTCATTAGGGAAAGGTAAAGGAACATACAGTGAACAAACAGATTAATGTAGGTGTTGAACAGCAGACACGTAGTGTAGTAGCTCCCTCCCAGATGGTGTTAGGAGGGACCTCATGTGGTGTAGTAATTCCCTCACAGATGGTGTTATGAGGGGCCTCACATGGTGTAGTAATTCCCTCACAGATGGTGTTATGAGGGGCCTCACATGGTGTAGTAATTCCCTCACAGATGGTGTTATGAGAGGCTTCACGTGGTGTAGTAATTCCCTCACAGATGGTGTTATGAGGGGCCTCACGTGGTGTAGTAATTCCCTCACAGATGGTGTTATGAGGGGCCTCACGTGGTGTAGTAATTCCCTCACAGATGGTGTTATGAGGGGCCTCACGTGGTGTAGTAAGTCCCTCACAGATGGTGTTATGAGGGGCCTCACGTGGTGTAGTAATTCCCTCACAGAAGGTGTTATGAGGGGCCTCACGTGGTGTAGTAATTCCCTCACAGATGGTGTTATGAGGGGCCTCACGTGGTGTAGTAATTCCCTCACAGATGGTGTTATGAGGGGCCTCACGTGGTGTACTAATTCCCTCACATATGGTGTTATGAGGGGCCTCACGTGGTGTAGTAACTCCTTCACATATGGTGTTATGAGGGGTCTCACGTGGTGTAGTAATTCCCTCACAGATGGTGTTATATGAGTGAGGTGTGGTTCCAGGCCTTCCTATCGTAGACGAATTAACACATCGCTGGTTCTTGGGTCGCACAGGCCGTTATCACTGGGTACCTGGGACCTCACTGTGTGAAGGTCAACTTGGGTACCACTGTTACTGTTGAGTTGTTCTCACTGACTTATGCACTGTTCACCACTGTTCACCTCTGTTTAACACTGGTTCCATTCCTTTCCTAAATGAAATTGTAACTTCTGGCGAGAACTTGTTGATATTCCTGTGGGGAGGAGGGTTCAGGGGAGGGAGTTGGTATGGGCCAACTTAACAGTTGCCCTGGCTGCTCCGAGAGGAGCGCCAGGTACGTCTTGACCCTTCGGTAGTCAAGGATGTAGTGTGTGTGTGTGTGTGTGTGTGTGTGTGTGTGTGTGTATACTGTATGTGTTTGTATGTGTATGGATATGTGTAACAGTGAAGAAAGACAAACCTAGACATCATATCTGAACACTGTATCATACTGAGATCTTCTGAGGCCCTAAGGAGACGGGATTTATTGTGGAGCTGAGCGAATTTGACCCTTACTGAGCAATCACTACCTATAACACACTACATTATAAAACGCTACCTATAACAAATTACCTATAACACGCTACCTATAGCAAATTACCTATAGCAAATTACCTATAACACACTACCTATAACACACTACGATAACACTACCTATAACACACAACCAATAACACACTACCTATAACACGTTATCTATAACACACTACCTATAACACACTACCTATAACACGTTATCTATAACACACTACCTATAACACGGTACCTATAACACACTACCTATAACACACTATCTATAACACGCTACCTATAACACACTACCTAGAACACACTACCTATAACACGCTACCTAAAACACACTACCTATAACACACTACCTATAACACGGTACCTATAACACACTACCTATAACACACTACGATAACACTACCTATAACACACTACCAATAACACACTACCTATAACACGTTATCTATAACACACTACCTATAACACACTACCTATAACACGTTATCTATAACACACTACCTATAACACGCTACCTATAATACACTACGCATAACATTACCTATAACACACTACCTATAACACACAACCTATAACACACTACCTATAACACGGTACCTATAACACACTACCTATAACACACTATCTATAACACACTATCTATAACACACTACCTAAAACACACTACCTATAATACACTACCTATAACACACTACCTATAACACACTACCTATAACACACTACCTATAACACGCTACCTATAATACACTCCCTATAACACACTACCTATAACACACTACCTATAACACACTATCTATAACACACTACCTATAACACGCTACCTATAATACACTCCCTATAACACACTACCTATAACACGCTACCTATAATACACTCCCTATAACACGCTACCTATAACACACTACCTATAACACACTACCTATAACACGCTACCTATAATACACTCCCTATAACACACTACCTATAACACGCTACCTATAACACACTACCTATAACACACTACCTATAACACACTACCTATAACACACTACCTATAACACGCTACCTATAACACTTTACCTATAACACGCTACATATAACACACTACCTTTAACACACCACCTATAACACGCTACCTATAACACACTACCTAAAACACACTACGAATAACACACTACCTATAACACGCAACCTATAACACGCTACCTATAACACACTACCAATAACATACTACGAATAATATACTACCTATGACACACTACCTATAACACACTACCTATAACACACTACCTATAACACACTATGCATAACACTACCTATAACACACTACCAATAACACACTACCTATAACACACTACCAATAACACGCTACCTATAACACACGACCTATAACACTACCTATAACACGCTACCTATAACACACTACGTATAACACACTACGTATAACACACTACCTATAACACGCTACCTATAACACACTACCTATGACACACTACCTATAACACACTACCTATAACACACTACCTAAAACACGCTACCTATAACACACTACCTATGACCCACTACCTATAACACACTACCAATAACACGCTACCTATAACACACGACCTATAACACTACCTATAACACGCTACCTATAACACACTACGTATAACACACTACGTATAACACACTACCTATAACACGCTACCTATAACACACTACGTATAACTTACTACCTATAACAGACTACCTATAACACGCTATCTATAACACACTACGTATAACACACTACCTACAACACACTACCTATAACACGCTACCTATAACACGCTACCTATAACACACTACGTATAACACACTACCGATAACACACTACCTATAACACACTACGTATAACACACTACGCATAACACTACCTATAACACACAACGTATAACACACTACCGATAACACACTACCTATAACACGCTACCTATAACACACTATGTATAACACAATTCCTATAACACACTACCTATAACACGTTACCTATGACACACTTTGTATAACACACTACCTATAACACTACCTACAACACGCTACCTATAACACACTACCTATAACACACTACCTATAACACACTATGCATAACACTACCTATAACACGGTACCTATAACACAGTACCTATAACACACTACCTATAACACACTACCTATAACACTCTTCCTATATCACACTACCTACAACCTCACTACCTATAACACGCTACCTATAACACACTACCTATAACACACTACCTATAACACACTACGCATAACACTACCTATAACACACTACCAATAACACACTACCTATAACACACTACCTATAACACGGTACCTATAAAACACAACCAATAACACTCTACCTATAACACACTACCTATAACACACTAAGCATAACACTACCTATAAAACACTACGTATAACACACTACCTATGACACACTTTGTATAACACACTACCTATAACACTACCTACAACACGCTACCTATAACACACTACCTATAACACACTACCTATAACACACTATGCATAACACTCCCTATAACACGGTACCTATAAAACACAACCAATAACACTCTACCTATAACACACTACCGATAACACACTACGTATAACACACTACCTATGACACGCTACCTATAAAAAACTACCTATAACACACTACCTATAACACACTACCTATAACACACTACCTATGACACGCTACCTATAACAAACTACCTATAACACACTACCTATAACACACTCCCTATAACACGCTACCTATAACACACTACCTATAACACACTACCTATAACACCCTATGCAAAACACTACCTATAACACGGTACCTATAACACACTACCTATAACACGCTACCTATAACACACTACCTATAACACCCTATGCAAAACACTACCTATAACACGGTACCTATAACACACTACCTATGACCCACTACCTATAACACACTACCAATAACACGCTACCTATAACACACGACCTATAACACTACCTATAACACGCTACCTATAACACACTACGTATAACACACTACGTATAACACACTACCTATGACACGCTACCTATAACACACTACCAATAACACACTACCTATGACACACTACCTAAAACACACTACCTATAACACATTACCTATAACACGCTACCTATAAAACACTACCTATACCACTACCTATAACACGCTACCTAAAACACACTACGTATAACACACTACCTATAACACACTACCTATAACACACTACCTAAAACACACTACCTATAACACAGTACCTATAACACACTGCGTATAACACACTACCTATAACACACTACCTAAAACACTCTCCCTCTAACACGCTACCTATAACACGCTACCTATAACACACTACCTATACCACTACCTATAACACACTGCCTATAACACACTACCTATACCACTACCTATAACACACTACCTATAACACACTACCTAAAACACACTACCTATAACACAGTACCTATAACACACTACCTATAACACACTACCTATAACACACTATGTATAACACACTACCTATAACACACTACCTATAATACACTACCTATAACACACTACCTATAACACACTATCTATAACACGCTACCTATAACACACTACCAATAACACACTACCTATAACACGCTACCTATAACACTCTACCTATAACACACTACCTATAACACACTACCAATGACACTACCTATAACACACTACCTACAACACACTACCTATAACACGCTACCTATAATACACTACGTATAACATTACCTACAACACACTACCTATAACACGCTATCTACAACACACTACGTATAGCACACTACCTATTACACACTACCTATAACACACTACCGATAACACACTACCTGCAACACGCTACCTATAACACACTACCTATAACACACTAGCTATAACACGTTACCTAAAACACACTACCTATAACACACTACCTATAACACACTACCTATAACACACTATGTATAACACAATTCCTATAACACACTACCTATAACACGTTATCTATAACACACTTTGTATAATACACTACGTATAACACACTACCTATAACACACTACCTATAACACACTACCTATAACACGCTACCTATAACACACTACGTATGACACACTACATATAACACACTACCTAAAACACACTACCTATAATACACTACCTATAACACACTATCTATAACACACTACCTATAACACGCTACCTATAACACACTACCTATAACACACAACCTATAACACGCTTCCTATAACACACTACCTATAACACACTACCTGTAATACACTACCTAATACACTACCTATAACATACTACCTATAACACACTACCTATAACACGCTACCTATAACACTTTACCTATAACACGCTACATATAACACACTACCTATAACACACCACCTATAACACGCTACCTATAACACACTACCTAAAACACACTACCTATAACACGCTACCTATAACACACTACCTAAAACACACTACCAATAACACACTACCTATAACACGCTACCTATAACACGCCACCTATAACACACTACCTATAACATACTACGAAAAACATACTACCTATGACACACTACCTATAACACACTACCTATAACACACTACCTATAACACACTATGCATAACACTACCTATAACACACTACCTATAACACACTACCTATAACACGCTACCTATAACACACTACCTATAACACACTACCTATAACACACTACCTATAAGACGCTACCTATAACACACTACCTATGACACACTACCTATAACACACTACCTATAACACACTACCTATAACACTACCTATAACACGCTACCTATAACACACTACGTATAACGCACTACGTATAACACACTACCTATAACACGCTACCTATAACACACTACGTATAACTTACTACCTATAACAGACTACCTATAACGCGCTATCTATAACACACTACGTATAACACACTACCTATAACACACTACCTATAACACGCTACCTATAACACACTACCTATAACACTACCTATAACACGCTACCTATAACACACTACGTATAACACACTACCTATAACAAGCTACCTATAACACACTACGTATAACATACTAACCTATAACACACTAACTATAACACGCTATCTATAACACACTACGTATAACACACTACCTATAAAACACTACCTATAACACACTACCTATAACACGCTTCCTATAACACACTACGTATAACACACTACGTATAACACACTACCGATAACACACTACCTATAACACACTACGTATAACACACTATGCATAACACTACCTATAACACACAACGTATAACACACTACCGATAACACACTACCTATAACACGCTACCTATAACACACTATGTATAACACAATTCCAATAACACACTACCTATAACACGTTGTCTATAACACACTTTGTATAACACACTACGTATAACACACTACCTATAACACGCTACCTATAACACACTACGTATAACACACTACGGATAACACACTACCGAAAACACACTACCTATAACACACTACGTATAACACACTACCGATAACACACTACTTATAACACGCTACCTATAACACACTATGTATAACACAATTCCTATAACACGCTACCTATAACACGTTAACTATAACACACTTTGTATAACACACTACCTATAACACACTACCTATAACACACTACCTATAACACACTACCTATGACACACTACCTATAACACACTACCTATAACACACTACCTATAACACGCTACCTATAACACACTACCTATAACACTACCTATAACACGCTACCTATAACACACTACGTATAACACACTACGTATAACACACTACCTATAACACGCTACCTATAAGACACTACGTATGACATACTAACCTATAACACACTACCTATAACACGCTATCTATAACACACTACGTATAACACACTACCTATAACACACTACCTATAACACACTACCTATAACACGCTACCTATAACACACTACCTATAACACGCTACCTATAACACACTAACTATAACACTACCTATAACACGCTACCTATAACACACTACGTATAACACACTACGTATAACACACTACCTATGACACACTACCTATAACACACTACCTATAACACACTACCTATAACACGCTGTCTATAACACACTACCTATAACACTACCTATAACACGCTACCTATAACACACTACGTATAACACACTACGTATAACACACTACCTATAACACGCTACCTATAAGACACTACGTATGACATACTAACCTATAACACACTACCTATAACACGCTATCTATAACACACTACGTATAACACACTACCTATAACACACTACCTATAACACACTACCTATAACACGCTACCTATAACACACTACGTATAACACACTACGTATAACACACTACCGATAACACACTACCTATAACACACTACGTATAACACACTACGCATAACACTACCTATAACACACAACGTATAACACACTACCGATAACACACTACCTATAACACGCTACCTATAACACACTACCTATGACACACTACCTATAACACGCTACCTATAATACACTACGTATAACATTACCTACAACACACTACCTATAACACGCTATCTATAACACACTACCTATAACACACTACCTATAACACACTACCTATAACACGTTACCTATAACACACTACGTATAACACACTACGTATAACACACTACCGATAACACACTACCTATAACACGCTACCTATAACACACTACCTATAACACACTACCTATAACACACTACCTATAACACGCTACCTATAACACACTACCTATAACACACTACCTATAACACACTATGCATAACACTACCTATAACACACTACCTATAACACACTACCTATAACACACTACCTATAACACACTACGCATAACACTACCTATAATACACTACCAATAACACACTACCTATAACGTACTACCTATAACACACTACCTATAACACACTACGCATAACACTACCTATAATACACTACCAATAACACACTACCTATAACGTGCTACCTATAACACACTACCTATAACACACTACCTACAAGACACTACCTATGAAACACCACCTATAACACACCACCTATAACACACTACCTATAACACACTACCTATAACACACTACCTATAACAGGCTACCTATAACACACTACCTAAAACACACTACCTATAACACACTACCTATAACACACTACCTATAACAGGCTACCTATAACACACTACCTAAAACACACTACCTATAACATGCTACCTATAACACACTACCTATAACACACTACCTATAACACGCTACCTATAACACACTACGTATGACACACTACATATAACACACTACCTAAAACACACTACCTATAATACACTACCTATAACACACTACCTATAACACACTACCTATAACACGCTACCTATAACACACTACCTATAACACACAACCTATAACACGCTACCTATAACACACTACCTGTAATACACTACCAATAACACTACCTATAACACACTACCTATAACACACTACCTATAACACGCTACCTATAACACTTTACCTATAACACGCTACATATAACACACTACCTATAACACACCACCTATAACACGCTACCTATAACACACTACCTAAAACACACTACCTATAACACGCTACCTATAACACACTACCTATAACACGCTACCTATAACACACTAACTATAACACTACCTATAACACACTACGTATAACACACTACCGATAACACACTACATATAACACGGTACCTATAACACACTACCTATAACACACTACCTGTAACACACTACCTATAACACACTACCTATAACATGCTACCTATAGCACACTACCTATGAAACACCACCTATAACACACCACCTATAACACACTACCTATAACACACTACCTATAACACACTATCTATAACACGCTACCTATAACACACTACCTACAACACGATACCTATAACACACTACCTAAAACACACTACCAATAACACACTACCTATAACACGCTACCTATAACAGGGTACCTATAACACACTACATAAACACACTACCTATAACATGCTACCTATAACACACTACCTATAACACACTACCGATAACACACTACCTATAACACACTACCTATAACACGCTACCTATAACACACTACCTATAACACTACCTATAACACGCTACCTATAACACACTACGTATAACACACTACGTGTAACACACTACCTATAACACGCTACCTATAACACACTACGTATAACATACTAACCTATAACACACTACCTATAACACGCTATCTATAACACACTACGTATAACACACTATGCATAACACTACCTATAACACACTACGTATAACACACGACCGATAACACACTACCTATAACACGCTACCTATAACACACTACCTATAACACACTACCTATAACACACTACCTATAACACGTTATCTATAACACACTACCTATAACATGCTACCTATAACACACTACCTAAAACACACTACCTATAACACACTATGCATAACACTACCTATAACACACTACCTATAACACACTACCTATGACACGCTACCTATAACACGATACCTATAACACACTACCTATAACACACTACCTATAACACACTACCTATAACACATTATGCATAACACTACCTATAACACACTACCAATAACACACTACCTATAACACGCTACCTACAACACACTACCTATAACACACTACCTATGACACACTACCTATAACACACTACCTATAACACACCACCTATAACACGCTACCTATAACACACTACCTATAACACTACCTATAACACGCTACCTATAACACACTAAGTATAACACACTACGTGTAACACACTACCTATAACACGCTACCTATAACACACTACGTATAACATACTAACCTATAACACACTACCTATAACACGCTATCTATAACACACTACGTATAACACACTACCTATAACACACTGCCTATAACACGCTACCTAGAACACACTACGTATAACACACTACGTATAACACACTGCCTATAACACGCTACCTATAACACACGATGTATAACACGTTATCTATAACACACTTTGTATAACACACTACCTATAATACACTACCTATAACACACTACCTATAACACGCGACCTATAACACACTACCTATAACACAGTACCTATAACACACTATGCATAACACTACCTATAACACGGTACCTATAACACAGTACCTATAAAACACTACCTATAACACATTACCTATAACACTCTTCCAATATCACACTACCTATAACATACTACGAATAACATACTACTTATGACACACTACCTATAACACACTACCTATAACACACTACCTATAACACACTATGCATAACACTACCTATAACACACTACCAATATCACACTACCTATAACACGCTATCTATAACACACTACCTATAACACGCTACCTATAACACCCTACCTATAACACGCTACCTATAACACACTACCTATGACACACTACCTATAACACACTATCTAAAACACACTACCTAAAACACACTACCTATAACACGCTACCTATAACACACTACCTATAACACTACCTATAACACGCTACCTATAACACACTACGTATAACACACTACGTATAACACACTACCTATAACACGCTACCTATAACACGTTACCTATAACACACTACCTATAACATACTACGAATAACATACTACCTATGACACATTACCTATAACACACTACCTATAACACACTACCTATAACACACTATGCATAACACTACCTATAACACACTACCAATAACACACTACCTATAACACGCTACATATAACACACTACCTATAACACACTACCTATGACACACTACCTATAACACACTACCTAAAACACACTACCTATAACACACCACCTATAACACGCTACCTATAACACACTACCTATAACACTACCTATAACACGCTACCTATAACACACTACGTATAACACACTACGTATAACACACTACCTATAACACGTTACCTATAACGCACTACGTATAACTTACTACCTATAACAGACTACCTATAACGCGCTATCTATAACACACTACGTATAACAGACTACCTATAACACACTACCTACAACACACTACCTATAACACGGTACCTATAACACACTACGTATAACACACTACGTATAACACACTACCGATAACACACTACCTATAACACACTACGTATAACACACTACGCATAACACTACCTATAACACACAACGTATAACACACTACCGATAACACACTACCTATAACACGCTACCTATAACACACTATGTATAACACAATTCCTATAACACACTACCTATAACACGTTATCTATAACACACTACATATAACACTACCTACAACACACTACCTATAACACACTACCTATAACACACAACCTATAACACACTACCTATAACACACTACCTATAACACGGTACCTATAACACACTACCTATAACACACTACCTATAACACACTACCTATAACACACTACCTATAACACACTACCTATAACACACTACCTATAACACACTACCTATAACACACTACCTATAACACACTACCTATAACACACTACCTATAACACACTACCTATAACACACTACCTATAACACACTACCTATAACACACTACCTATAACACACTACCTATAACACACTACCTATAACACGCTACCTATAACACACTACCTATAACACACTACCTATAACACGCTACCTATAACACACTACCTATAACACACTACCTATAACACACTACCTATAACACACTACCTATAACACACTACCTATAACACACTACCTATAACACACTACCTATAACACACTACCTATAACACACTACCTATAACACACTACCTATAACACACTACCTATAACACCTACCTATAACACACTACCTATAACACACTACCTATAACACACTACCTATAACACACTACCTATAACACACTACCTATAACACACTACCTATAACACTACCTATAACACACTACCTATAACACACTACCTATAACACACTACCTATAACACACTACCTATAACACACTACCTATAACACACTACCTATAACACACTACCTATAACACACTACCTATAACACTACCTATAACACACTACCTATAACACACTACCTATAACACACTACCTATAACACACTACCTATAACACACTACCTATAACACACTACCTATAACACACTACCTATAACACACTACCTATAACACACTACGTATAACACACTACCTATAACACACTACCTATAACACGCTACCTATAACACACTACGTATAACACACTACCTATAACACACTACCTATAACACGCTACCTATAACACACTACCTATAACACACTACCTATAACACGCTACCTATAACACACTACCTATAACACACTACCTATAACACACTACCTATAACACTACCTATAACACACTACCTATAAACACTACCTATAACACTACTATAACACTACCTATAACACACTACCTATAACACACTACCTATAACACACTACCTATAACACACTACCTATAACACACTACCTATAACACACTACCTATAACACACTACCTATAACACACTACCTATAACACACTACCTATAACACACTACCTATAACACACTACCTATAACACACTACCTATAACACACTACCTATAACACGCTACCTATAACACACTACCTATAACACACTACCTATAACACACTACCTATAACACACTACCTATAACACACTACCTATAACACACTACCTATAACACACTACCTATAACACACTACCTATAACACACTACCTATAACACACTACCTATAACACACTACCTATAACACACTACCTATAACACACTACCTATAACACACTACCTATAACACACTACCTATAACACACTACCTATAACACACTACCTATAACACACTACCTATAACACACTACCTATAACACACTACCTATAACACACTACCTATAACACACTACCTATAACACACTACCTATAACACACTACCTATAACACACTACCTATAACACACTACCTATAACACACTACCTATAACACACTACCTATAACACTACCTATAACACACTACCTATAACACACTACCTATAACACACTACCTATAACACACTACCTATAACACACTACCTATAACACACTACCTATAACACACTACCTATAACACGCTACCTATAACACACTACCTATAACACACTACTATAACACGCTACCTATAACACACTACCTATAACACACTACCTATAACACTACCTATAACACACTACCTATAACACACTACCTATAACACACTACCTATAACACACTACCTATAACACACTACCTATAACACACTACCTATAACACACTACCTATAACACACTACCTATAACACACTACCTATAACACACTACCTATAACACACTACCTATAACACACTACCTATAACACACTACCTATAACACACTACCTATAACACACTACCTATAACACGCTACCTATAACACACTACCTATAACACGCTACCTATAACACACTACTTATAACACACAACCTATAACACGCTACCTATAACACACTACCTATAGCACACTACCTATAACACACTACTTATAACACACTACCTATAACACACTACCTTTAACACACTACCTATAACACTGTACCTATAGCATGCTACTTATAACACACTACCTATAACACACAACCTATAACACGCTACCTATAATACACTACCTATAACACACTATGTATAGCACACTGCCTATAACACACTACCTATAACACGGTACCTATAACACAGTACCTATAAAACACTACCTATAGCACACTACCTATAACACGCTACCTATAACACACTACCTCTAACACACTACCTATAACACACTACCTATAACACTACCTATAACACACTACCTATAACACACTACCTATAACACACTACCTATAACACACTACCTATAACACACTACCTATAACACACTACCTATAACACACTACCTATAACACACTACCTATAACACACTACCTATAACACACTACCTATAACACACTACCTATAACACACTACCTATAACACACTACCTATAACACACTACCTATAACACACTACCTATAACACACTACCTATAACACGCTACCTATAGCACACTACCTATAACACACTACGTATAACACACTACCTATAACACACCATCTATAACACAGTACCTATAACACAGTACCTATAACACACTACCTATAACACACTACCTATAACACACCATCTATAACACAGTACCTATAACACACTACCTATAACACACCATCTATAACACACTACCTATAACACACTACCTATAACACACTACCTATAACACACTACCTATAACACACTATGTATAACACACTACCTATAACACACTACCTATAACACACTACCTATAACACACTACCTATAACACACTACCTATAACACACTACCTATAACACACTACCTATAACACACTACCTATAACACGCTACCTATAACACACTACCTCTAACACGCTACCTATAACACACTACCTATAACACACTACGCATAACACTACCTATAAAACACTACGTATAACACACTACCGATAACACACTACGTATAACACACTACCGATAACACGCTACCTATAACACACTACCTATAACACACTACCAATAACACACTACCTCTAACACGCTACCTATAACACACTACCTATAACACACTACCTATAACACACTGCGTATAATACACTACGTATAACACACTACCTATAACATACTACCTATAACACGCTACCTATAACACACTACCTATAACACACCATATATTTACTTACTACCAAAGACATTATCGAAGACGTAAGGAACAAGTGGCCATCCACCTGGTCCATCTGGCCATAACAGTTTGCTCGTGTCAGCCGTGGCCATCCTCTCTTCTCTTGGGTCACACTGTTCAGCCGTCAGCAGGGTATCAGCCTCCAAGAGCTTCTCCCCGCCCGAAGTGTCAACGTTGATGTAGTGGAACCATTGACCCTGCATAACTCAAGTGTCAAGCAATGAATAGAATGGAGTGTTACCATACACTTTTGAGCCATGCAGCCAGTCATGACAAATACTCCCTCATCACTTACCTGTATTGAATGCATCACTACATGCTTGATTATTATTATTTTTATTTTTATTATTATTATTATTATTATTATTATTATTACCTCAAGAAAAAATGAAAATAAACTAAAAAAAAATCATAATGCATAGACTATATAAAAAGAATTTGGTTATTCACTTCCCCTATATAGTGACTCCTACAGCTGGTGAGGACGAGTGTGTTTGGTTGAGTTACCCTCTCTTAGTGCACCATACTTTACAGTGTTCTTAACCCACTGTAATGGTCACAGTTTCCTCCTAGACTTATCAAAAGCTAAATACACAATACAACGCTTTAAAAACAAGTCCAATTATACTCTTACAATGGTGTTTTAGCGTAGAGACTGCAGTAATGGTGGAGGAAACGGTTAACAGTAGAAATAATTTATTTAACTGCACCGACATTTCTGGAGATGTTATTTGCATGATATTAAACAGAAGAATGGAAAGGACAATGCACAGACAGGTGGACGAGGATATACCTGACCACAAGTAACTCCTATCAGAAGGTTCGTCACGACCAAGCACCGCCACACCAGCCTCGCCATGTTAACACGGTCACTGCTGCGCCACGTCTGTTACTGCCTCGCCTCCAGCAGCTCTACGTGTACCTCATCCCCGCCCGCCGAGGCCACCAGGGTAGGGGTCTTTATAGGGAACACTTGCGACAAGTAGTGACCAATTTTTCTCTTGTCCCAAGTGTTCTGGAACATTCAAACTCCGAGCAACACTGAAATTTGTATAAACAACTGTATAGTTCTGGCGACTCCGTCCAGCCCTCAAGTTCAGCCAATAACCATAAGCCTTCGATGTGACGTCATAGGGTATATCCTGTGACAGGAATGTGGTGGTTTAGTTAGCACAATAGATAAGCTTTTAGTCCTTTATATCAGGGTCATTACCTAAGCTTATAGGCAACGCAGTCTTTTCCCGAGTCCTTAACCCCTTCACTACAGGGACGACACTTTTAATTTTTTATTTGGCCAACACAAGACGACTTTATTCAACTCAGAGGGGAGCCCGTACAAAGGGGGTCAGTAGACTACCTCCACTAATGTTTACTAATTAACAAATATACCGTACTACTTAGCCTATAGCAGGATAAGCGCACCTCCCCTCTCTCCCCATCAACCTGACCTCCTCACAGATGTTCAACACGCTGGCCACCTTGTGAGGGATGACGAGTGTGTAGGTCGCTATTATGATGTTTATAAGTCATGCAGGTTACCTATGTTATTTATATATGTGTATGTTTTGGTCATCACTATAACAGAGGGTCTCGACAACTTTGTTCTACCCAACTGTATACATTCTCCATCTACATCGACTTGGGTAGTCCAGCTCAAGTGGTCTGATATAGGACTCGTACCGGAAACCGTTGGGTCAAAAGACGAGTGCTACACCCACTCGGCCACAACACTTGCAGTCACAGGTGCACACATTTCCCCGCCCCGCCCCATGATCACATCCAGACGTTCATTAGTCCACGTGAATGATACATTGAAGCTCATGAAAGGAGTTAAGTTATGTAACGGCAGGGCGATAGAGACTCAGCCGTTTACCTCTGACTCTTTCAAGAAGTCTATCAATTATAACGTTAAGGAATTGACGCCTCTACCGCTTGATATTAATGGCGGCCAAGTGGTCTCCTTCATCAGTGTCTTTATATCTTGTTTTGACGTTCATGTATGTCTTAGTACTGACGTCATGAACGAATTTCTGTTTAGTAAAGGTCTGTCAGAGGTCAAGGGTGTTCACCATACTTATGTAAATGAATCTATCTTAAACCTCCATCAGCGAGGCTCGATCGTTAACCCCAGTGTGTGAGAGTGAAAAGACTTACCACCAGGCCACCCAGTGCTATTTTTGACCTGAGCTTCCGACTTATTACTCTCGAAAGATCTATCCGTTAAACTCACCCTTTTAATATAAATTATATCTTTTTTTCATAAATATTTTCCATTTCACAATAATATGAACAGGAAGTTGTTATTTATAGGTCAATAATAAAATAATATTTCTGCAAATCTTTATATCATACTCGATACTTTGGTACGTCCCAAAGTACCATATGAAAACATTCCCTGAGTATAATGGGGTCACATGATGATTGGCCCCAGCTTAGTTTACCTGATGATTAAACACCTTAATGTTACCTGGGGGTTAGGTTAGGTTAAGTTACCGTTAGGGCGAATTAAACAGGGGCTAATTTTCAGGTGATCCGAAAAATGAAACAGACTTCATTATCCAAATATTTCCTCACAAACTACTCTATAAAACCTTATTGAAACAAAAGTGAAAGTGGGAACCCAAGAGGATTTTTTATCTTGAATTTCCTTCTGTTACTGTCGTCGCTGATCGCTTGTCCCAGCCTTGAGTCCGGCCGCCTGGTGAGTGAGAAGTGTGTGTGGGGTGAAGGGTGGTGGGGGGAGTCCACCCACGGGTGCTGGTGGTACTCATTAACACCACTGAAGCCGGGTTGTCTGTGTGGGTGATGGGCGAAGGAAGAAATGGTGGCTGCTGCAGGGAGGAGATCCTCTGTAGAGGCTGCTGGCTGTTGCAGGGAGGATTTCTGCTGTTCCTGTGGGTGATAACTTGATGGTGAGGAACCCTGGTCTTCAGAGATGCTGGGTGAAGGCTCAGTTCTGTTGCGCTTGTCAGGATGTGTTAACTGTGAGTTGTCAGAACCAGTCTTGTTGACAGGACTGGCGCTACTGTTTTGTTGATTTTCGTAAGTAAAAACTAGATTTGGTTGAAGTCCTTCATCTGTTGACTGCTGCTGCGAATCTTGGTCACTGACTTGTTGATTGGCGTCATAAGTGGATTCAGACAGATTAACAACTTGACTGGTAACCTGATACGAGAGTTGACTGTCTTTCTGTTCACCACTCTGACTGTCAGGGTCTTGATAATTTTGTAAAGTTGACTGGTGACGAGAACTGTGGTTGATTGTTTGTTGTGAAATGTTATGTTCATGTACCGTAGGTTGGTCGAGGTTCTCAGTCACCGAATGTTCAAGAATCTGTTGGTTGGGAAACTGAGAGTTAGCTCCTTGAGGACTGAATGCTGTCTCACTACCTCTCCGAATAGAAGGTACATCATCAAGACAGCGAACCTGACCTTCTGGACACAAGGGCAAAAATCCGTAATTGATCACATCAGCCCTGAATGATCCGTACCGGCGTTTGCAAGTTCTGATGACAGTACATGGAACCACTTCGACTACAGTGGTTTTAGATTCGCCAGCGTTGTGATGTGTGACTGGTAAATGTGTTGGTGCTGCAGTATTCTTGCTGTCCTTCACTGTAAGTAGATCAGAACCAGTTTGAGGGACGGGAGCAAAATTCTGAGACTCTGTTCTCAGGGAAGCTCTTGAAGGAACATCAACTTCGGGTTCTGGTATAAATGCCACATTATTTATGAAACAATTAAATCTGACGGGACCAGCGTAGTTGTCAAGGCACCGAACTTTGCCCTCAACACACTCCGGTGGAAACCCGTAAACACAAGTGTCCAAAGGATCGTCAGTGTGAGGGCGGGAACACTTGGTGACGGGCACACAGTGAAGCTCAACAAAGTGTCTTTTATCGTCTCCTTCACTCTGCATTGGCAGCTGCGAAAGGTGTGCGAGGTGGCCAAGCATGGAAGGAACGTCATCGGCAGACGGAGACAGAGGCATGATGTTAGCCAGGATGGGTGGCGTCCCAGGTGGCGTGGCAAACGGTACATCAGAAAACATTGGTCTATCTGGCTTTGGCGATTGCTGGTACACATGTAGGATTAGTGCATCGTCAGTCGAAGAAACCACCTGTGACTGTATTTCTGGGAGATACAGGGAAAAATTAACAGGAGAGGAGTTCGCCGACTCAAATAAATGGAAAGGAAGTTTTGATAACAAGAGGTCTGGTTGGTGTTCTGGAGAGGTGACAGCCAGTTGTAACGGCGGTGAAGAAGAGACGAACGACGAAGAAGATATATGTGGAGGTGGAGAGACCGAGGGTGAAGGTATAAAGAAGTACGGCGCCAACCAGCTTGAAGTGGAATATAGAGGATGGTCGGAGGTTGATGTAGAATTGAAAGCTTGCTGTGCAGTTTCCTCACTCACAGTCGAAGCTTTGGAGCAGTGTGGGGAGTTCTCGTCACTACAGGGAGAGGTGGGTGGTGAGGGCGTGGTGGACGGCAACTTCTGTGCCTCCTTTATCATGAATGAGATAAACTGGCCTAAGAGATGGTGTGAAGATGCTGACTGAGGGTGTTGTGGTGCTGTGTATGATGGCTCAGGGACGTGTTGTGATGATTCTTCCAAGACGTGTTGTGATGATTCTTCCAGGACGTTTTGTGATGATAAAAGAGATGATGCTTGGTGTGATGGTGTCGATGATGTATGTTGTGACTCAGAAGAATGTAAATCGGAATCAGGTGTGTCTAAATTGACCTCGGATCGTGGAAGCTGCAAAAAATCATAATCCAAGTGAAACGTGGTAGATGAAGGGGCCGAGGACCCAGGTGCTGGAAGCGGTGGTAAGTACCCGAGATCAAGAGAAGGAATCTGGATGTTTGAATCAATGGAAGGTGTTAATATATCTGCAGAGGTTCCTCCACTTCCACTTCCAGAACCTGTGGTACTTCCAAAAATGCCTCCACTTCCACCTCCAGAACTGGTGCTACTTCCAAAAATGCCTCCACTTCCACTTCCAGAACCTGTGGTACTTCCAAAAATGCCTCCACTTCCACTTCCAGAACCTGTGGTACTTCCAAAACTGCCTACATCACTTCCAGAACTGATGCTACTTCCAAAAATGCCTCCACTTCCACTTCCAGAACCTGTGGTACTTCCAAAGATGACGCCACTTCCAGAACCTGTAGTACTTCCAAAGGTGCCTCCACTTCCACTTCCAGAACCCGTAGTACTTCCAAAGGTGCCTCCACTTCCAGAACCTGTAGTACTTCCAAAGGTGCCTCCACTTCCAGAACCTGTAGTACTTCCAAAGGTGCCTCCACTTCCACTTCCAGAACCCGTAGTACTTCCAAAACTGCCTCCACTTCCACTACCAGAACCTGTACTACTTCCAAAGGTGCCTCCACTTCCAGAACCTATAGTACTTCCAAAAGTGCCTCCACTTCCAGAACCCGTAGTGCTTCCAAAGGTACCTCCACTCTCACTTCCAGAACCTGCAGTACTTCCAAAGGAGCCTTCACTTCCAGAACCTGTAGTACTTCCAAAGTTGCCTCCACTTCCAGAACCTGCAGTACTTCCAAAGGAGCCTTCATTTCCAGAACCTGTAGCACTTCCAAAGGTGCCTCCACTTCCAGAACCTGTAGTACTTCCAAAGGTGCCTCCACTTCCAGAACCTGTGGTACTTCCAAAGATGCCGCTACTTCCACTTCCAGAACCTGTAGTACTTCCAAAGGTTCCTCCACTTCCAGAACCTGTAGTACTTCCAAATGTGCCTCCACTTCCAGAACCTGTAGTACTTCCAAAGGGGCCTCCACTTCCACTTCCAGAACCTGAAGTACTTCCAAAAATACCTACACTTCCAGAACCTGTAGTACTTCCAAAGGTGCCTCCACTTCCAGAACCTGTAGTACTTCCAAAGGTGCCTCCACTTCCAGAACCTGTAGTACTTCCAAAGGTGCCTCCACTTCCAGAACCTGTAGTACTTCCAAAGGTTCCTCCACTCCCAGAACCTGTAGTACTTTCAAAGGTGCCTCCACTTCCAGAACCTGTAGTACTTCCAAAAATACCTCCACTTCCAGAACCTGTAGTACTTCCAAAGGTTCCTCCACTTCCAGAACCTGCAGTACTTGCAAAGATGCCTCCACTTCCACTTCCAGAGCCTGTAGTACTTCCAAAGGAGCCTCCACTTCCAGAACCTGCAGTACTTCCAAATATGCCGCTACTTCCAGAACCTGTAGTACTTCCAAAGGTGCCTCCACTCCCAGAACCTGTAGTACTTCCAAAGGTTCCTCCACTTCCAGACCCTGTAGTACTTCCAAAGGTGCCTCCACTTCCACTTCCAGAACCTGAAGTACTTCCAAAAATACCTCCACTTCCAGAACCTGTAGTACTTCCAAAGGTGCCTCCACCTCCACTTCCAGAACCTGTAGTACTTCCAAAGATGCCGCTACTTCCAGAACCTGTAGTACTTCCAAAGATGCCTCCACTTCCAGAACCAGTAGTACTTCCAAAGGTGCCTCCACTTCCAGTTCCTGCAGTACTTCCAAAGGTGCCTCCACTCCCAGAACCTGTAGCGCTTCCAAAGGTGCCTCCACTTAAACTTCCGGAACCTGTAGCACTTCCAAACGAGCCTCCACTTCCAGAACCTGTAGTACTCCCAAAGGTTCCTCCACTTCCACTTCCAGAACCTGAAGTACTTCCAAAGGTGCCTCCACTTCCACTTCCAGAACCTGAAGTACTTCCAAAGGTGCCTCCAGTTCCAGAACCAGTAGTACTTCCAAAGGTGCCTCCACTTCCACTTCCAGAACCTGAAGTACTTCCAAAGGTGCCTCCACTTCCACTTCCAGAACCTGAAGTACTTCCAAAGGTGCCTCCACTTCCACTTCCAGAACCTGAAGTACTTCCAAAGGTGCCTCCACTTCCAGAACCAGTAGTACTTCCAAAGGTGCCTCCACTTCCACTTCCAGAACCTGAAGTACTTGCAAAGATACCTCCACTTCCAGAACCTGTAGTACTTCCAAAGGTGCCTCCACTTCCAGAACCTGTAGTACTTACAAAGATGCCGCTACTTCCAGAACCTGTAGTGCTTCCAAAGGTGCCTCCACTTCCAGAACCTGAAGTACTTCCAAAAATACCTCCACTTCCAGAACCTGTAGTACTTCCAAAGGTGCCTCCACTTCCACTTCCAGATCCTGTAGTACTTCCAAAGGTGCCTCCACTTCCAGAACCAGTAGTACTTCCAAAGGTGCCTCCACTTCCACTTCCAGAACCTGATGTACTTCCAAAAATACCTCCACTTCCAGAACCTGTAGTACTTACAAAGATGCCGCTACTTCCAGAACCTGTAGTACTTCCAAAGGTGCCTCCACTTCCAGAACCTGTAGTACTTCCAAAGGTGCCTCCACTTCCAGAACCTGTAGTACTTCCAAAGGTGCCTCCACTTCCAGAACCTGTAGTACTTCCAAATGTCCCTCCACTTCCAGAACCAAAATTGTTTTCATTTCCAGAATTTGCTCCACTACCAAAAGTGGTTCCAGTGTTGAGGTGGTGTATGACCCCGCCAAACACCCCACCTCCTCCTGCTAGTCCCTCGCCCACCTTCAGCTCTTTCATCATCTCCTCTATAGCTGAGTCGTCGCAGCACCGGACCCTCCAGAAGATGAGACAGGGTGGAAGGTTGCCGTAATTTTGTATATCGAGTTCCGAGGACCCGTAGTAGTTAGGACACACTCTCCGGGTCACACAGGGGCACAGGGCTTCAGCTCGATCGTAGATCATTTTCAGACGGTTTCCTGATGTCTGCTTCGCCGTCAGCGCCGCCATCATCAGCCACACTCTGGAAAACCGATGTTAAGAATATATTGAAAAAAAGTAGAATAACATTAAAATAATAATAATAATAATAATAATAATAATAATAATAATAATAATAACAACATCAATATTAATAATAATAATAGTAGTAGTAATATATAATCGGTCATTGATTTGGTTCTATAAGAAAACAATAGTATAACCAGATGAGTACACGCACGCACGCACGCACACACACACACACACACACACACACGCACACATACACACACAGTTTCGAGAGAAAAAAATTACTTAATTTTTGTACCATGTGAGACAAGCATAGGCAGAGTATGATACAAGGCATCCTGTCACTCACCCGAAGAACGAGAGGTATTTAGTAAATGTTCATTAAATATTTCACCACTCTACTACCAATTCAATACAATCCACTTCCAATCTTTTGCAAATCCATTACAATCTGCTGCCAATCTATTACAATTCACTACCAATCCATTACAATCCGCTACCAATCTGCTTCCAATCCATTACAATCTGCTACAAATCTACTGCCAGTACATTACAATCGGCTACCAATCCATTACAATCCGCTACCAATCTTCTGCCAATCCATTACAATCCACTACCAATCTGTTGCTAATCCATTATAATCTACTACTAATCCATTACAATCTGCTACCAATCCACTAAGTATTCATGTGCTGGCCTGCTAAGCAAATCTGATAGGCCCGTTACTGTACTGTAGTTCTGTAGAGTAACGAGTTGTGTAATGATTGTTTACCAGACCATAGCTCACAGCCCAGAGAAGAACAACAATTAACAGTAAGTAGATGCAGAGGTGTACACCCTCGTAGGTTGACCCACCCTTTATAATTAAAGTGAAATTAAGATATGACCCAGCAGAGGTCACGGTCACAATGATATAGAGTTCTCACCGCCATCTGATTAGTCAAACCGGTGTCATGACCATTTTAACACAAGAAACTATCCTCCAGCCCGCACCATGCACCTGATCAAACTCAGCTCTCTCGACCACACCCAGAATAGTGTTAATTAGTAACGACATCTGCCGGCCTGACACCGCCAATATAAGGGGCCGACAGCTCCTTCCCCGACAGAAGGGAGCGACAGACCGAAGAGACAGACGGAGTCACACTCGTCAGCAGTCAAGGTTGGGAAGGGAACATTCAGCCCAGCACCGAGTCCCCAGCTAGCAGAGTCTCCCACAGGAAACAGAATCCAGCACCCGCCGGGACCACTCTCTTCAGCAGCACCTGCAGACATTCCTCAGCTGCTGGGCCTTCCTCAAGTCACACGTGAGTCATTGTCAGAGCGATCCCTAGGGTGAGTAACTTACGGTGGGAAGTGTATCCATTTCATGGATGTGTCCGGGAGTCATTGTCTAGTAACGTGGATAGATTTATTAATGTGTCCGTGTCATTCAGTTAACTAATAAATAGCTGTACTTAGAAGTGGTGTTTGTAAGATTTCCCTTAGGAATATATTTAATCGGTTAAATAACTACTCGACCACGCTACCAAACTTTACAATCCTACAACTATAAATGCTTACTTTACTTGTACTTCTTACCTTACCTTCATTACACGTGTAACAGAGATTTGTAAAAATTAAATGAACGCTGATGATAGTGAGGATGGTGAGGGAAGGAGGGAAGTAGAGAAGGGAGAAAGGAGGTAAAGAGGGAGGGAGGAAGGAGGTAAGGAAAGAGGAAAGGAGGAGGTAAGGAGGGAGGGAGGGAAGCACTACACTTAACAAAACAAACCAATATAAACATGAGTCAATATCAATATTACCTGATCCACATGGTGACGTCACTCACTCAACACGTCCTCCCAGATGATAAACAACACCGGCCACGTCCTATAACATGGTAACCACTTCTTTGTTTTGGTGCAACACTAAAGAACACTGAGGAGCTAGCCAAGTGATGTAACAGGGAGGACGAACCACTCTGGTCTAGAATCCTACAGCCCGTCAAGACCCTCTTATAGCCTGAGGTTACCTCCGTATTGCCAAGTAGTGTATTTCTGACAGGTATTTTTCACTCAGTAACCGTAGGTTTATTGTAGCTAATCCGGTCACCCTTTGGCTGAGGGATTTCCTCCCGGGTGTTTTTCTCCACTCGACTTCCCACGGTGTTTGGGGGAGAGAGAGAGAGAGAGAGAGAGAGAGAGAGAGAGAGAGAGAGAGAGAGAGAGAGAGAGAGAGAGAGAGAGAGAGAGAGAGAGAGAGACCGACGCTTGAATAATCATGCATTAAAAATAATAATAATAATAATAATAATACAGGAGGTAATAGTAGTAGCACAGGTAGTAGTTTGTGATAATTAGGTCCAAATAAATTTGTATATCTGCTTTGTTGATTTGGATTTTTTTTGTATAAGGTAAACTACAATAAACTTACAGATCTTGGAAAGAGCAGTGAGTTAATGAATGAGATAATGTCTGCTACACTAACAGGAAAACAAATGAAGAAGCAATAAGATAAGTAACAACTTCAAGAGAAATACTTGAAATGTACAGAAAAATAAAAATTAGATACTTTGGTCATATAATTAGGGATGAGGTGATAATAACAGAAATAGTAATGGACAAAGTTGGGGGCCAGGGGGGCCAGGGGGGCCAGGGGGGCCAGGGGTCCAAGGGGGGACAGGGGAAAACAGAGACTGGGATGGACGAATTAAATTAAAAACCGAGTCCCCAGAGAGATACAAAACCTTGGAGTATTGGTAAAAACATCCCAAGAATATTTAGAGTGGAGGACTGTGGTCGCAAACCCTCAGATATGATGATAGTGCTCTGATTGGAGGAATAAACTGGTGGAGAAAAGTGAAGGAGAGGTTGGAGGCCAGAGTAACTCAAAACAGTACCATTAGTAGTACAAGTGGTGGTAGTGATTGTAGAAACAGAAGTATAATCAACTGTTAAAACCACACTTCAGGTAAAGACCCACCACCAGCAGTAGGCCCCATAAGAAGCAATCCAGGTCACTATCTAACAATTATCTGACACGTCACATCTCCTGACACACGACAGACAGACAGACAGACAGACAGACAGGACAGACAGAAAGGACAATTAAGGCCAATCACTCTGGGGGATCAGGGTGGTGGAGACAAGCCGTGACCTAGCTTGACCTCCGGGCTATACTGTATACACTTTCACCTCCTATGACCCCTACAGGTATAGATAATCAACTCCCAGAATGCCAGATATTATAATTATTTCTTCTTCTTTTTTTACCTGGACGTTCAACACCCCGCCTTACACCATCTGGAGAGACTGTACTGTGGTCCATAATAACCCAACATCAACACAACCTCACACACAGATGGTCGACTTCATGAATAAACTTCAACTTTTATATTCGTGGTTTGTTGGTGTGACTCAGATGTTTTGATTCTCTACCGGGTGACCCCCCCCCCTCTCTCTCTCTCTCTCTCTCTCTCTCTCTTTCTCTTCTTAATGATGTTCTTCCACTGAATTACCAAAATTCGAGTTTCTGGAGAGCAAATTAAGAAGACACCCAACTATGGTTCTTTTAAAACTATCATTACCTCAGTCTAAATACAAACTCACTTTAATCTTTATTTAGAAGTGAATTAATATATATATATATATATATATATATATATATATATATATATATATATATATATATATATATATATATATATATATATATATATATTATATATATATATATATAATATATATATATAAAGGCAATGATTAATCTCATACGAAAGACTTAAACTTATTTCAAACACGCTCACTAAAATCTTTCCTTAAAACTATATCAATATTGTCATTATAACAGCTCAGTGTTACGGTTATAAAAGGATAACTCTCATATACTAACCATACATTAACTGTCTGTCTGTCTGTCTGTCTGTCTGTCTGTCTGTCTGTCTTGTCTGTCACGAAATATACAATTGTTCGGGAAAAACATTGAGACCATCTGTAGATAAAACACTGAGGCTATGTCACCTGATAGATTAACCACTCTAGTTTAGGTTAGGTTAGGTTAGGTTAGGTAGAACACGCGAAACACTAATTGACCTGAGAAGTAAAGGAGACGACAGGCGGGAGGACAGGTAGACAGAGAGGTGACAGAACAATATTACAGGTAGAGAGAGAGGTGAGAGAACAACACTATAACAGGTAGACAAAGAGAGAGAGAGAGAGGTGAGAGAACAACACTATTACAGGTAGAAAGAGAGGTGACAGAACACTATTACAGGTAGAGAGAGAGGTGAGAGAACAACACTATTACAGGTAGAGAGAGAGGTGAGAGAACAACACTATTACAGGTAGAGAGAGAGAGAGAGAGAACAACACTATTACAGGTAGAGAGAGAGAGGTGAGAGAACAACACTATTACAGGTAGAGAGAGAGGTGAGAGAACAACACTATTACAGGTAGAGAGAGAGGTGAGAGAACAACACTATTACAGGTAGAGAGGTGAGAGAACAACACTATTACAGGTAGAGAGGTGAGAGAACAACACTATTACAGGTAGAGAGAGAGAGAGAGGTGAGAGAACAACACTATTACAGGTAGAGAGGTGAGAGAACAACACTATTACAGGTAGAGAGGTGAGAGAACAACACTATTACAGGTAGAGAGAGAGAGAGAGGTGAGAGAACAACACTATTACAGGTAGAGAGGTGAGAGAACAACACTATTACAGGTAGAGAGAGAGGTGAGAGAACAACACTATTACAGGTAGAAAGAGAGAGAGAGAGAACAACACTATTACAGGTAGAGAGAGAGGTGAGAGAACAACACTATTACAGGTAGAGAGGTGAGAGAACAACACTATTACAGGTAGAGAGGTGAGAGAACAACACTATTACAGGTAGAGAGAGAGAGAGAGGTGAGAGAACAACACTAGTACAGGTAGAGAGGTGAGAGAACAACACTATTACAGGTAGAGAGGTGAGAGAACAACACTATTACAGGTAGAGAGGTGAGAGAACAACACTATTACAGGTAGAGAGAGAGAGAGAGGTGAGAGAACAACACTAGTACAGGTAGAGAGGTGAGAGAACAACACTAGTACAGGTAGAGAGAGAGAGAGGTGAGAGAACAACACTATTACAGGTAGAGAGAGAGGTGAGAGAACAACACTAGTACAGGTAGAGAGGTGAGAGAACAACACTATTACAGGTAGAGAGGTGAGAGAACAACACTATTACAGGTAGAGAGAGAGGTGAGAGAACAACACTATTACAGGTAGAGGGGTGAGAGAACAACACTATTACAGGTAGAGAGAGAGGTGAGAGAACAACACTATTACAGGTAGAGAGGTGAGAGAACAACACTATTACAGGTAGAGAGAGAGGTGAGAGAACAACACTATTACAGGTAGAGAGAGAGGTGAGAGAACAACACTATTACAGGTAGAGAGAGAGGTGAGAGAACAACACTATTGCAGGTAGAGAGGTGAGAGAACAACACTATTACAGGTAGAGAGAGAGAGAACAACACTATTACAGGTAGAGAGAGAGGTGAGAGAACAACACTATTACAGGTAGAGAGAGAGAGAACAACACTATTACAGGTAGAGAGGTGAGAGAACAACACTATTACAGGTAGAGAGGTGAGAGAACAACACTATTACAGGTAGAGAGAGAGGTGAGAGAACAACACTATTACAGGTAGAGAGAGAGGTGAGAGAACAACACTATTACAGGTAGAGAGGTGAGAGAACAACACTAATACAGGTAGAGAGAGAGGTGAGAGAACAACACTATTACAGGTAGAGAGAGAGGTGAGAGAACAACACTATTACAGGTAGAGAGAGAGAGAGAGAGAGAGAGAGAGAGAGAACAACACTATTACAGGTAGAGAGGTGAGAGAACAACACTATTACAGGTAGAGAGAGAGGTGAGAGAACAACACTATTACAGGTAGAGAGAGAGGTGAGAGAACAACACTATTACAGGTAGAGAGAGAGGTGAGAGAACAACACTATTACAGGTAGAGAGAGAGGTGAGAGAACAACACTATTACAGGTAGAGAGAGAGTGAGAGAACAACACTATTACAGGTAGAGAGAGAGGTGAGAGAACAACACTATTACAGGTAGAGAGAGGTGAGAGAACAACACTATTACAGGTAGAGAGAGAGGTGAGAGAACAACACTATTACAGGTAGAGAGAGAGGTGAGAGAACAACACTATTACAGGTAGAGAGAGAGGTGAGAGAACAACACTATTACAGGTAGAGAGAGAGGTGAGAGAACAACACTATTACAGGTAGAGAGGTGAGAGAACAACACTATTACAGGTAGAGAGAGAGGTGAGAGAACAACACTATTACAGGTAGAGAGAGAGGTGAGAGAACAACACTATTACAGGTAGAGAGAGAGAGAGAGAGGTGAGAGAACAACACTATTACAGGTAGAGAGAGAGAGAGAGGTGAGAGAACAACACTATTACAGGTAGAGAGAGAGGTGAGAGAACAACACTATTACAGGTAGAGAGAGAGGTGAGAGAACAACACTATTACAGGTAGAGAGAGAGGTGAGAGAACAACACTATTACAGGTAGAGAGAGAGAGAGTGAGAGAACAACACTATTACAGGTAGAGAGAGAGGTGAGAGAACAACACTATTACAGGTAGAGAGAGAGGTGAGAGAACAACACTATTACAGGTAGAGAGAGAGGTGAGAGAACAACACTATTACAGGTAGAGAGAGAGAGAGAGGTGAGAGAACAACACTATTACAGGTAGAGAGAGAGAGAGAGGTGAGAGAACAACACTTTTACAGGTAGAGAGAGAGGTGAGAGAACAACACTATTACAGGTAGAGAGAGAGGTGAGAGAACAACACTATTACAGGTAGAGAGAGAGAGAGAGAGGTGAGAGAACAACACTATTACAGGTAGAGAGAGAGAGGTGAGAGAACAACACTATTACAGGTAGAGAGAGAGGTGAGAGAACAACACTATTACAGGTAGAGAGAGAGGTGAGAGAACAACACTATTACAGGTAGAGAGAGAGTGAGAGAACAACACTATTACAGGTAGAGAGAGAGTGAGAGAACAACACTATTACAGGTAGAGAGAGAGGTGAGAGAACAACACTATTACAGGTAGAGAGAGAGGTGAGAGAACAACACTTTTACAGGTAGAGAGAGAGAGAGAGAGGTGAGAGAACAACACTATTACAGGTAGAGAGAGAGGTGAGAGAACAACACTATTACAGGTAGAGAGAGAGGTGAGAGAACAACACTATGACAGGTAGAGAGAGAGGTGAGAGAACAACACTATTACAGGTAGAGAGGTGAGAGAACAACACTATTACAGGTAGAGAGAGAGGTGAGAGAACAACACTATGACAGGTAGAGAGGTGAGAGAACAACACTATGACAGGTAGAGAGAGAGAGAGAGCGAGAGAACAACACTACTACACGTAGAGAGAGAGGTGAGAGAACAACACTATTACAGGTAGAGAGAGAGGTGAGAGAACAACACTATTACAGGTAGAGAGAGAGGTGAGAGAACAACACTATTACAGGTAGAGAGAGAGAGAGAGAGGTGAGAGAACAACACTATTACAGGTAGAGAGAGAGGTGAGAGAACAACACTATTACAGGTAGAGAGAGAGAGAGAGAGGTGAGAGAACAACACTATTACAGGTAGAGAGGTGAGAGAACAACACTATTACAGGTAGAGAGAGAGGTGAGAGAACAACACTATTACAGGTAGAGAGAGAGGTGAGAGAACAACACTATTACAGGTAGAGAGAGAGGTGAGAGAACAACACTATTACAGGTAGAAAGGTGAGAGAACAACACTATTACAGGTAGAGAGAGAGAGGTGAGAGAACAACACTATTACAGGTAGAGAGAGAGGTGAGAGAACAACACTATTACAGGTAGAGAGAGAGGTGAGAGAACAACACTATTACAGGTGGAGAGGTGAGAGAACCACACTATTACAGGTAGAGAGGTGAGAGAACAACACTATTACAGGTAGAGAGAGAGAGGTGAGAGAACAACACTATTACAGGTAGAGAGAGAGGTGAGAGAACAACACTATTACAGGTAGAGAGAGAGGTGAGAGAACAACACTATTACAGGTAGAGAGAGAGGTGAGAGAACAACACTATTACAGGTAGAGAGGTGAGAGAACAACACTATTACAGGTAGAGAGGTGAGAGAACAACACTATTACAGGTAGAGAGAGGTGAGAGAACAACACTATTACAGGTAGAGAGAGAGGTGAGAGAACAACACTATTACAGGTAGAGAGAGAGGTGAGAGAACAACACTATTACAGGTAGAGAGAGAGGTGAGAGAACAACACTATTACAGGTAGAGAGAGAGTGAGAGAACAACACTATTACAGGTAGAGAGAGGTGAGAGAACAACACTATTACAGGTAGAGAGAGAGTGAGAGAACAACACTATTACAGGTAGAGAGAGAGGTGAGAGAACAACACTATTACAGGTAGAGAGAGAGGTGAGAGAACAACACTATTACAGGTAGAGAGGTGAGAGAACAACACTATTACAGGTAGAGAGAGTGAGAGAACAACACTATTACAGGTAGAGAGAGTGAGAGAACAACACTATTACAGGTAGAGAGGTGAGAGAACAACACTATTACAGGTAGAGAGAGAGCTGAGAGAACAACACTATTACAGGTAGCGAGAGAGGTGAGAGAACAACACTATTACAGGTAGAGAGAGAGAGTGAGAGAACAACACTATTACAGGCAGAGAGAGAGGTGAGAGAACAACACTATTACAGGTAGAGAGAGAGGTGAGAGAACAACACTATTACAGGTAGAGAGAGAGGTGAGAGAACAACACTATTACAGGTAGAGAGAGAGCTGAGAGAACAACACTATTACAGGTAGAGAGAGAGGTGAGAGAACAACACTATGACAGGTATAGAGAGAGAGAGAGAGAGAGCTGAGAGAACAACATTTTTACCGCCGTCATGAGATATCTCCCTAATAGACGCCCATTAAGCACTACATATCAATTAACTTGTTTGTCAGGTAAAGGCCCCACCACCACTAACAAGCTGACGTCTGACGGTCACTGGTGCTGACGCGCAAACATCCTCATTGTTGGGAGAGGCAGGTGTGGCGTGGACCGGGTGTGGCGTGGACCGGGTGTGGCGTGGCAGGTGTGGCGTGGACCGGGTATGGCGTGGACCAGGTGTGGTGTGGCAGGTGTGGCGTGGACAAGGTGTGGCGTGGACTAGGTGTGGCGTGGACCAGGTGTGGTGTGGCAGGTGTGGCGTGGACAAGGTGTGGCGTGCCAGGTGTGGCGTGGCAGGTGTGGCGTGGCAGGTGTGGCGTGGACCGGGTATGGCGTGGACCAGGTGTGGCGTGGACCAGGTGTGGCGTGGACCAGGTGTGGTGTGGCAGGTGTGGCGTGGACAAGGTGTGGTGTGGCAGGTGTGGCGTGGACCAGGTGTGGTGTGGCAGGTGTGGCGTGGACAAGGTGTGGCGTGGACCAGTTGTGGCGTGGACCAGGTGTGGTGTAGCAGGTGAGGTGTAGCAGGTGTGGCGTGGACAAGGTATGGCGGGGCAGGTGTGGCGTGGACCAGGTGTGGTGTGGCAGGTGTGGCGTGGACAAGGTGTGGCGTGGACCAGGTGTGGCGTGGACCAGGTGAGGTGTAGCAGGTGTGGCGTGGACAAGGTATGGCGGGGCAGGTGTGGCGTGGACCAGGTGTGGTGTGGCAGGTGTGGCGTGGACAAGGTGTGGTGTAGCAGGTGTGGCGTGGACCAGGTGCGGTGTAGCAGGTGTGGCGTGGACAAGGTATGGCGGGGCAGGTGTGGCGTGGCAGGTGTGTATTAGCCTCTGTCACATTAATATATAAATTTGACCTATGTACATTCTATCACCCAGATTATTGAGCAAACAGTTACATAAGCATTTGTTCTTTCACACCTCCTAGGGTGGACAGGCCATAAAACTACAGACTCAACCCTCAGTGTGTGGGTAGGCTGTTTAGTTAATGGCCGCATTGAAGTGTCGTTGCTCTCCAACCACCAGGCACCAGACTCGAGAGAGTTCAGCCCAGTTCTCACCAGTTCACAGCCTGACACAATGCCCTAAAGTTGTGTCGTGAGACCAGCTCTCCAGACTGTACCTCTCTCTAAATATATCAGCTAATTACAAGCTAATAGCTAATGCTCATTAGTCTGTCAATACCAAATAATTGTACAGACATTACTACCCAATATAACTAGAAAATTACCGCGTGTTGCTACATTAAACTAAGGAACAACGAATGAAGAGAACATTATCTGTGTGTCTTGTTTAACTTACAAGCTAAGATAATTACAAGTACAACCCAGGACAGCTGTGACGATTTCAACTATCAACCAATCAACGACTGTATGAAAGGTGACATGCCGTGAGATTACCTGATATCTCACTCAGCTGCATCAAAGGTACCAGCAACGAACCTACACTCATTCAGGCAAGTGTTAACAAGTGAGATACTTTGATATCATATGACAGCTAAAACAGGTGTGGCGTGTCAGGTGTGGCGTGGTAGGTGTGGCATGGCAGGTGTTACGTGGCAGGTGTGGCGTGGCATGTGTGGTGTGGCAGGTGTGGCGTTAACCATGTGTGTTTTATGGTACAAGAAGGGGGCTTTAATACATCAAGTCGTCTACGTTAATGTTTTCGTCAGTCCCTCTCACCCTTATCTCACGGTGACAGGGGTCAGGCTGGGTCACTACCCTGGGTACCGCTCAAAGCGTTTAACAAAGAGCTAAGATATTGTGCTGTTGTGTCAGGTCATCTGAGGGTGGTGAGACGTCCCTGGCAGGAGGCTGTGAAGGGGGGGTCCTGTGTGTGTTTATAAAAAGAATCTCTAAATCTCATATAAATAAATATTGAAGTGGTAACCGTGGTAACATTATGAGATTTTCTTATTACCACCATGCTATTGTACTATTCCAGATGATACTAAATGTTACATAATACTTCCTTGAGATAAATGTATAGTATATATCAGGTGTCTAAAAGAGAGCTCAGGTTCTCAACTAGCTCAGCCATGTTAATATTGTTATTATTATCCACTCTGAATCTCTGTTTTTCTGGCTAAATAAACTGTTTCAATTCAATTCAATATTAATGCCTGAATACAACGTTAATGATACTGCATCACCTGAAGATTAGACACCCCAGTTTATTTGACCTGAAGATTAACTACCCCGGCGCTACCTGTAGGGTTTAGGTTAGGTTAGGTTAGGTTAGGTTAGGTTAGGTCAGTGTTGTTAATCGTCAGGTGAAATAAGCTGGGGTGTCTAATCTTTAGGTGATTCACAGGATTATCTTAAACTAAACTTTCAAGTAGTACAACACGTGGCCACCAGACCTGTAAACACCAGCACCAAACGTAAACACTTATTATACAAATGGTCCAAATGACACTGATAAATGGTCAAATTATAGTCATTATAGTGAGTGAGAGGGGATACGCCTTTAGTGTTCAGTGTAGTGGATTAAGATATTACCTCTCTCTCTCTCTCTCTCTCTCTCTCTCTCTCTCTCACACACAAAGGTCCCCAGCCCCCTCCCAGGACTCCCGGGGCTTATAATCTACTTTCTTTGTCGTTTGTGTGAAAAAATATATTCTCTAACACAACACGTGAAGACATTAACAAAATATGACCACTCACTATATCAAGAATACGGAGTAAATACCACGACAAATACAATTGACGATTTGATTCTCTACCAGGTAACCCCCCCCCCCCCCTCCCCCTCTCTCTCTGTTGTTGTTTATCCTCGACATTGTGAGTCACTGGTTTAGCTAGAGAGAGTTGACGAATGGATCAGGGTGTGAAGGGTAGAAGTGATTTGTCTTTCAAGAGGCATTCTTTAAGAGGCATTTTGTCCTCTAAGGCATTATTAATCTGTCTTCTCACAGGCATTAGTTTATATAGAGGAATACAACGAGTACAATACAATACAATACAGCAAATTGTTACACCAAATAAGGAATTGAAGAGTTACTAATAAAAATATTCTCGTTTTCTGTTCGAGAGACACGTTAATATGACAAAAGAAAATTGAGAGGGCAAACTATAGTAATAATAAGAACTTTAGCACGACTCTCTCTCTCTCTCTCTCTCACTTTACTTTCGTGTCCTTCATTGATGCTTCCAGGAAATTTATGCTGCGACACACACACACTTAAGTTTTAGTGAAAAAGAAAAAAATACAAAAAATATTAATTACATATTCCTAAGTCGTCGTCTTCGCCATCATCATCATCATCATCATAGGCTATATTATCATCTTCATCTCCCAAATTATGTTATTTAAGAGGGTTATTATTCGCTTCCATCACCATCCACGTTTTCTTTCACCTCCTCGTCATCTTACAGCCCACCTTCGTCGTCTTAGCTCATCCTCGTCATCTCTCAGCTCATCCTCGTCATCTCTCAGCTCATCCTCGTCATCTCTCAGCTCATCCTCGTCATTTCTCAGCTCAACCTCGTCATATCCCAGCCCATCTCTCACGTTCACCACCATCAAACATTAGGTTATCCTTAAGCGATGTGGCTAAAGGGGTCACCTCCACGAAATGGATTCCCCTGGCCAGACTCAATGGAGAAATCGATCTGAACGTCATCACCTTTACCTCCCCGTCCTCCTTTATGGCGATGGGCGAAGGATCTGACGAAGGAGAGACAGGGAGAAGGGGGTTAAGGTTAAGTCTGAGAGAGAGAGAGAGAGAGAGAGAGAGAGAGAGAGAGAGAGAGAGAGAGAGAGAGAGAGAGAGAGAGAGTTTATATTGACAAAATAATCCACGGAAAGGCACTGGGGTGATGGGAGGGGGGTAAGCTGGCTAATTAACGAAGGTAGGGGGAAGCTGTGGCAGGTAAGGACAGGTGCTATAAGGTGAAGTGAGGATTGACTGTGTGTGTGTGTGTGTGTGTGTGGATGACGTACTTTCCTGTATCGGAGATATGGATTTGATTGTCGACTTTGTGAACGTGTAACCCCACCACCATCACCATCACCAACACCATCACCACCATCACCAACACTCTCGCTCCAGCCACTGTTGAAGGAATGAGACAGTCAGTGAGTAAGTGAATGAGAAGACATATTACTTCTCTCCTCCTAAATTATCTTACCTATAATTTTACCTCATACCTGGAGTCTATACATGATAGCATAGTCACAATATCACATGACTCACCTTTTATAACACCAGGTGGACTTTACCCTCAACAATAATAATAATAATAATAATAATAATAATAATAATAATAATAATAACAATAATAATAATAATACTCCCTTCAGAACGACCAGCAAACAAGAAAGGTTGGTTCTGCTGCAGGCTGTTGTACGCCCTGACTACAGGTAGAGTTCTATACTGCACACAAACTACCTAACATTATCATACCTGTTCTTAATTAAGGGTATCGATGTACCGAGACACCTGTCTGAAACGCTATGAGTACTGCAACACCTTTAATTATCCACTACCTCGTGTTTCATATTAATTATTGTTACTTCAGAGGATGTGGCACCTACCGCACATTTACCAAAGTGTTTATAAGCAGTCCATGTTAGTGGCAACTTACTTGTAGGGAGGTGTGTGTGTGTGTATGTCTGTCTGTATGAGGCGACCCCTGGGTGAACATGAACTGGAATGATCCGTTAACACACCTCACCTGTTATATATACCTACCTGGCCCTGGACCCCCCCCCCCCCCTTCCCACCTCGACCCCAATCACCTCCTGGACCCCTTCACCCATCCCCTCCTTCTCTCTGTTGTCACCTGCACCCCTTCACACCCTCCCCTCCTTCTCTCTGTTGTCACCTGCACCCCTTCACACCCTCCTCTCTCTTACTCCGCCACGAACCTAATTACCACTTGAGTGTACCAGAGTTGCAGGTATCCAGGTAAGTCACGGACACACACACCTCATCCCGCTGTTTCGTCTACAAGAATGTTATGACCACAACTTACACAGTATTTCGACACCATGCTATATTGTTTATATTTCTGTCTTCAACATTACGTGAGGTTGTGAGTGTTATTGTATAGTGGTGGAGTTTACACACACACACACATACACACACACACACACACATACACACACACATACACACACACACACATACACACACACACACACACACACACACTACGACTACTACTACTTTGCTGTCACTTGGAATAGCATATGACGATCATCCAGTTATGATACAATGATATGACTTATAAGAGATGTCACCTTCATTGGGGAGTCTTTAGGTGACTAACGAGGCCGATACGGGACCGGCAGAGTCGTTCACATTTGTTGCACATGTGGAGGGCTGCATCTTGTGCGGGAGGGGCGGTGCTGACGCGCAAACATCCTCATTGTTGGGAGAGGCAGGTGTGGCGTGGACCGGGTGTGGCGTGGACCAGGTGTGGCGTGGGCCGGGTGTGGTGTGCCAGGTGTGGCGTGCCAGGTGTGGCGTGGCAGGTGTGGCGTGGACCGGGTATGGCGTGGACCAGGTGTGGTGTGGCAGGTGTGGCGTGGACAAGGTGTGGCGTGGACAAGGTGTGGCGTGGACCAGGTGTTGTGTGGCAGGTGTGGCGTGGACAAGGTGTGGCGTGACAGGTGTGGCGTGCCAGGTGTGGCGTGGCAGGTGTGGCGTGGACCGGGTATGGCGTGGACCAGTTGTGGCGTGGACCAGGTGTGGTGTGGCAGGTGTGGCGTGGACAAGGTATGGCGGGGCAGGTGTGGCGTGGACCAGGTGTGGTGTGGCAGGTGTGGCGTGGACCAGGTGTGGTGTAGCAGGTGTGGCGTGGACCAGGTGTGGTGTAGCAGGTGTGGCGTGGACCAGGTGAGGTGTAGCAGGTGTGGCGTGGACAAGGTATGGCGGGGCAGGTGTGGCGTGGACCAGGTGTGGTGTGGCAGGTGTGGCGTGGACCAGGTGTGGCGTGGACAAGGTATGGCGGGGCAGGTGTGGCGTGGACCAGGTGTGGTGTGGCAGGTGTGGCGTGGACAAGGTGTGGTGTAGCAGGTGTGGCGTGGACCAGGTGAGGTGTAGCAGGTGTGGCGTGGACCAGGTGAGGTGTAGCAGGTGTGGCGTGGACAAGGTATGGCGGGGCAGGTGTGGCGTGGACCAGGTGTGGTGTGGCAGGTGTGGCGTGGACCAGGTGTGGCGTGGACAAGGTATGGCGGGGCAGGTGTGGCGTGGACCAGGTGTGGTGTGGCAGGTGTGGCGTGGACAAGGTGTGGTGTAGCAGGTGTGGCGTGGACCAGGTGAGGTGTAGCAGGTGTGGCGTGGACAAGGTATGGCGGGGCAGGTGTGGCGTGGCAGGTGTGTATTAGCCTCTGTCACATTAATATATAAATTTGACCTAATGACATATATTCATTATGTACATTCTATCACCCAGACTATTGAGCAAACAGCTACATAAGCATTTGTTCTTTCACACCCCCTAGGGTGGACAGGCCATAAAACTACAGACTCAACCCTCAGTGTGTGGGTAGGCTGTTTAGTTAATGGCCGCATTGAAGTGTCGTTGCTCTCCAACCACCAGGCACCAGACTCGAGAGAGTTCAGCCCAGTTCTCACCAGTTCACAGCCTGACACAATGCCCTAAAGTTGTGTCGTGAGACCAGCTCTCCAGACTGTACCTCTCTCTAAATATATCAGCTAATTACAAGCTAATAGCTAATGCTCATTAGTCTGTCAATACCAAATAATTGTACAGACATTACTACCCAATATAACTAGAAAATTACCACGTGTTGTTACATTAAACTAAGGAACAACGAATGAAGAGAACATTACCTGTGTGTCTTGTTTAACTTACAAGCTAAGATAATTACAAGTACAACCCAGGACAGCTGTGACGATTTCAACTATCAACCAATCTACGACTGTATGAAAGGTGACATGCCGTGAGATTACCTGATATCTCACTCAGCTGCATCAAAGGTACCAGCAACGAACCTACACTCATTCAGGCAAGTGTTAACAAGTGAGATACTTTGATATCATATGACAGCTAAAACAGGTGTGGCGTGGCAGGTGTGGCGTGGTAGGTGTGGCAAGGCAGGTGTTACGTGGCAGGTGTGGCGTTGGCATGTGTGGTGTGGCAGGTGTGGCGTTAACCACGTGTGTTTTATGGTACAAGAAGGGGGCTTTAATACATCAAGTCGTCTACGTTAATGTTTTCGTCAGTCCCTCTCACCCTTATCTCACGGTGACAGGGGTCAGGCTGGGTCACTACCCTGGGTACCGCTCAAAGCGTTTAACAAAGAGCTAAGATATTGTGCTGTTGTGTCAGGTCATCTGAGGGTGGTGAGACGTCCCTGGCAGGAGGCTATGAAGGGGGGGTCCTGTGTGTGTTTATAAAAAGAATCTCTAAATCTCATATAAATAAATATTGAAGTGGTAACCGTGGTAACATTATGAGATGTTCTTATTACCACCATGCTATTGTACTATTCCAGATGATACTAAATGCTACATAATACTTCCTTGAGATAAATGTATAGTATATATCAGGTGCCTAAAAGAGAGCTCAGGTTCTCAACTAGCTCAGCAATGTTAATATTGTTATTATTATCCACTCTGAATCTGTGTTTTTCCTGGCTAAATAAACTGTTACAATTCAATTCAATATTAATGCCTGAATACAACGTTAATGATACTGCATCACCTGAAGATTAGACACCCCAGTTTATTTGACCTGAAGATTAACTACCCCGGCGCTACCTGTAGGGTTTAGGTTAGGTTAGGTTAGGTTAGGTTAGGTTAGTGTTGTTAATCGTCAGGTGAAATAAGCTGGGGTGTCTAATCTTTAGGTGATTCACAGGATTATCTTAAACTAAACTTTCAAGTAGTACAACACGTGGCCACCAGACCTGTAAACACCAGCACCAAACGTAAACACTTATTATACAAATGGTCCAAATGACACTGATAAATGGTCAAATTATAGTCATTATAGTGAGTGAGAGGGGATACGCCTTTAGTGTTCAGTGTAGTGGATTAAGATATTACCTCTCTCTCTCTCTCTCTCTCTCTCACAAAGGTCCCCAGCCCCCTCCCAGGACTCCCGGGGCTTATAATCTACTTTCTTTGTCGTTTGTGTGAAAAAATATATTCTCTAACACAACACGTGAAGACATTAACAAAATATGACCACTCACTATATCAAGAATACGGAGTAAATACCACGACAAATACAATAGACGATTTGATTCTCTACCAGGTGCCCCCCCCCCCCTCCCCCTCTCTCTCTGTTGTTGTTTATCCTCGACATTGTGAGTCACTGGTTTAGCTAGAGAGAGTTGACGAATGGATCAGGATGTGAAGGGTAGAAGTGATTTGTCTTCCAAGAGGCATTCTTTAAGAGGCATTTTGTCCTCTAAGGCATTATTAATCTGTCTTCTCACAGGCATTAGTTTATATAGAGGAATACAACGAGTACAATACAATACAATACAGCAAATTATTACACCAAATAAGGAATTGAAGAGTTACTAATAAAAATATTCTCGTTTTCTGTTCGAGAGACACACGTTAATATGACAAAAGAAAATTGAGAGGGCAAACTATAGTAATAATAAGAACTTTAGCACGACTCTCTCTCTCTCTCTCTCTCTCTCTCTCTCTCACTTTACTTTCGTGTCCTTCATTGATGCTTCCAGGAAATTTATGCTGCGACACACACACACTTAAGATTTAGTGAAAAAGAAAAAAATACAAAAAATATTAATTACATATTCCTAAGTCGTCGTCTTCGTCATCATCATCATCATCATCATAGGCTATATTATCATCTTCATCTCCCAAATTATGTTATTTTAGAGGGTTATTATTCGCTTCCATCACCATCCACGTTTTCTTTCACCTCCTCGTCATCTTACAGCCCACCTTCGTCGTCTTAGCTCATCCTCGTCATCTCTCAGCTCATCCTCGTCATCTCTCAGCTCATCCTCGTCATTTCTCAGCTCAACCTCGTCATATCCCAGCCCATCTCTCACGTTCACCACCATCAAACATTAGGTTATCCTTAAGCGATGTGGCTAAAGGGGTCACCTCCACGAAATGGATTCCCCTGGCCAGACTCAATGGAGAAATCGATCTGAACGTCATCACCTTTACCTCCCCGTCCTCCTTTATGGCGATGGGCGAGGGATCTGACGAAGGAGAGACAGGGAGAAGGGGGTTAAGGTTAAGTCTGAGAGAGAGAGAGAGAGAGAGAGAGAGAGAGAGAGAGAGAGAGAGAGAGAGAGAGAGAGAGAGAGAGAGAGAGTATATATTGACAAAATAATCCACGGAAAGGCACTGGCTAATTAACGAAGGTAGGGGGAAGCTGTGGCAGGTAAGGACAGGTGCTATAAGGTGAAGTGAGGATTGACTGTGTGTGTGTATGTGTGTGTGTGTGTGTGTATGTGTGTGGATGACGTACTTTCCTGTATCGGAGATATGGATTTGATTGTCGACTTTGTGAACGTGTAACCCCACCACCATCACCATCACCAACACCATCACCAACATCACCAACACTCTCGCTCCAGCCACTGTTGAAGGAATGAGACAGTCAGTGAGTAAGTGAATGAGAAGACATATTACTTCTCTCCTCCTAAATTATCTTACCTATAATTTTACCTCATACCTGGAGTCTATACATGATAGCATAGTCACAATATCACATGACTCACCTTTTATAACACCAGGTGGACTTTACCCTCAACAATAATAATAATAATAATAATAATAATAATAATAATAACACTCCCTTCAGAACGACCAGCAAACAAGAAAGGTTGGTTCTGCTGCAGGCTGTTGTACGCCCTGACTACAGGTAGAGTTCTATACTGCACACAAACTACCTAACATTATCATACCTGTTCTTAATTAAGGGTATCGATGTACCGAGACACCTGTCTGAAACGCTATGAGTACTGCAACACCTTTAATTATCCACTACCTCGTGTTTCATATTAATTATTGTTACTTCAGAGGATGTGGCACCTACCGCACATTTACCAGAGTGTTTATAAGCAGTCCATGTTAGTGGCAACTTACTTGTAGGGAGGTGTGTGTGTGTATGTCTGTCTGTATGAGGCGACCCCTGGGTGAACATGAACTGGAATGATCCGTTAACACACCTCACCTGTTATATATACACCTACCTGGCCCTGGACCCCCCCCCTTCCCACCTCGACCCCAATCACCTCCTGGACCCCTTCACCCATCCCCTCCTTCTCTCTGTTGTCACCTGCACCCCTTCACACCCTCCCCTCCTTCTCTCTGTTGTCACCTGCACCCCTTCACACCCTCCTCTCTCTTACTCCTGCACGAACCTAATTACCACTTGAGTGTACCAGAGTTGCAGGTATCCAGGTAAGTCACGGACACACACACCTCATCCCGCTGTTTCGTCTACAAGAATGTTATGACCACAACTTACAGTACACAGTATATCGACACCATGTTATATTGTTTATATTTCTGTCTTCAACATTACGTGAGGTTGTGAGTGTTATTGTATAGTGGTGGAGTTTACACACACACACACACACACACACACACACACACACACACTACGACTACTACTACTTTGCTGTCACTTGGAATAGAATATGACGATCATCCAGTTATGATACAATGATATGACTTATAAGAGATGTCACCTTCATTGGGGAGTCTTTAGGTGACTAACGAGGCCGATACGGGACCGGCAGAGTCGTTCACATTTGTTGCACGTGTGGAGGGCTGCATCTTGTGCGGGAGGGGCGGTGCTGACGCGCAAACATCCTCATTGTTGGGAGAGGCAGGTGTGGCGTGGACCGGGTGTGGCGTGGACCGGGTGTGGCGTGGACCGGGTGTGGCGTGCCAGGTGTGGCGTGCCAGGTGTGGCGTGGACCGGGTATGGCGTGGACCAGGTGTGGTGTGGCAGGTGTGGCGTGGACAAGGTGTGGCGTGGCCAAGGTGTGGCGTGGACCAGGTGTGGTGTGGCAGGTGTGGCGTGGACAAGGTGTGGCGTGCCAGGTGTGGCGTGGCAGGTGTGGCGTGGCAGGTGTGGCGTGGACCGGGTATGGCGTGGACCAGGTGTGGCGTGGACCAGGTGTGGCGTGGACCAGGTGTGGTGTGGCAGGTGTGGCGTGGACAAGGTGTGGTGTGGCAGGTGTGGCGTGGACCAGGTGTGGTGTGGCAGGTGTGGCGTGGACAAGGTGTGGCGTGGACCAGTTGTGGCGTGGACCAGGTGTGGTGTAGCAGGTGTGGCGTGGAGCAGGTGTGGCGTGGACCAGGTGAGGTGTAGCAGGTGTGGCGTGGACAAGGTAAGGCGGGGCAGGTGTGGCGTGGACCAGGTGTGGCGTGGACAAGGTGTGGCGGGGCAGGTGTGGCGTGGACCAGGTGTGGTGTGGCAGGTGTGGCGTGGACAAGGTGTGGTGTAGCAGGTGTGGCGTGGACCAGGTGAGGTGTAGCAGGTGTGGCGTGGACAAGGTATGGCGGGGCAGGTGTGGCGTGGGAGGTGTGTATTAGCCTCTGTCACATTAATATATAAATTTGACCTAATGACATATATTCATTATGTACATTCTATCACCCAGACTATTGAGCAAACAGCTACATAAGCATTTGTTCTTTCACACCCCCTAGGGTGGACAGGCCATAAAACTACAGACTCAACCCTCAGTGTGTGGGTAGGCTGTTTAGTTAATGGCCGCATTGAAGTGTCGTTGCTCTCCAACCACCAGGCACCAGACTCGAGAGAGTTCAGCCCAGTTCTCACCAGTTCACAGCCTGACACAATGCCCTAAGGTTGTGTCGTGAGACCAGCTCTCCAGACTGTACCTCTCTCTAAATATATCAGCTAATTACAAGCTAATAGCTAATGCTCATTAGTCTGTCAATACCAAATAATTGTACAGACATTACTACCCAATATAACTAGAAAATTTCCACGTGTTGTTACATTAAACTAAGGAACAACGAATGAAGAGAACATTACCTGTGTGTCTTGTTTAACTTACAAGCTAAGATAATTACAAGTACAACCCAGGACAGCTGTGACGATTTCAACTATCAACCAATCTACGACTGTATGAAAGGTGACACGCCGTGAGATTACCTGATATCTCACTCAGCTGCATCAAAGGTACCAGCAACGAACCTACACTCATTCAGGCAAGTGTTAACAAGTGAGATACTTTGATATCATATGACAGCTAAAACAGGTGTGGCGTGTCAGGTGTGGCGTGGTAGGTGTGGCATGGCAGGTGTTACGTGGCAGGTGTGGCGTTAACCATGTGTGTTTTATGGTACAAGAAGGGGGCTTTAATACATCAAGTCGTCTACGTTAATGTTTTCGTCAGTCCCTCTCACCCCTATCTCACGTTGACAGGGGTCAGGCTGGGTCACTACCCTGGGTACCGCTCAAAGCGTTTAACAAAGAGCTAAGATATTGTGCTGTTGTGTCAGGTCATCTGAGGGTGGTGAGACGTCCCTGGCAGGAGGCTATGAAGGGGGGGGGTCCTGTGTGTGTTTATAAAAAGAATCTCTAAATCTCATATAAATAAATATTGAAGTGGTAACCGTGGTAACATTATGAGATTTTCTTATTACCACCATGCTATTGTACTATTCCAGATGATACTAAATGTTACATAATACTTCCTTGAGATAAATGTATAGTATATATCAGGTGCCTAAAAGAGAGCTCAGGTTCTCAACTAGCTCAGCCATGTTAATATTGTTATTATTATCCACTCTGTATCTGTGTTTTTCTGGCTAAATAAACTGTTTCAATTCAATTCAATATTAATGCCTGAATACAACGTTAATGATACTGCATCACCTGAAGATTAGACACCCCAGTTTATTTGACCTGAAGATTAACTACCCCGGCGCTACCTGTAGGGTTTAGGTTAGGTTAGGTTAGGTTAGGTTAGTGTTGTTAATCGTCAGGTGAAATAAGCTGGGGTGTCTAATCTTTAGGTGATTCACAGGATTATCTTAAACTAAACTTTCAAGTAGTACAACACGTGGCCACCAGACCTGTAAACACCAGCACCAAACGTAAACACTTATTATACAAATGGTCCAAATGACACTGATAAATGGTCAAATTATAGTCATTATAGTGAGTGAGAGGGGATACGCCTTTAGTGTTCAGTGTAGTGGATTAAGATATTACCTCTCTCTCTCTCTCTCTCTCTCTCTCTCTCTCTCTCACACACACAAAGGTCCCCAGCCCCCTCCCAGGACTCCCGGGGCTTATAATCTACTTTCTTTGTCGTTTGTGTGAAAAAATATATTCTCTAACACAACACGTGAAGACATTAACAAAATATGACCACTCACTATATCAAGAATACGGAGTAAATACCACGACAAATACAATAGACGATTTGATTCTCTACCAGGTAACCCCCCCCCCCCTCCCCCTCTCTCTCTGTTGTTGTTTATCCTCGACATTGTGAGTCACTGGTTTAGCTAGAGAGAGTTGACGAATGGATCAGGGTGTGAAGGGTAGAAGTGATTTGTCTTCCAAGAGGCATTCTTTAAGAGGCATTTTGTCCTCTAAGGCATTATTAATCTGTCTTCTCACAGGCATTAGTTTATATAGAGGAATACAGCGAGTACAATACAATACAATACAGCAAATTGTTACACCAAATAAGGAATTGAAGAGTTACTAATAAAAATATTCTCGTTTTCTGTTCGAGAGACACACGTTAATATGACAAAAGAAAATTGAGAGGGCAAACTATAGTAATAATAAGAACTTTAGCAGGACTCTCTCTCTCTCTCTCTCTCACTTTACTTTCGTGTCCTTCATTGATGCTTCCAGGAAATTTATGCTGCGACACACACACACTTAAGTTTTAGTGAAAAAGAAAAAAAATACAAAAAATATTAATTACATATTCCTAAGTCGTCGTCTTCGTCATCATCATCATCATCATCATAGGCTATATTATCATCTTCATCTCCCAAATTATGTTATTTTAGAGGGTTATTATTCGCTTCCATCACCATCCACGTTTTCTTTCACCTCCTCGTCATCTTACAGCCCACCTTCGTCGTCTTAGCTCATCCTCGTCATCTCTCAGCTCATCCTCGTCATCTCTTAGCTCATCCTCGTCATCTCTCAGCTCATCCTCGTCATTTCTCAGCTCAACCTCGTCATATCCCAGCCCATTTCTCACGTTCACCACCATCAAACATTAGGTTATCCTTAAGCGATGTGGCTAAAGGGGTCACCTCCACGAAATGGATTCCCCTGGCAAGACTCAATGGAGAAATCGATCTGAACGTCATCACCTTTACCTCCCCGTCCTCCTTTATGGCGATGGGCGAGGGATCTGACGAAGGAGAGACAGGGAGAAGGGGGTTAAGGTTAAGTCTGAGAGAGAGAGAGAGAGAGAGAGAGAGAGAGAGAGAGAGAGAGAGAGAGAGAGAGAGAGAGAGTTTATATTGACAAAATAATCCACGGAAAGGCACTGGGGTGATGGGAGGGGGGTAAGCTGGCTAATTAACGAAGGTAGGGGGAAGCTGTGGCAGGTAAGGACAGGTGCTATAAGGTGAAGTGAGGATTGACTGTGTGTGTGTGTGTGTGTGTGTGGATGACGTACTTTCCTGTATCGGAGATATGGATTTGATTGTCGACTTTGTGAACGTGTAACCCCACCACCATCACCATCACCAACACCATCACCACCATCACCAACACTCTCGCTCCAGCCACTGTTGAAGGAATGAGACAGTCAGTGAGTAAGTGAATGAGAAGACATATTACTTCTCTCCTCCTAAATTATCTTACCTATAATTTTACCTCATACCTGGAGTCTATACATGATAGCATAGTCACAATATCACATGACTCACCTTTTATAACACCAGGTGGACTTTACCCTCAACAATAATAATAATAATAATAATAATAATAATAATAACACTCCCTTCAGAACGACCAGCAAACAAGAAAGGTTGGTTCTGCTGCAGGCTGTTGTACGCCCTGACTACAGGTAGAGTTCTATACTGCACACAAACTACCTAACATTATCATACCTGTTCTTAATTAAGGGTATCGATGTACCGAGACACCTGTCTGAAACGCTATGAGTACTGCAACACCTTTAATTATCCACTACCTCGTGTTTCATATTAATTATTGTTACTTCAGAGGATGTGGCACCTACCGCACATTTACCAGAGTGTTTATAAGCAGTCCATGTTAGTGGCAACTTACTTGTAGGGAGGTGTGTGTGTGTATGTCTGTCTGTATGAGGCGACCCCTGGGTGAAGATGAACTGGAATGATCCGTTAACACACCTCACCTGTTATATATACCTACCTGGCCCTGGACCCCCCCTTCCCACCTCGACCCCAATCACCTCCTGGACCCCTTCACCCATCCCCTCCTTCTCTCTGTTGTCACCTGGACCCCTTCACACCCTCCTCTCCTTCTCTCTGTTGTCACCTGCACCCCTTCACACCCTCCCCTCTCTTACTCCTGCACGAACCTGATTTCCACTTGAGTGTACCAGAGTTGCAGGTATCCAGGTAAGTCACGGACACACACACCTCATCCCGCTGTTTCGTCTACAAGAATGTTATGACCACAACTTACACAGTATTTCGACACCATGTTATATTGTTTATATTTCTGTCTTCAACATTACGTGAGGTTGTGAGTGTTATTGTATAGTGGTGGAGTTTACACACACACACACACACACACACACACACACACACACACACACACACACACACACACACACACACACACACACACACACACTACGACTACTACTACTTTGCTGTCACTTGGAATAGAGTATGACGATCATCCAGTTATGATACAATGATATGACTTATAAGAGATGTCACCTTCATTGGGGAGTCTTTAGGTGACTAACGAGGCCGATACGGGACCGGCAGAGTCGTTCACATTTGTTGCACATGTGGAGGGCTGCATCTTGTGCGGGAGGGGCGGTGGTGGCGTCTTTCCGACGTTGGCGCTTGTCTGCCTCGGTTTGCAGTCGGGCTAACTCGACAGTATTGACACCTTCTCGTGTGGTGCTTCTCCAAGCGTTACAGTGTGGGGGTCGATTTGGCGCTTTTTCAGGTTTGTATTAAGACTATCATTATACCTTTTCAATTGCCCGCCGGCGTTACGTTATCTATTCGTTAGGTGACTGTAAAGTAGCTGTTTTTGCGGTTCACTCTCGTCCATGCGGGTAACATGGCCAGTACAGCGTAGTTGTTCATCGATAATGGCAGCTTCGATGCTCCTACAGTTGGTGTCATCAAGAATACTGGCATTTGTTCACTTGTCTTCCCAGCGAACACGGAGGATGGAACGTAGACTACGTTGGTGAAAGTTTTCAAGTGCCTTGAGGTGCCTCCTGTATGTGATCTATGTCTCACTGCCATATAGCAGGGTGGGGAGGACCACTGCTCGATATACATGCAACTTTGTAGATAATTTCAGCTCCATACAGGTGATGACACGGTTTCTGAGTCTGCCAAAGGCTTGAGATGCACATCTGATCCGATGCTGAATCTCTTCATCGATGTCTGCGGTGGTGGACAGGTGGGAGCCGAGATACCGAAAATGGGTAACATTAGATCAGGTAGTACAATTAAGTTGGATAGGTGGTGGAGGTGTGGCTGAACCAGGGGCAGGATGAAAGAGAATCTGAGTCTTACGTACACTCACAAAAGGCCGAAGTGTGCATACGCATCTGCATAGGTGTTTAGAATCTCCTGTAGATCGTGTTCAGTGTGAGCAACAAGAGTGAGGTCGTCTGCATACTGAAGTTCAGTAATGGAAACTGCCGACACCTTTGTTCTTGCCTGGAGTCGTATTATGTTGAAAAGACCCCCCTTCACCCGGTACTCGATATGTCCAACCCGCCGGCTAAATTGGCACTGGCACGAGTAAGGAAAGCAGCCAAGAAAATGGAAAAGAGAGTTGGTGCCAGTACACACCCTTGTTTAACCTCTGTTTGGATGGGGAAGAACTCAGACTGGGTGTCGTTGTGCAGGACATTGCCGTTCATGCCATTATGGAGTTGACTCTCAATTGCGATGAATTTGGGTGGGCAGCCAAAACAGCTGAAGGTCCACCAGAGGGCTTCCCTGTTGACCGAGTCGAAGGCCTTGGTTAGGTCGATGAAAGCCATGAACAGGTCAAGATGCTGTTCTCTGTATTTTTCCTGTATCTGGCTGGCAGCAAAGATCAAGTCAGTGGTGCCAAGTGATGGTCTAAATCCAAAGAGATTCTGGGAGGAAGTTTTCCTCCTCAGGAAGAAGTCTGTTTAGGAGGACTCGGGCAATAATCTTGCCAGCTACGGGGAGCAGCGAGATCCCGCAGTAGTTGCCACAGTCTGACCGGTCTCCCTTGTTCTTATAAATATAGACGATGGAGGCGCCTTTAAAATCTTGGGGGATTTCCTCCTTTTCCAAAATATTCTCCAGGAGAGAGTGCAGACGGCTGGTAAGCAGAGGTCCTCCTGCTTTATACACCTCAGCTGGGATTCCATCAGGCCCTGAGGCTTTGTTATTTTTCATCTGTTTGATGGCAATAGCTACCTCATCCAGGGATGGAGGATAGCTGAGGTGGGTCATGTAATGAGACAAAATATTCACAAGAAGAAGATTACATATAGGTAGAATATTGATAGTATAAGAGTATAAAGAGAGGAAGATTTTGGTAGCGTGGCCGTGATAGATATTTACACTGTCAGTATACTTATCGTATCTTATACGTCAATACACATCTATTACGTCTTACGGGCGACTTCTCAACCACTGCTTCGTTACAACTCTTTATTAATTACGAACATGACATGGACACATTAATAACACCTTCTATTGAAGTTACTAGGACATTATGTTTACGTTACTAGGACATCATATTACGTTACTAGACACTGATTCTCGGACACGAACCTGAAATGAATACACTTCCCACGTAGGTAACTCATCCCATGGAAAGCTCTGACAAAAACTCACGTGACCTGGGGAAGGCCTAGCAGGGAGACTGCTTAGCTGGAACACTGGTGTCGGGAGGGCGACTGCTTAGCTGGGACACTGGTGTCGGGAGGGCGACTGCTTAGTTGGGACACCGGAGGGAAGTCGGGGAGGGAAGTCCTGCATGACTCTCCTCCCGTGAGCGGGACTCGGCTGTGGTGGACCTCCTCCTCCGATCCCTGTGTGTCTCTCTGTCTGACTCTCTGGTTCTCTCTCTGCGAATGTCCCCGAGGGAGGACTAGGACGTCCTATATATTGGGAGGCGAGCCGTCAGGTTGAGCTGATCGGGGGGGGGGGGGGGGGCGGCGGCGAAGGGTCTCCTTACATTTGCCCTCGCTAATGTAGGGTCAGGTCTGGACTTTTTCAGAGACTATAAGTTGTATCTTCTGGAAAAGTCATCAAATGGGGCCGTGTGACATGAGAGGCCCTGGTTGATTTGTGGCCCCTTGAGTTGGGCTCCGAGGGTTACATTTGACCTGGCTAATGTGAGGTCAGGTCTGGACTTCTTTCTGCGGTGTAGGATATTGTGTATATTGGGAGAGAGTCGGCTGGTGCCTTCTTACATGTTTGTTGGCCGTGTGACATGGGAAGGGGACCTAGTTGATTTGTAACACCCTTGAGCACCCGTGGGGGATACCCTTACACTTGACCCCCCTAATGTCGGGTCAAGTCTGGCTTTCCTTGCGATGTAAGCTGTGGTCTGACAACCCATCACTACACCTCCCGCCAAGACCAAAGCTTTCATGCTCAGAGAACTGATGACACATTTAAAATAGACAGTAACATCATGTGCAGTATCTAATATAGTCCCTGAGGCGATAATGCATCCTTACATTTTACAAATTATAACTCTAGAGATGTATGTTTTTCTACTGGCATAGTTTGATCTGACAAAGCTTACTATACCTCCCGCCAAGATTAAAGCTTCTATGACAGGAGAAAAAAATAAAATACATACACAGTAAGTGAACATAGAGTGATCTAAAGATCCTTCATATCTAGCATAGTGTCCGAGGCAAACTTGCAAATCACATTCTACAAACAAAAACAGGTGTTACATTGCCTAACCAGGCCGTGTCAACATAAGAATTCGTCCCACTCAGTAGTATGTCTACAACATTGCATTTGGTAATACAAAACATTGATCAAATGAACTCGTAGAAAAAGTGACTAATCTTTTAAAAAACACATTCTTTGTAGTACATGTTAACAAAAATCAGAGAATTAAATACAAAATACAAAATGCTCCTACTTCACATGTTAGGGTGTTATATCTATTTATTACACATCAGCAACATCAACAACATCAGTACATTTGTTGGGTTCAGCATGGCTCAAGTCCTCCATCCAGCTGGTATCTGAAAATAAGGAATGCTGGCAGCACAACAACGGTAGTCGATTGGTCCTTCTGATTATCCACCTTTTCATCGTCGACTTTCTTCTGATGTCAGCACAGGACGTCTTCTGTCTTCACACATAGCAGGTTTTTCTTTCTTCAATACCGCACTTTGTAGGTCGTGTCACCACATCTGACTTCTTCTCACTTCCTCCTGGTTTCTATAATATTCCAGATGATTTTTCTGTTCACCTGCGCTTCCTCTACGTTTAGAGCATTTTCATATTCCAGATGAATTTTCTGTTCATCTGCGTTTCTTTATACATCTTCATTTTCATATTCCAGACGATTTTTCTGTTCGTTTGCGTTTCTTTATACATCTTCGTTTTCCGTCATATTCCAGATGAATTTTTCTGCTCCATCTGCATTTCTTCTCTGCAACATCATCATTTTCAACATATTCCAGACGATTTTCTGTTCATCTGCCGTCGGCCCCCTCCGGCCGGGATGAAAGCCGGTCCACTGCTTGGGCTGTCGTCTCCTTAGATGACTGTAAGGCAGGTTCCGCGGACCAGGGCTCGCCCTCCGTACGTGAGTGTCGGCGAGACCAAAGACCATCCTGTCTTACACCTTCCACAGTGGTGAATCCCTCCCTGGCTGGGCTCACCAGGGTTCGTTGTGTGGCTCTGCATTCCACACTCCTTAACTTCCTACAGTAGAAAAATATAAAATCTTCTTAATCCTAGACCAGGTAGGACTTGAAAGAAGTGGAGTGGTGCGTGGCGGGTGTGGTGCTGCATTCATCATGCTGCATTCCTCACGCTGCTTCTTCTCTTCTTAAATGTGCTGTGGTCGGATTCCGGCTCGCCATGGGGCGGTACTGTGTGTGATATTTGACAGAAACAATCCGAAAGGGATGATGGATTAGTTGGAAGTGTATCCGTAAAGAAAAACAAATATTTACTTTATACGTTACGTCAATGTTTGGCAACTATAGTTTCCGTCACGACAATATTCTCATTAGGCTGGGTCGGGGAGTGAAGCTCTGCTCACTACATTGAATATTATTTATCACTACGCGTCAAAGAGTACATTACAAATCATACTAGAATAAAAACACACTGAGTGAAGCTCTGTAATTATCGCAATATTAAGTAACACTAACCACCAATTTCGAAGCATAACTCACAGGACAAAACATTGGTGGTCACACGGGCGGGGCGAGAAACATTCGGGCATGATGCGCGCCTGGTGGGGTGAGGTGTAGAGTGGCGTACCGGGACGGGGCGCGGGGCGGGGCGGGGCGGGGCGGGAACGGATGGGTACAGAGGGTGAGGTGAGGATTAGGACAAGGAGGAGGATGTAGGTTGTAAGACATGTTAAGTTATAACAGTTAGTACAGACACAGCTTCTATCACTAAAACACAATGGGCACATTTAACACAGACCGAAAATTAAAATGCACTTGGGATACTGAGAACTTCACCGAACGTGGGGGACACTGAGAAATTATATTAAGCACTGAGCATATTCTGGGAGTGTTTTGCTATTAACAATTCGCGTATACCACAACGAGAGACATTGACTTGAGCTGTAAAGATGACACACTAGGACACTTTTCACGCTACGACACTACGGCACAGGAATTACTTATTACACAATTGTAGACAATACTTACTGAATCAAATGAAGGATGAGACGAGCCAAGTGTTATGGCTAACCGAGGGAAGGCGTGAGTTTACGTTAAGTTCGCTGCCACCATTGTAATGAGATCCCACCGCTGCCACCATTGTAATGAGACAAAATATTCACAAGAAGAAGATTACATATAGGTAGAATATTGATAGTATAAGAGTATAAAGAGAGGAAGATTTTGGTAGTGTGGCCGTGATAGATATTTACACTGTCAGTATACTTATCGTATCTTATACGTCAATACACATCTATTACGTCTTAAGGGCGACTTCTCAACCACTGCTTCGTTACAACTCTTTATTAATTACGAACATGACATGGACACATTAATAACACCTTCTATTGAAGTTACTAGGACAATATGTTTACGTTACTAGGACATCATATTACGTTACTAGACACTCTGATTCTCGGACACGCACATGAAATGAATACACTTCCCACGTAGGTAACTCATCCCATGGAAAGCTCTGACAAAAACTCACGTGACCTGGGGAAGGCCTAGCAGGGAGACTGTTTAGCTGGAACACTGGTGTCGAGAGGGCGACTGCTTAGCTGGGACACTGGTGTCGGGAGGGCGACTGCTTAGCTGGGACATCGGAGGGAAGTCGGGGAGGGAAGTCCTGCATGACTCTCCTCCCGTGAGCGGGACTCGGCTGTGGTGGACCTCCTCCTCCGATCCCTGTGTGTCTCTCTGTCTGACTCTCTGGTTCTCTCTCTGCGAATGTCCCCGAGGGAGGACTAGGACGTCCTATATATTGGGAGGCGAGCCGTCAGGTTGAGCTGATCGGGGGGGGGGGGGGGCGGCGGCGAAGGGTCTCCGTACATTTGCCCTCGCTAATGTAGGGTCAGGTCTGGACTTTTTCAGAGACTATAAGTTGCATCTTCTGGAAAAGTCATCAAATGGGGCCGTGTGACATGAGAGGCCCTGGTTGATTTGTGGCCCCTTGAGTTGGGCTCCGAGGGTTACATTTGACCTGGCTAATGTGAGGTCAGGTCTGGACTTCTTACTGCGGTGTAGGATATTGTGTATATTGGGAGAGAGTCGGCTGGTGCCTTCTTACATGTTTGTTGGCCGTGTGACATGGGAAGGGGACCTAGTTGATTTGTAACACCCTTGAGCACCCGCGGGGGATACCCTTACACTTGACCCCCCTAATGTCGGGTCAAGTCTGGCTTTCCTTGCGATGTAAGCTGTGGTCTGACAAAACCATCACTACAGTCAGCTCTGGATACTGAGGGACCTTCTGGGTAGTCAGGACATCCACATCGGTATTTCGATGGAGCAATAAATGGTAGTGCTCTATCCAGCATTGAAGGAGGCCTTCATCATCTTTAATTATGAAGTTACCGTCAGATGAGCGGAGGGGGGTTGTGCCACGGGTGATTGGCCCATAAAATGTTTCAGTGGAATTGAAAAATTCACGCATCTTGTGCTGATTTCCATTTTTTTTAGTTTCACATGGTTTATTTTTAAACCAGTCGTTCTTTAGATTGCGAAGTTCCCACTGGGCCGCCGCTTTTTTCTTGCGGAAGGTATCAGCTTTGGTCCGAGACCGAGGGTTGTTCTGCCAGTCAGTAAAAACAGCACGTTTATCATCGATGAGTACATTGATTTCTGGGTCATTTTCATCAAACCAGTCCTGGTGTATTCTTTCGATCTGGCCGAGGGTCTCTCTGCACGTTTTTGTCGTGACAATGTCGAGAATACTCCATTCGGCACTAGGATTTGCATTGTTTGCTGTTGGGTTGTTTATCAGCCCATGTTCGAGCTCCTCTCTGAAAGCATGTACTACTGCTGGATCCTCCAGATATTTAGTGTTAAAACCTCTTCTGGAGGCTTGCTACTTTCTCCGTTTTGGGCGACGTGAAGTGAAAGCTTGGTTCTGAAAAGCTGATGATCAGTGTCACAGTGGTCTGAGCCACGCATGGCACGGATGATGAGGACATCTCGGCGATCTCTTTCTCTGACAATGATGTAGTCAATGAGATGCCAGTGTTTGGATCGTGGGTGCTGCCACGAACCCTTGAACTTGTCGGCCTGCCTAAACAAGGTATTGGTGATAGTGAGGTTGTGTGCAGCACACTTTCTGAGGAGGAGTAGGCCTTTGGGATTACACTTACCTTGTCCATTTCTCCCTATGGTTCCCTGCCAAATGTTAGCATCTCTGAAAACTCTGGCATTGAAGTCAGCAAGGAGCACAACCTTGTCTTCTCTGGGGATAGAGGTTAACACTCTGTCAAGGTCGGCGTTAAAGGCCTCCTTGGTGTCATCCTCTGCATCCAATATTGGGGCGTATGCACTGATGAAAAAGGCATGACGTGAGTAATTCAGTGGGACTCGAAGCGTCATGAGGCAACCGTTGATCCCAATAGGTATTTCAGTTAGCCTGTGTAGGATGCGTTGGCGGATGGCAAAGCCAACTCAATAAATTCGATTTCTCTCCGCAGCAGGCTTACCCTTCCAGAAGAAAGTATAGACAGATCCTCGTTCTGTGAGTTGACCCTAGCCAGCTCTTTTGCCACAAGGGCAGTTCTTCTTTCAGGACGCTCATTTATACCAGTATCCAGAAGGGTCCTGACATGCCATGCTGTAACCATAAGAGGTTGTATAGTTTGTTTTTGTTTGGATCTGTGATTTTGATTGTGTTTTCGACCGCATGAGGATGACCTTACTGGGTGTGGTTGCCCATTTAGGTTGGTTCTTAAGGCAGGCTATGTTTAGGGCATCTTTTCTAGCCCCCTCCCCATGTGGGGTGAGCAGAGTAGCTCCTTCAAAGGGCTGCTCAGTCGCACAGACAGGACAGGATTGCACTGCTGCCTAGATTCCAGTGCATAAACGACCATCTTATCTGTGCCGCCCATGTGTAGAGTTGTGACTAGAGACTCCCGGCAGTCATCTCTGCCTGTCCCGATCGTCACTCGTCCATCGCCATAGGAGGATGATGGCTCCGCGTGAGTTAGTTTATGTGGTGAGGCAGGAACTCAGGCTGCAACCACACATCTTGGCCCTCTCTTTTCCTGATCCAGTGGTGCAAGTGTTGCAACGACTGGGGCAAGGGAAAGTTGCAATGGTCTGCCGATAGCCCAGTTTGTTGAGTTTCGCCTTAGTAGCTTGTCCATCAGGCATTGCCTTCGTCTGCCAGTGTAGTCGTTGGGTTTCCACGATGGTCACCTCTTCCGCCTATACCGCCGTTGATCGTGTTGGAGCTTTGTAAGCATGTCTGCCAGATGCGGGACTCCACCGCAGATTTTTCGTTCGGGGTTTACTCCCGTAGCGTTATACCTACCAAGGTTAATCCGGAGGCAGCGGGGCAATGGTTGGTAGGCACCAGAGCTAGTCCACATGCCAGTGGGCCTATGCACCGTCCTTCTGGGGCCACTGCTACTCCGAGATCCCCTGCTGGTCTAGCCTGGGCCCACGAGGCACCCAGTTGCCGTGTGTTGCCACGAGGAGGCACAGCAGGAGTCTTGATGGTGAGGAGGCTGTGTACTGGCAGGGGAAGACTTATGCAAGTTGTTTCCCTGTTCGCCATAATGGCTAGTCAGCGGCGGCAGCTGAAAACGAGAGGGAGCAAGCAGTGCTTGCACCTTCATACTGACATAATGCTTCCACACTAGACGCATTTCACCACCCTGTGTGCGAATACACACACACACACACAGGAGGTAAACGTGATGCTATTGTCTGATTTACCGCCTGGCTTATTTCTCCTTCAGCAGCTGTGTGTCGCCACTACAGTGATCATGGTGTTGTTGTGGGCTGATGTTGACGTGTGTTAGGGAGGACAACTCATCCTTAGCTCACACAAGAACACAACATAGTAATAACAATTGGTTATGAGGTGTGAGGCAGGGCAGTGAGAGACGAGGCGGATCAGTGAAGGGCGAGGCTCTCCACTAAACGCTGGCGAGGGCATATAAGAGGGAGGTGAGGTGTGAGGCGCAGCAGTGAGGGGCGAGGATCTCCAGTTGACGCACTCAACAGATGGCCTCAACAACAAGTAAGTAAAACACTCACCGTAACTTGGACTGTACATACACTATATGCATCTGTAGGTTCACTTTGCATCGCTTTATTTATTTGTTGTAAAGATGTGTGCATGTGTTTGGCCACAGGGAAGGTGGTGGCACTGGTGGCGCTGCTGGTGGCCCTGGTGGAGGCGGCGGCGGCGTTTGCAGGTCCAGGTCACCACTTCAAGAAATACGACTCGGACATCCAGATCCTCAACCCAAAACAGTGAGTCTATAGCATGAGTTCTGGTGACAGCCGAGACTATCAGGGAGTGCCTTCTTATTCTTCATTCATATTACTGTATTCTTCATTCATGTTTCTCTCCTATTATTCTTTATTCATGTTTATTGTTGTCATGCCATTCTCATATCTCTCTCTCTCTCTCTCTCTCTCTCTCTCTCACACCACTAACATGCCTTTCCTCCTTAGTGTCCCTGGCGGCCCCATAGTGGCTGGAGGCAGCACCGTCGAGTCTTCCTTCAGTATGAACTCCGGCGAGAGTAAACGAAGAGGCGCGGGGAAGCAACCGAGGTGGTAGAACTAACCTAACCTAACCCAGATGGTCAGAAAAACACAGGAAAATCATATTGGTAAATTGTTTCTTCATTTTATTAAAGTTAACGTTAGCTTAATATTAAACAGGGTAAAATAATGCTAAGTATGAATGGTAACACTGACTACGGTTGGTAACACTGATTATGGTTGGTAACACTGATTATGGTTGGTAACACTGATTAAGCTTGGTAACACTGACTTACTATGACCATTATTTTTTTTTCTTGTCGGTGTCATTGTAACTTGTGTATTATGTAATATTTACTTCAATAAAATAATTAATGAGAAGATGTTTATATTTTTTTCCTTCACTTGATTCAAACTACAACTAACCTAACCTAACCTAACCCAACCACAGCTTATATCACCTGATAATGAAACACCTTAACTACCTGGGGAGGGGATAGATGAAGTAAGGTTAGGTTAGGTTAGGGCGGTCAATGTTAAGGTGAAATAATCAGGGGGGCTAATGTTCAGGTACCCCCTCAAACGTATACAGTGAACCAATGGTGGAGATGACGGGGTGTGGGCTGGTGACAGGCGCTCTCTGGTACTAGACACAACACAGTGTAATAGCACACGTGCCTTCCATTACAACAACTTTACTTGGTGAATTATGCAACAAACTCTTTCTCACTCGTAACGTTGTGAAGGGACATGTATCAGATATTTAAACTCGGGAATTTTGGTTTGACTTATAGTTCAAGCACCCAGGAAGCTTACAAGTTGTCATGGAGACGATCATCCACCTGTAATACAATGATACGAGTTATTAAAAATGGTGAGCTCTGGGATGACTCGAGAGGCTGCTACGGGACCGGCAGAGTCGTTCACATATGTTGCACGTGTGGAGGGCTACATCTAGTGCGGGAGGGGCGGTGGCAGCGTCTTTCCGGCGTTGGCGCTTGTCTGCCTCGGTATACAGTAGGGCTAATTCAAAAGTATTGACACCTTCTCGTGTGGTGCTCCTCCAAGCGTTACGATGTGGAGTAATCGTCTCCCAGGTGAGGGGGTCGATTTGGCACTTTTGCAGGTTTGTATTAAGACTATCCTTATACCTTTTCAACTGCCCACCAGCGTTATGTTTACTATTCGTTAGGTGACTGTAAAGTAGCTGATTTGGCAGTCGTCCATACGGGTAACATGGCCAATCCAACGTAGTTGTTCATGGATAATGTCTCGCTGCCATACAACAGGGTGGGGAGGACCACTGCTCGATACACGTGCAACTTTTAACATAGTTGGTCCTAAAACCATTTTCTTTAACGTTACCGCCATCGTAGAAAACAAGTATTCAACTATTACGGTTAACGGGAAACTACTATATTGACATTTAATCCACCCAAATAGAAACAAAATAATCAACCATTGACTCATAAATGATGACGGTTTGTTGAAAATCAATCTATCTATCTATCTATCTATCTATCTATCTATCAATCTATCTAATCTACCTCTCTATCTATCTATCTAATCTACCTCTCTATCTATCAATCTGTTCTGACCTCACTTGGGGAAAGGTCACGGCAGGGTTAGCTCCCGAGGGATAATTATCAGATATGGCCAGTGTTATGTGTGGTCTTGGGTGTGCGAGTTTGTTGACCAAACTGGAGTGGTCCATGGAAGAATTGGCGAGGGCCAAGGAAGAAATTGAGAGGACCACGTTGGAGAACCTGAAATTAAGGGAAGAGCTGGCGAGGTTAAAAGGAGTGGCTGGACAGGGAAAGCCAGTGTCTGACGAAAACTCAAGCGAGTGGAAGATTGTGAGGAGTGGGAGGACCAAGCTGGTGGTGAAGAAGTACACCAAGGATACGACAACAACGACAACAACAGCTAAGTGTACCAACTCGTTCAGTCCCTTGATAGACGAATTGGACGTGAGTACAGTCAGGGACAGGGCTGACAAGGAAGGTATAAAAACTTTAATTGTTGGTGACTCACAGGTAAGGTACTTGGACAGGGCCTTTTGTGGTAAAAACAAAAATAGGATGAGGGTGTGTTTCCCAGGAGCTGGGGTGGGGGATATAATTGACAGGATGGACAATATCTTGTCTGGTAATGGGAACAAACCCATTATCTGCCTCAGTGCAGGAGGCAATGATATTGGCCGGTGTAGGAGCGAGGAGCTTCTTGATAAGTTCAAGGCAGCCATAGATCGTATTAGGACTAAGGGAGGGATCCCTATCATATGTGGTGTCCTGCCTTGAAGGGGAGTTGGCAGTGAATGGTTGTCAAGGGCGGTTGGTGTCAACGACCGTCTTGACAGATATTGCAAGTCAATATCGGTCCCATTCATTGACAACTGGGACAACTTCTACGGCATAAGGGACCTTTATGCTAGGGATGGGGTGCACCTGTCTAGGGATGGGGTGGCAACCCTGGCTGGGTCTCTAGAGGGGGCAGTTCAAAGGATATCGAAGTCTTTAAACTGCTAGGGGAACATGTGGGCACGGGGGTGGGGGAAACTGCAGTGGGAGAGGGTAAACAAAGTAAAAGATTACAGGGAAATAGTGTTAGGAATGATAACAAAACTAAATTAAACAGGGAGTTTAAAACTAAACGCGGTAAAGGGAGGACTCAGAACACGACTAACTTAAATGTCTACTACGCGAACAGTAGAAGTATGAGAAAAAATTGATATAATAGCATTCACTGAAACATGGATCAACCTAGACTCACGTGAGTTGCCGGTCGAATACCAAATTGCGGGTTACAAATTGTTCCATACCGATAGGCAAACCAGGAAAGGAGGCGGAGTAGTAATCTATGTTAGGGATAATCTGAAGTGTGAAATAAATAAGGAAATAAGTCCCATTGGAGCAACGTCACAAGTGGAGTTCCCCAAGGCTCAGTACTTGGACAATTATTATTTATTATATACATAAACGACATAGATATCGGCATAGACAGCAACATAAGTAAATTTGCTGATGACACTAAAATAGGACGTGTTATTAAATCTGACGAGGACTCAGCAAAACTACAGGAAGATCTAAACAAATTTTTCGAATGGTCTGAAAAATGGCAGATGAAATTCAATGTGGACAAATGTAAAGTACTCAGTATAGGAAATGTAAACAGGGAAACCAGATACCAGATGAACAGCGGTGCCATAGAGAAATCCGACTGCGAGAGAGATTTAGGAGTAATGATAAGTAGGAACCTTAAGCCAAGTGAACAATGTGTTTTTGCTCGTAACAAGGCTAATAAAGTACTTGGGTTCATACAAAGGAGTGTTAGTTACAAGACTAGCGAGGTCATCCTAAAACTGTATCTTGCTCTTGTGAGACCACACCTGGATTACGCAGTTCAGTTCTGATCACCGTATTACAGAATGGATATAGAATCATTGGAAAGAATTCAGAGGAGAATGACAAGACTAATCCCGGGCATTAGGAACCTTGAGTATAGAGACAGGTTAAAGCATCTTAATTTGCACTCCCTCGAGAGACGTAGAGCGAGGGGCGACCTGATAGAGGTGTATAAGTGGAAGTCAGGGCTAAACAAAGGGGACACTACAAAGGTACTCAAACTATCCAACCAGGAGCGAACTCGTAACAATGGTTTTAAATTAGACAAATTTAGATTTAGGCGTGAAATAGGTAAACACTGGTTTGGAAACAGAGTAGTGGACGAGTGGAACAAGTTACCAAATATCATCATTAACTCGAATACGCTGAATAGCTTCAAACATAGGTTGGATGCTTATATGAGCAAGAGGGGTTGGGTGTAAACGGGACTGCCCAGTATGGGCCAATAGGCCCGCTGCAGTTTCCTCCATTCTTATGTTCTTATGTTATCTAATCTACCTCTCTATCTATCTATCTATCTATCTATCAATATATCTAATCTCTAAACTATCTATATATCTATCTATCAATCTATCGATCCATTTATCTATCCATCTATCTATCTATCTAACCCTGTGGCTTTCTACATTTCCATACAATGTAAAATTTAACTGACCTCGTGTGTGTGTGTGTGTGTGTGTGAAGGCTTTTGTGTTTGAATCTCACATGTGTTTGCATGTTTACTTTTAGATGTAAACATACATACATACATACATACACAACAATTCAAGTAGAGAAAGTCACAGAAAAAAGATCAGTTCAAGGAAAATGGAGAGAGAGAGAGAGAGAGAGAGAGAGAGAGAGAGAGAGAGAGAGAGAGAGAGAGAGAGAGAGAGAGAGAGAGAGAGAGAGAGAGAGAAGATAAATTCGTCGTAATAATGAATGAGGAGAAAGATGATGCATGTACAGGGAAGGGCTGAAGTACTGTACTGTATGAGGTGACTGTGTGTAAGGCTTCCTGTGTCTTGACGAGTACTGGTGAGGGAGGGAGGGAGGGAGGGAGGGAGGGAGGAGAGAGAGGGAGGAGAGAGAGAGATGGAAGGAGAAGATTGAGAGAGAGAGAGAGAGAGAGAGAGAGAGAGAGAGAGAGAGAGAGAGAGAAAAGGGAGGGAGGAGGAAAGAAAGGAGAAAGGGATCGAGAGATGACTGCTTGGTGGTAGTTATATAAATACATAAAGTCTCTCTCTCTCTCTCTCTCTCTCTCTCTCTCTCTCTCCGTCTGCCCAGCCAACCACCGTCTCCGTCCCTGCAGTCTCAATTATAAAGTCTCAGGGGTTGTCTGTCTACTGGTCTGGTTGAAGCTGCCCCACTACTACCACCACCACCAACACCAACACCATCACTACCACCACTTTGTATATAACTCAAGTGTTGCATCAGACCTGGTCTCTCTCTCTCGCTCTCTCTCTCTCTCTCTCTCTCTCTCTCTCTCTAACCAACCATCCACCCATCTGACACATAGTACATCACACTAGTAAAAAAAAAATCGCTAAAGGAAAAAAAAAATTGACCTAAAATAATACCAGGACTCACAAGCTCTTCCTCTGACGTCATCTGAGCTTCATATAAAGTCAATTAACTCTCTTGGTGACGTCATTGGCGGTGGTGACGTCAGTAGGGATCCCAACTTAGGTGAAAACGGATCAATAACAATCAACGTGAAGGAGTGCTGACAGATCTCTGACAGTTAGTATCGATTGTCGGCCTCCAGTTAAGACAGTCGTCATCAATTGTTAGGCTCCAGTTAAGACAGTTAGCTTCAATTGTTAGGCTGCAGTTAAGACAGTCAGCTTCAATTGTTAGGCTCCAGTTAAGACAGTCAACATCAATTGTTAGGCTCCAGTTAAGACAGTCAGCTTCAATTGCTAGGCTCCCGTTAGGACAGTCGGCATCAATTGTTAGGCTCCAGTTAAGACAGTCGGCATCAATTGTTAGGCTCCAGCTAAGACAGTCAGCTTCAATTGTTAGGCTCCAGTTAAGACAGTCAGCATCAATTATTAGGCTCCAGTTAAGACAGTCAACATCAATTGTTATGCTCCAGTTAAGACAGTCAGCATCAATTATCATGTTCCAGTTAAGACAGTCAGCTTCAATTGTTAGGCTCCAGTTAAGACAGTCAACATCAATTGTTAGGCTCCAGTTAAGACAGTCAGCATCAATTGTCATGTTCCAGTCAAGACAGTCAGCTTCAATTATTAGGCTCCAGTTAAGAGAGTCAACATCAATTGTTAGGCTCCAGTTAAGACATTCAACATCAATTGTTAGGCTCCATTTAAGACAGTCAACATCAATTGTTAGGCTCCAGTTAAAACAGTCAGCTTCAATTGTTAGGCTCCAGCTAAGACAGTCAGCTTCAATTGCTAGGCTCCAGTTAAGACAGTCAGCTTCAATTGTTAGGCTACCAGCTAAGACAGTCGGCATCAATTGTTAGGCTCCAGTTAAGACAGTCGGCATCAATTGTTAGGCTCCAGTTAAGACAGTGAGCTTCAATTGTTAGGCTCCAGTTAAGACAGTCAGCTTCATTTGTTAGGCTCCAGTTAAGAGTCAGCTTCAATTGTTAGGCTCCAGTAAAGACAGTCAGCTTCAATTGTGAGGCTCCAGTTAAGACAGTCAGCTTCAATTGTTAGGCTCCAGTTAAGACAGTCAGCTTCAATTGTTAGGCTCCAGTTAAGACAGTTGGCATCAATTGTTAGGCTCCAATTAAGACAGTCGGCATCAATTGTTAGGCTCCAGTTAAGACAGTCGGCTTCAATTGCTAGGCTCCAGTTAAGACAGTCAGCATCAATTGTTAGGCTCCAGTTAAGACAGTCAGCTTCAATTGCTAGGCTCCAGTTAAGACAGTCAGCTTCAATTGTTAGGCTCCAGTTAAGACACTCAGCTTCAATTGTTAGGCTCCAGTTAAGACAGTCAGCATCAATTTTTAGGCTCCAATTAAGACAGTCAGCTTCAATTGTTAGGCTCCAGTTAAGACAGTCAGCTTCAATTGCTAGGCTACCAGCAAAGACAGTCGGCATCAATTGTTAGGCTCCAGTTAAGACAGTCAGCATCAATTGTTAGGCTCCAGTTAAGACAGTCACCTTCAATTGTTAGGCTCCAGTTAAGACAGTCAGCTTCAATTGCTAGGCTCCAGTTAAGACAGTCAGCTTCAATTGCTAGGCTCCAGTTAAGACACTCAGGTTCAATTGCTAGGTTCCAGTTAAGACAGTCAGCTTCAATGGTTCGGCTCCAGTTAAGACAGTCAACAACAATTGTTAGGCTCCAGTTAAGACAGTCAACATCAATTGTTAGGCTCCAGTTAAGACAGTCAACATCAATTGTTAGGCTCCAGTTAAGACAGTCAACATCAATTGTCAGGCTCCAGTTAAGACAGTCAACATCAATTGTTAGGCTCCAGTTAAGAGAGTCAACATCAATTGTTAGGCTCCAGTTAAGACAGTCAGCATCAATTGTCAGGCTCCAGTTAAGACAGTCAGATTCAATTGTTAGGCTCCAGTTAAGACAGTCAACATCAATTGTTAGGCTCCAGTTAAGACAGTCAACATCAATTGTTAGGCTCCAGTTAAGACAGTCAGCTTCAATTGTTAGGCTCCAGTTAAGACAGTCAGCTTCAATTGTTAGGCTCCAGCTAAGACAGTCAGCTTCAATTGTTAGGCTCCAGCTAAGACAGTCAGCTTCAATTGTTAGGCTCCAGTTAAGACAGTCAACATCAATTGTTAGGCTCCAGTTAAGACAGTCACCTTCAATTGTTAGGCTCCAGCTAAGGCAGTCTGCATCAATTGTTAGGCTCCAGTTAAGACAGTCGGCATCAATTGTTAGGCTCCAGTTAAGACAGTCAGCTTCAATTGTTAGGCTCCAGTTAAGACAGTCAGCATCAATTGTTAGGCTCCAGTTAAGACAGTCAGCATCAATTGTTAGGCTCCAGTTAAGACAGTCATCTTCAATTGTTAGGCTCCAGTTAAGACAGTCATCATCAATTGTTAGGCTCCAGTTAAGACAGTCAGCTTCATTTGTTAGGCTCCAGTTAAGAGTCAGCTTCAATTGTTAGGCTCCAGTAAAGACAGTCAGCTTCAATTGTGAGGCTCCAGTTAAGACAGTCAGCTTCAATTGTTAGGCTCCAGTTAAGACAGTCAGCTTCAATTGTTAGGCTCCAGTTAAGACAGTTGGCATCAATTGTTAGGCTCCAATTAAGACAGTCGGCATCAATTGTTAGGCTCCAGTTAAGACAGTCGGCTTCAATTGCTAGGCTCCAGTTAAGACAGTCAGCATCAATTGTTAGGCTCCAGTTAAGACAGTCAGCTTCAATTGCTAGGCTCCAGTTAAGACAGTCAGCTTCAATTGTTAGGCTCCAGTTAAGACACTCAGCTTCAATTGTTAGGCTCCAGTTAAGACAGTCAGCATCAATTTTTAGGCTCCAATTAAGACAGTCAGCTTCAATTGTTAGGCTCCAGTTAAGACAGTCAGCTTCAATTGCTAGGCTACCAGCAAAGACAGTCGGCATCAATTGTTAGGCTCCAGTTAAGACAGTCAGCATCAATTGTTAGGCTCCAGTTAAAACAGTCACCTTCAATTGTTAGGCTCCAGTTAAGACAGTCAGCTTCAATTGCTAGGCTCCAGTTAAGACAGTCAGCTTCAATTGCTAGGCTCCAGTTAAGACACTCAGGTTCAATTGCTAGGTTCCAGTTAAGACAGTCAGCTTCAATGGTTCGGCTCCAGTTAAGACAGTCAACAACAATTGTTAGGCTCCAGTTAAGACAGTCAACATCAATTGTTAGGCTCCAGTTAAGACAGTCAACATCAATTGTTAGGCTCCAGTTAAGACAGTCAACATCAATTGTCAGGCTCCAGTTAAGACAGTCAACATCAATTGTTAGGCTCCAGTTAAGAGAGTCAACATCAATTGTTAGGCTCCAGTTAAGACAGTCAGCATCAATTGTCAGGCTCCAGTTAAGACAGTCAGTTTCAATTGTTAGGCTCCAGTTAAGAGAGTCAACATCAATTGTTAGGCTCCAGTTAAGACATTCAACATCAATTGTTAGGCTCCAGTTAAGACAGTCAGCTTCAATTGTTAGGCTCCAGTTAAGACAGTCAGCTTCAATTGTTAGGCTCCAGCTAAGACAGTCAGCTTCAATTGTTAGGCTCCAGCTAAGACAGTCAGCTTCGATTGTTCGGCTCCAGTTAAGACAGTCAATATCAATTGTTAGGCTCCAGTTAAGAAAGTCACCTTCAATTGTTAGGCTCCAGCTAAGGCAGTCGGCATCAATTGTTAGGCTCCAGTTAAGACAGTCGGCATCAATTGTAAAGCTCCAGTTAAGACAGTCAGCTTCAATTGTTAGGCTCCATCTAAGACAGTCAACATCAATTGTCAGGCTCCAGCTAAGACATTCAACATCAACTGTTAGGCTCCAGTTAATACAGTCAACATCAATTGTTAGGCTCCAGTTAAGACAGTCAGCATCAATTGTTAGGCTCCAGTTAAGACAGTCAGCATCAATTGTTAGGCTCCAGTTAAGACAGTCAGCTTCAATTGTTAGGCTCCAGTTAAGACAGTCAGCTTCAATTGTTAGGCTCCAGTTAAGACAGTCAGCATCAATTGTTAGGCTCCAGTTAAGACAGTCAGCATCAATTGTTAGGCTCCAGCTAAGACAATCGGCATTCCATTGTTAGGCTCCAGTTAAGACAGTCGGCATCAATTGTTAGGCTCTACTTAAGACAGTCAGCATCAATTGTTAGGCTCCAGTTAAGACAGTCGGCATCAATTATCAGGCTCCAGCTAAGACAGTCGGCATCAATTGTTAGGCTCCAGTTAAGACAGTCGGCATCAATTGTCAGGCTCCAGCTAAGACAGTCGGCATCAATTGTTAGTCTCCAGCTAAGACAGTCAGCATCAATTGTTAGGCTCCAGCTTAGACAGTCTGCTTCAATTGTTAGGCTCCAGTTAAGACAGTCAGCTTCGATTATTAGGCTCCAGTTAAGACAGTCAGCTTCAATTGTTAGGCTCCAGTTAAGACAGTCAGCTTCAATTGTTAGGCTCCAGTTAAGACAGTCAGCCTCAATTGTTAGGCTCCAATTAAGACAGTCAGCTTCAATTGTTAGGCTCCAGTTAAGACAGTTAGCTTCAATTGTTAGGCTCCAGTTAAGACAGTTAGCTTCAATTGTTAGGCTCCAGTCAAGACAGTCAACATCAATTGTTAGGCTCTAGTTAAGACAGTCAACATCACTTGTTAGGCTCCAGTTAAGACAGTCAACATCAATTGTCAGGCTCCAGTTAAGACAGTCAACATCAATTGTTAGGCTCCAGTTAAGACAGCCAACATCAATTGTTAGGCTCCAGTTAAGACAGTCAGCATCAATTGTCAAGCTCCAGTTAAGAGAGTCAACATCAATTGTTAGGTTCCAGTTAAGACAGTCAATATCAATTGTTAGACTCCAGTTAAGACAGTCAACATCAATTGTTAGGCTCCAGTTAAGACAGTCAGCTTCAATTGTTAGGCTCCAGTTAAGACAGTCAGCTTCAATTGCTAGGCTCCAGTTAAGACAGTCAGCATAAATTGTTAGGCTCCAGTTAAGACAGTCAACATCAATTGTTAGGCTCCAGTTAACAGAGTCAGCTTCAATTGTAAGGCTCCAGTTAAGACAGTCGGCATCAATTGTTAGGCTCCAGTTAATACAATCGGCTTCAATTGTTAAGCTCCAGTTAAGACAGTCGGCATCAATTGTTAGACTCCAGTTAAGACAGTCATCATCAATTGTCAGGCTCCAGTTAAGACAGTCAGCTTCGATTGTTAGGCTCCAGTTAAGACAGTCAGCATCAATTGTCATGTTCTAGTTAAGACAGTCAGCTTCAATTGTTCGGCTCCAGTTGAGACAGTCAACATCAATTGTTAGGCTCCAGTTAAGAGTCAGCTTCAATTGTTAGGCTCCAGTTAAGACAGTCGGCATCAATTGTTAGGTTCCAGTTAAGACAGTCAACATCAATTGTTAGGCTCCAGTTAAGACAGCCAACATCAATTGTTAGGCTCCAGTTAAGACAGTCAGCATCAATTGTCAAGCTCCAGTTAAGAGAGTCAACATCAATTGTTAGGTTCCAGTTAAGACAGTCAATATCAATTGTTAGACTCCAGTTAAGACAGTCAACATCAATTGTTAGGCTCCAGTTAAGACAGTCAGCTTCAATTGTTAGGCTCCAGTTAAGACAGTCAGCTTCAATTGCTAGGCTCCAGTTAAGACAGTCAGCATAAATTGTTAGGCTCCAGTTAAGACAGTCAACATCAATTGTTAGGCTCCAGTTAACAGAGTCAGCTTCAATTGTAAGGCTCCAGTTAAGACAGTCGGCATCAATTGTTAGGCTCCAGTTAATACAATCGGCTTCAATTGTTAAGCTCCAGTTAAGACAGTCGGCATCAATTGTTAGACTCCAGTTAAGACAGTCATCATCAATTGTCAGGCTCCAGTTAAGACAGTCAGCTTCGATTGTTAGGCTCCAGTTAAGACAGTCAGCATCAATTGTCATGTTCTAGTTAAGACAGTCAGCTTCAATTGTTCGGCTCCAGTTGAGACAGTCAACATCAATTGTTAGGCTCCAGTTAAGAGTCAGCTTCAATTGTTAGGCTCCAGTTAAGACAGTCGGCATCAATTGTTAGGTTCCAGTTAAGACAGTCAGCTTCAATTGTTAAGCTCCAGTTAAGACAGCCGTCACAATTGTTAGGCTCCAGTTAAGACAGTCAGCATCAATTGTCAGGCTCCAGTTTAGACAGTCAGCTTCAATTGTTAGGCTCCAGTTAAGACAGTCAACATCAATTGCCAGGCTCCAGTTAAGACAGTCAGCTTCAATTGTGTGGCTCCAGTTAAGACAGTCAGCTTCAATTGTTAGGCTCCAGTTAAGACAGTCAGCTTCAATAGTTAGGCTCCAGTTAAGACAGTCAGCATCAATTGTTAGGCTCCAGCTAAGACAATCGGCATTCCATTGGTAGGCTCCAGTTAAGACAGTCGGCATCAATTGTTAGGCTCTACTTAAGACAGTCAGCATCAATTGTTAGGCTCCAGTTAAGACAGTCGGCATCAATTATCAGGCTCCAGCTAAGACAATCGGCATCAATTGTTAGGCACCAGCTAAGACAGTCAGCATCAATTGTTAGGCTCCAGCTAAGACAGTCGGCATCAATTGTTAGGCTCCAGTTAAGACAGTCGGCATCAATTGTCAGGCTCCAGCTAAGACAGTCGGCATCAATTGTTAGTCTCCAGCTAAGACAGTCAGCATCAATTGTTAGGCTCCAGCTTAGACAGTCTGCTTCAATTGTTAGGCTCCAGTTAAGACAGTCAGCTTCGATTATTAGGCTCCAGTTAAGACAGTCAGCTTCAATTGTTAGGCTCCAGTTAAGACAGTCAGCTTCAATTGTTAGGCTCCAGTTAAGACAGTCAGCCTCAATTGTTAGGCTCCAATTAAGACAGTCAGCTTCAATTGTTAGGCTCCAGTTAAGACAGTTAGCTTCAATTGTTAGGCTCCAGTTAAGACAGTTAGCTTCAATTGTTAGGCTCCAGTTAAGACAGTCAACATCAATTGTTAGGCTCTAGTTAAGACAGTCAACATCACTTGTTAGGCTCCAGTTAAGACAGTCAACATCAATTGTCAGGCTCCAGTTAAGACAGTCAACATCAATTGTTAGGCTCCAGTTAAGACAGCCAACATCAATTGTTAGGCTCCAGTTAAGACAGTCAGCATCAATTGTCAAGCTCCAGTTAAGAGAGTCAACATCAATTGTTAGGTTCCAGTTAAGACAGTCAATATCAATTGTTAGACTCCAGTTAAGACAGTCAACATCAATTGTTAGGCTCCAGTTAAGACAGTCAGCTTCAATTGTTAGGCTCCAGTTAAGACAGTCAGCTTCAATTGCTAGGCTCCAGTTAAGACAGTCAGCATAAATTGTTAGGCTCCAGTTAAGACAGTCAACATCAATTGTTAGGCTCCAGTTAACAGAGTCAGCTTCAATTGTAAGGCTCCAGTTAAGACAGTCGGCATCAATTGTTAGGCTCCAGTTAATACAATCGGCTTCAATTGTTAAGCTCCAGTTAAGACAGTCGGCATCAATTGTTAGACTCCAGTTAAGACAGTCATCATCAATTGTCAGGCTCCAGTTAAGACAGTCAGCTTCGATTGTTAGGCTCCAGTTAAGACAGTCAGCATCAATTGTCATGTTCTAGTTAAGACAGTCAGCTTCAATTGTTCGGCTCCAGTTGAGACAGTCAACATCAATTGTTAGGCTCCAGTTAAGAGTCAGCTTCAATTGTTAGGCTCCAGTTAAGACAGTCGGCATCAATTGTTAGGTTCCAGTTAAGACAGTCAGCTTCAATTGTTAAGCTCCAGTTAAGACAGCCGTCACAATTGTTAGGCTGCAGTTAAGACAGTCAGCATCAATTGTCAGGCTCCAGTTTAGACAGTCAGCTTCAATTGTTAGGCTCCAGTTAAGACAGTCAACTTCAATTGTTAGGCTCCAGTTAAGACAGTCAGCATCAATTGTCAGGCTCCAGTTAAGACAGTCAGCTTCAATTGTCAGGCTCCAGTTAAGACAGTCATCTTCAATTGTTAGGCTCCAGTTAAGACAGTCAGCTTCAATTGTTAGGCTCCATTTAAGACAGTCGGCATCAATTGTTTGGCTCCAGTTAAGACAGTCAGCTTCAATTGTTAGGCTCCAGTTAAGACAGTCGGCATCAATTGTTAGGCTCCAGTTAAGACAGTCGGCATCAATTGTTAGGCTCCAGTTAAGACAGTCGGCATTAATTGTCAGGCTCCAGTTAAGACAGTCAGCTTCAATTGTTTGGCTCCAGTTAAGACAGTAGTGGTGGAGGGTTGGCAGTCACTAATGTGTGTTGGCACTGTCTGACTTACGTATGTATATCTGTCAAACACACACACACACACACACACACACACCTCTATATTTTCAGCTACTGGCTGCAACTCTATTAATAATCCGTTTATTATAATTATTATTATTATTATTATTATTATTATTATTACACACACACACATAATTAGACAGACAAACAAACTAACAGGTATAAAAAGACAGAATCACCTCGTTAACAATATAAAACCAAATAATTAATCCCAACCAGGTGTGTGTGTGTGTGTGTGTGTGTGTGTGTGTAAGTATGTGTGTATGTGTGTGTGTGTGTGTGTGTGTGTGTAAGTATGTGTGTATGTGTGTGTGTGTGTGTGTGTGTGTGTAAATACCTAAACTTTTTTCCTCTTAATCTTCGGTGAAAAATACACATTATTTTGGGGGGTCATTATATTACAGACATATATCAAGGTGTATAAGATCTAAACTTGTTGGTCTGAGATAAACAAAAAAAAAATTACAAACAAAACAACAGCTTAATGCGTTTGTATATTTTGTTTGTTTTGATTATTTGTTTTATCTGATGTTTATTATGTTATTGGTTTGTGTTGTTTTAATCTTCGTGAGTAAATATTAAAATGGACTTTACGTTATGATATTCTTCAGGTGGTCGACATCTCTCTCTCTCTCTCTCTCTCTCTCTCTCTCTCTCTCTCTCTCTCACTCTCTCTCTCTCTCTCTCTATGGTCACCCAACAGTTGAAATAAAAAATAAATAAACAAAAAATCTCTAAGATGTCGCTTTGTGCCAACAGCCTCCTGTCTTATGACGCTCAAAGTCAGCCAAGAACTATTTACTGCATGAGGGTTGAAGCCGTCATTACCAGCTGTCGTAGCCTAAATTACCAGCTGCCCCATCAGTAACCAGCTGCTACGACCTTAGTAACCAGCTGCCACGATCTCAGTAACCAACTGCTACGACCTTAGTAACCAGCTGCCACGATCTCAGTAACCAACTGCTACGACCTTAGTAACCAGCTGCCACGATCTCAGTAACCAACTGCTACGACATTAGTAATCAGCTGCCACGACCTTAGTAACCAGCTGCCACGATCTCAGTAACCAACTGCTACGACCTTAGTAATCAGCTGCTACGACCTTAGTAACCAGCTGCCACGATCTCAGTAACCAACTGCTACGACCTTAGTAATCAGCTGCTACGACCTTAGTAACCAGCTGCGTGCATGCGTGCGTGCGTGCGTGCGAGAGTGCATGCATGCGTGTGTGTGTGTGTGTGTGTTTGTGTGTGCGTGCGTGCGTGCCATCGTGCGTGTGTGCGTGCGCGTGGAGGGGCCAAGAATGTGGACACTTCAGGCGTGGGTTAACTGCATGAGTGTCTAGACGTGAATATATCTGTGGCCCTCCTCCTCCCCACCGCCCGCCCCCCCCCCTACCCCTCCCCCACCCCCCACCCCTAGAGATGATGAAATCGTATGCTACTTATTCCACTTATTTATGTATCAAATCTTTCCAATATGGTATTAACAGATGCCAAATACTCTAAGTAAATGTCAAGAGGGTATGTGACGGGAGGTGTGTGACATGAGGTGTGTGACAGGAGGTGTGTGACGGGAGGTGTGTGACGGGAGGTGTGTGACGGGAGTGTGTGACGGGAGGTATGTAAGGGAAGGTGTCTGTGGGGAAGTGTGTGACGAGAGGTATGTGACGGGAGGTGTGTGACAAGAGGTGTGTGACGGGAGGTGTGTGACGGGAGGTATGTGACGGGAGGTATGTGACGGAAGGAGTGTGACGGGAGGTGTGTGACAGAGGTGCGGGACGGGAGGTGTGTGACGGGAGGTATGTGATGGGAGGTGTGTGACGGGAGTTGTGTGACGGGAGGTGTGTGACGGGAGGTGTGTGACGGCAGGTGTGTGACGGCAGGTGTGTGACAGGAGTTGTGTGACAGGAGGTGTGTGATGGAAGGTGTGTGACAGGAGGTGTGTGACGGGAGGTGTGTGACGGGAGGTGTGTGACGGGAGGTATGTGACGGAAGGTGTGTGACGGGAGGTATGTGACAGGTGTGTGATGGGAGGTATGTTACGGGAGGTTTATGACGGGAGGTATGTGACGGGAGGTGTGTGACGGGAGGTGTGTGACGGGAGGTATGTGATGGGAGGTGTGTGACGGGAGGTGTGTGACGGGAGGTGTGTGACAGGTGTGTGATGGGAGGTGTGTGACGGGAGGTGTGTGACGGCAGGTATGTGACGGGAGGTGTGTGACGGGAGGTGTGTGACGGGAGGTGTGTGATGGAAGGTGTGTGATGGAAGGTGTGTGATGGATGGTGTGTGACAGGAGGTGTGTGACGGGAGGTGTGTGACGGGAGGTATGTGACGGGAGGTGTGTGACGGGAGGTGAGTGACGGGAGGTATGTTACGGGAGGTTTATGACGGGAGGTGTGTGACGGGAGGTATGTGACAGGAGGTGTGTGATGGGATGTGTGACGGGAGGTGTGTGCCGGGAGGTATGAGACAGGTGTGTGACGGGAGGTATGTGCCGGGAGGTGTGTGACGGGAGGTATATAAGGGAAGGTGTGTGACGGGAGGTGTGTGAGGGGAGGTGTGTGAAGGAGGTGTGTGACGGGAGGTGTGTGACGGGAGGTGTGTGACTGGAGGTATGTTACGGGAGGTTTATGACGGGAGGTATGTGACGGGAGGTGTGTGACGGGAGGTATGTGACAGGAGGTGTGTGACGGGATGTGTGACGGGAGGTGTGTGCCGGGATGTATGAGACAGGTGTGTGACGGGAGGTATGTGCCGGGAGGTGTGTGACGGGAGGTATATAAGGGAAGGTGTGTGACGGGAGGTGTGTGACGGGAGGTGTGTGACTGGAGGTGTGTGATGGGAGGTGTGTGATGGGAGGTGTGTGATGGGAGGTATGTGACGGGAGGTATAAGAACATAAGAACATAAGAAAATAAGGAGTCTGCAATAGGCCGGTTGACCTGTGCATGGCAGCTCCTGTCGAGAGTTACTACCACTCTCTATCATCCATGAATCTATCCAGTCTCCTTTTGAAACTTTCCAGCGTTCCAGCACTTACTTCATAGTTGCTAAGCTTGTTCCACTCGTCCACCACCTTATTTGTGAACCAGTTCCTTCCTATGTCCCTCCTAAACCTAAACTTATCCAACTTAAATCCGTTGCTTTGAGTCCTATCCTGCTCGGATATTATAAGAACTTTATCTATATCCCCTTTATTTATTCCTTTCACCCACTTGAATACTTCTATCATATCTCCCCGCACTCTTCGTCTTTCTAGGGCAGTGGTTCTCAACCTTGTTTGCCCCATGCACCCCTTTCACCATATGTCAGAATGTCATTCCCCCCTCCTTTCCAAGATTGTCTGCCTCAAAAAGTGCATTCCAAATAATATGCATATAATACTGAAAATCCTTTATTTTTTCCCATATTAGTACATATACATTTACAATTTTACATGGATTATTTTTATAGTGGAGTTTTACAAATTAAATGCCAATTGAAAATGTTGATGGATTTATAAAACTTGAATAAAAGTAAAATAGTTTTTTTTATATTTATAATGAATTACTTAACAGACCAAACTGAAGCATGATGCAATAAACAAAAAGTTCAATAGAATACCAGGATATTGTAAATTTGTAATTAATTTTATTCGGATGAAGATTACAGTCAATGAGAAACCTGTGATTGTTTTTTCTTCGCCAATTCTGGGATACGCGGAGGAGTGCTTGAAAGGGCACAACGCAGGTCATTTTCTACCTCTAATCTACTACGTTGCTTCGTTTTAATTTGCAACAGAGTTGAAAAGCCTGACTCACAAAGATATGTCGACACAAACGGAAGCAACGCACGGATAGCTCTTTCTGTCACTTTTGGGTAGGAATCGCACATCAAGGGCCAAAATTCTGTAATTGATTTCTCATCGAACATATCTCTTGCTCCCAAATCAGTTTCCCCCCCCCCCCCCCCTGAAAACTTGAATTCACCCCCTGGGGGGAATTCCCCCCTGGTTGAGAACCCCTGTTCTAGGGAATGCAAGTTTAGTTTCTTTAGCCTACCCTGATATGGAAGGTTTCCAAGTCCCGGAATCATTTTCGTCGTCATTCTACGCTGCACCGACTCTAGTGAATTGATATCCATTCTATAATAAGGGCACCAGAACTGAACCGCATAATCGAGGTGCGGCCTGACTAGCGCAAGATATAGTTGCAATAAGGCCTCTGCACTCTTATGACTTACACTTCTGGATATAAAACCCAATACTCTGTTTGCCTTATTTCGATCATTAACGCACTGTTTTCTAGGCCGAAGGTCCGGGCTTACAAGTACCCCTAGGTCTCTTTCACAAGTCGACTTCTCTAGGTTGATGTTGTTAAGGCTGTATACATTGACAGTATATGTTCTTCCACTATTCAGTACGCTGCACTTGCTGGAATTCAATTTCATTTGCCATTTTTCAGACCACCCCTGCAGTTTATTTAGATCCTCCTGTAATGCATTTGCATCCTGCCCTGAATTAATCTGCCGCCCTATTTTGGTGTCATCCGCAAACTTGCTTATGTCACTGCTGATCCCAGTATCTAGATGGTTTATGTAGATTATGAATAAGAGTGGGCCTAGTACTGACCCCTGGGGAACCCCATTGGTTACACGGCCCCACTCAGATTTAACACCATCTACGCTGACCCTCTGCGTTCTATCGGTGAGCCATGATTTTATCCAATTTAAGATTTTCCCCTCGATACCATGAGCCTTAATTTTTCTCAGAAGCCTCTGATGCGGTACTCTGTCATACGCTTTGCTAAAGTCTAAGTAAATAACATAGTAATTATCGTCATTATCTTCTACCTCGAAGACTTTCCTAAAAAACGTCAGCAGATTTGTTAGACAAGATTTTCCCTTTGTAAACCCATGTTGAGAGTCGTAGATTAATTTGCTTTTCTCTAGATGCGATCGGATGCTATCTGCTATAATTGATTCAAGAAATTTCCCCACTACTGACGTCAAACTGATCGGCCGGTAATTTGATGCTGATGCTGTTCCCTACACTCTTTCAAGACTCGAGGGAAAATTTCATCCGGCCCTGGGGATTTTGTCTTCTTTAGTTTATTTATCCTCTTAAGAACATCCTCTTTTCTGAGAGTGATATTCTTTAATTTCTCTTCTTCCTTTCCCCTAAATATCAGTTCCACCTCTGGAATTTCCTCGCGAATTTCTTCTGTGAAAACTGATAAGTAGTTGTTCAATGTTTTGCTTATTTCATCACTGCCATTTATCACTTCTCCCCTCCCTGACTTTAAAGGCCCAACTTTGTCCTTGACTTTTGTTCTATATACCAAGAAAAATCCCTTATGATTCACCTTGAATTCTCTTGCTATTTTGACTTCATAGTGTCTCTTTGCTTTCCTTACATTTTTCTTAACATTCCTAGATAGTTCATTATACCTATTTCTGAGCTGCTCCTCCCCTCCCTTTAATTCTTATAAATTCCTTTCTTTATTCCTATGTCATGTTTAAGTTTTCTGGTCATCCACCTTGGCTCATTCTTATTTGACCTAATTTTTCTGTGTGGTATATGTAACGGGAGGTGTGTGACGGGAGGTGTGTGACGGGAGGTATGTAAGGGAAGGTGTCTGTGGGGAGGTGTGACGGGAGGTGTGTGAAGGGAGGTGTGTGACGGGAGGTATGTAAGGGAAGCTGTGTGTGGGGAGGTGTGTGACGGGAGTTGTGTGACGGGAGGTGTGTGACGGGAGGTATGTGACGAGAGGTGTGTGTGGGGAGGTGTGTGACGGGAGGGAAGATGTGTGTGGGAAGGTGTGTGAAGGAAGGTGTGTGAAGGAAGGTGTGTGAGGGAAGGTGTGTGAGGGAAGGTGTGTGAGAGAAAGTGTGTGAGGGAGGGAAGGTGTGTGAGGGAAGGTGTGTGAGGGAAGGTGTGTGAGGGCGGGAAGGTGTGTGAGGGAGAGAAGGTGTGTGAGGGAGGGAAGGTGTGTGAGGGAGGGAAGGTGTGTGAGGGAAGGTGTGTGAGGGAGGGAAGGTGTGTGAGGGAGGGAAGGTGTGTGAGGGAAGGTGTGTGAGGGAAGGTGTGTGAGGGAGGGAAGGTGTGTGAGAGAAGGTGTGTGAGAGAAGGTGTGTGAGGGAAGGTGTGTGAAAGAAAGTGTGTGAGGGAAGATGTGTGAGGGAGGGAAGGTGTGTGAGGGAAGGTGTGTGAGGGAGGGAAGGTGTGTGAGGGAGAGAAGGTGTGTGAGGGAAGGTGTGTGAGAGAAGGTGTGTGAGGGAAGGTGTGTGAGGGAAGGTGTGTGAGGGGAGGGAAGGTGTGTGAGGGAGAGAAGGTGTGTGAGGGAGGGAAGGTGTGTGAGGGAGGGAAGGTGTGTGAGAGGAGGGAGAGTGTTCAAGGGTCCATTTGCCCCTCAGTCTCTCACTGTAGCAGAGCGCCACCACAGCAGAGGGCGGGAGAAGGTGGCGTGGAGGATGGCCGTAAGCGTATTTCTACAACATGAAGAAGATCGTCAGGCAGTGTCCATTGCTCATACTGGCGTTGAGTTATGGTACTGGACTTCAGGTTTCGTTTATCACTAGTCGCTTACATTGCATTAATCTCTAAGTGTACTGTATACAGAGGCGAGGGAATAATCGCCAGGCGAGGTACCACGTGCCTATCATATAAGGGTGAAGTCAGACGCCAGGCAGACATTGATAACTGCTCGTGCTGGCGTTGTTTTAGACCATTGAGAGGGGGCGTGTACCCCTGTGGGCCGTCTCGCTGACCACCGAGCACGTGAGGCGACACCTATATCTGCCCCTGCTGCCCCTGCACACGCTTCCTCAGGCTTTTCAACTTCCTGTTAGCGCACCTGGGTTATTTCTGTCCCCCCGCAGTGTGGCCAAGAGCGCTGGGGGGATCACGCCGCCCCAGGTGCTCCCCCACCACCGTCTCACGCCCACATTCCTCCGCCCATGGCCGCTCACACCTCTTAGGTCGATACAAGAACTCTTACATATGCTGTGACCTTCTCACAGCGGCGATACTGTAAATGTACCATGCTGTTTAATACTCTTGGGATGAGGGGAGCTGACTGGCACTGTCCACGAGTAGGGAAGGGAGGAGGACGATGGCACTGTCCACGAGTAGAGAAGGGAGGAGGACGATGGCACTGTCCACGAGTAGGTTAGAGTGGAGGGCGAGGACCCTTTTCAAGGGTACGTAAGTGAGGGGGAACGCTGGCACTGCCCAAGGGTATGTAAGGGAGGGGGGGCGAGGATCCTACTTAAGGGTAGGTAAGGGGGGGTGGGCTGGGTAGACATTCCCCGCCGTGTGGTGCCAGGCGGGGGCGCCGATGACGTCACGCGGCACCTCCCAGTAGTTCCCTAAAAACACATGACGTGAACGATAATTTTGGCTCCCGGTCTATATACTGTACGGTGATCAGCGCCGCGCCGCGCCGCGACCCTAGCCAGGCCCCTGCAATTATCGGCCGCGAGGGAGGGCGTGAGGGAGGGAAGAGAGAGGACGTGAGGGAGGCAGGGAGTTATGGAGGGAGGGAGGCGTGAGGGGGATTGATTTTGATTTTGCCGCTTACAGCGGCTACTTTATTGTGCACCCCTCACTCATCCTGTGGGCGGTAGCGCAAAAGGATTACAGAGTAGAGTTTACAACGGGTCATAATAATTAACCCCCGTTGTCAGGATATTATGGCACTGAATGTTACACAGTATTTCAATTACATTATTTGTTTAGTTCTATACATAAAGGGTAACTTATTCACAAATGCGTGAGTACAGGCGTGTGAGGCAGTATGTCTGGCCTCACACTTTGTTATTCACATTTACGTGGGAGGTATTCAAGCACATTGTGTATTTGGTTCTGTACATGAGAACTGATATAGTTACTAAGTGCAAAAAAGTGGATACAATCAGGTACGTGAGGGAGGGAAGGGGAAATGGTGTAAGGGAGGGAGGACCTGAGGGAGTGAACGCTCCCGCCAGAATTACCTTGTGATTCAAATCCTTAAAGTCTTTGATTCACGCCGCTACAGGTGTGTTGAGGTGGAGAGTCATCTATAGTTAACACATGACCGGGGATGATTAAGACAAAACAGAACAAGAGATAGTCCATATTTACGTCACCAGGCTCTCACATTACTGTCTCTCTCTGGTTCAGGAGACGAGAGTAGCCAAAGAGACAACCTGGGAGTGAGTGTTGGTGTTCATGGCAGCAGAGAGAGAGAGAGACTGTGGGGCCACGACCTTCCATCTACCTGTAATTTGGCATGATCATCCCCACTGCCCTGGCATTGTTATCAGCAGTGCCACAGTCACCACCGTGAGAGAGGGAGTGCCTGGCAATGACCACCACACCTCACACTCCATCCTACCAGGGACTTCTTTTTTTCATTCTTTACTTGTGTTCTTTCTTCTCTGATTAAGTCACCTGGTGTGCCTCCTTCCCTACTTTTTTTTCAGAGAGAGAGAGACGAGGTGTGACATGAGTAGTCCGGAAATTGAAGACAAGGAGAAGGACTTTAAATTGGCGTAGCAAACCTCTTTGTTGCTGACTAAGTTAATGGTTGGTGAAGTTATCCATTGGTCATATTATTGTGGTTGGCTTAGAGTTGTTTTGCCTGGTTGGCTGCCCACTGTGTCGGTCCTGGCACTAGACAGCACTATACCCTACCCCATATACGGGGGGACCTTAGCTGCGGGTTCTTGTCTAGGGAGGTGGTCTGTTGTCTGGCCGTGAAGATGAGGGGCGGTGATGGACTCCTTGAGGTCTGGTAACTCTTGGGGGACCATCTGTGATTGTTGTCATTCTCTGGTGTGAGTCTCCGTAGTTCTTGCTTAAATCGTTCTATTTGTTGCCATATTCCTCTGACCAAGGTGTGTGGCTGCTGGTTGATGGGTCTTATTCCCGGGTCTCTGTGTACTTGGGCTGTGGTTCTGTTACAGGGATAATCTTTCACCTGTGATGAATCTCAGGGCTTCCTTCTCAACCACCTGTAATGTCAGTTATTTGGGGAGTTACTGGGTAGGTTAATATTGGTGTGATGAGTAATTTAACCAGACATAGTATTAATTCTACCATCTCCCTCCATCACCTACACCTACCCTCTGCCCCAGCACCTCATCCTCTCCCTAACCTCCCTCCTCTCTCCTGGCTGGCGGGGGAGGTGTGGTTGCCTTCCTCCCACAAGTAAATATAGCCGATGATCGCTCCACCTGCCTCATGTCACCACCACCAACTTTGTCATATCCCTCCTTCTGCTGCTGCCCTCGCTCACTCTCTTCCTCATCTAATATAGTAACAAATAGAGACAGTTATATACACACTGTTGGTTAATCTGTTTTATCATGCTGGTTTAATGGAGACTTTTGATCACCTGAAGATTAACCCCATCTTATTTTACCTTCAGACTGACCTCCTTAACGCTAACCTAACCTAACCTGACCTAACCTAAACTGGCCGGGGGGGGGGGAGGGTGCAGGTAAGGCTGCATGCAGGTAGATAATGTCCTAAAGCTCTAAATTATACTATAAATCAAGGTGAGGTAAAATTGTGGTTTAAATAAGACATGTTAATTAATCCTAGAGTCAATAAAGACACTCAAAGTTATGATACACAACTCTGATAGATCTTCACTACTTAACAACGACTCATTAAACAAGTGTCGTGGTGAAGGTTAAAAATACAAACATTCTTCACCCAAATTTTACTGATGTATTGAAGCGTAAGAATAGTGACAGTTTTACATGTAGGTGAGACTCATGTGACCATGACAACACGACTCTGGTTCCTATCTTACCCACACAACACTCGTCAAGAGGTTCAGTGGAGCAGCTGGGTGACAGTCTATAAAGAGTGTTGGGTCCTCCTCCTCCTCCTCCATCACCTGTGACTGTGTACTGTTGTGTGAGAGAGTGAGTGAGTGATACACACACACACACACACACACACACACACACAGTATATCACTACAATACCTCCTTTTGTTGGAAGCTTCGTTTAGCAAGTGTGTCAACATTATTGTAGTGTCCTTACTAGCTGAAAGCCTGTACTGTGCTCCAGAGCTTTTGGGGGGGGGGGGGCAACATCAAATAGGATTTAGGGAAGCTTAAAACAGGGGCAGGGATGGTATATGAAGTTGAAATCAGAAATAGATTACACAGGACAACAAATTTTTTATAATTCCCAGTTGCATGAGATTTCTTTACTGTTTCTTACCATTTTTGATCTGCTGATTTCATATTTGAAACCAGTTTTGTTCTGCATGCTCCAGTTTTCATGTAATTTGAGGTTTTACATTCTAGCCGTTTGCGGTCAAATTAATTAATTACACGATTATGGTATCAATAGGGAGATATAATTTTGTCTGTTTTTTCTTTCAGATTTGGTCATGGCTACAAAGAGAAATCAATGTGTGAACAAACCTGATGCCTTCTGTTATATTTGTGGATACTTCACGCTTATTCGTCAGAGGCGCAATATAACATCGTTTGTGAGGCGCGGCTATAAAGCGTACTTCGGACTTACTCTTGGCGACCAAGACAAAAAATGGGCTCCACATGCTGTGTGTCATAACTGCGAAGAAATGCTGCGTGACTGGACAAAAGGAAAACGTAAGGGCTTACCGTTCGGAATTCCCATGACCTGGCGAGAACCGAAGGACCACACAACTGACTGCTATTTTTGTCTGATCAATACGAAGGGTGTTGGCAAGAAAAACAGACATAAAATATCGTATCCTAGTATCCCTTCAGCAATTCGACCTACTTTGCACTCTGATGAGCTACCAGTTCCAGTTTTTAATGGGTTGTCTCCAGCTGAAGAGGAGGGAAGCGACAAAGACCAAGAGAGTGAACATGAAACTCAAGAAATACTTGCAGATTCCGACGATTCTTCTGATGGTACACCAGAGTCATCAACCCCTCAGAAGTTTAGTCAGCCAGAGCTGAATGACCTTGTGCGTGATTTGGGTCTCTCCAAAAATGCAGCAGAAGTTCTAGCTTCTAGGTTGCAAGAAAAGGCTCTACTGAACCAGACCACAAAAGTTTCAGACTTCAGAAAGCGGGAACAGGATTTTGTGCCATTCTTTACAGAGGAGAATAAGTTTGTTTACTGTCATAATATCCCGGGTCTTCTCCAGGAATTAGGGATTCCATTGTATAGTCCAAATGACTGGCGATTATTTCTAGATAGTTGTAAGCGTAGCCTGAAGTGTGTGCTACTACATAATGGTAATGTCTATGCAGCTGTTCCAGTGGGTCATTCTGTGTGCTTACGAGAGGAGTATAATGACATTAAAACTGTGATTCACCTGCTAAAATACCATGAGCACAACTGGACAATTTGTGTTGACCTCAAAATGGTGAACTTCCTTCTTGGCCAACAAAGAGGATTTACAAAGTATCCCTGCTTTCTTTGCATGTGGGACAGCCGAGCTAGAGACAGGCATTGGAACCTGAAGGAGTGGCCCTTACGTGAGACTCTGGAAGCTGGTATGCCAAACATTGTCAATGATCCAATCGTCAGTCGAGAAAAGATCATATTTCCTCCTCTCCATATCAAGCTGGGCCTGATGAAACAGTTTGTCAGAGCATTAAATACTGATGGTGAATGCTTCCAACACATAGTCTCTGCTCACCCTGCTTTGTCATTTGAGAAGATAAAGGCAGGTGTGTTTGATGGACCACAAATTCGTGCACTTGTACGTGATCAAGACTTTGTCAGAAAGATGGACGACAAGTAAAGGGGTGCATGGCTTTCATTTGTGGCGGTAATGGAAAACTTTCTTGGTAATAAAAAGGCTGACAACTATGAAACCCTTGTCGCAACCATGTTGTCAGCCTTTCATGACCTTGGATGCAATATGAGTGTCAAACTCCATTTCCTATATAGTCATCTTGATAGATTCCCTGAGAACCTAGGGGTAGTAAGTGACGAGCAAGGCGAGCGGTTTCATCAGGATCTCAAGACCATGGAAGACCGCTACCAAGGGAGATGGGACAAACATATGATGGCAGACTACTGCTGGAGCATTAAACGAGAGTGCCCTGAGACATTTCACAAACGCAAGAGCTTCAAGCGCCAATTCCTACCTGGCTAAAATGTGATTGGGCTTTGTCTCCTCATAGTAACAAATTTCTTACCTAACAATGAGTTTTATACAAATTTCAACCTTTGTTTTAGATGGATTATGTTTCAAATTGTGTTGTTGAATAAATTTAGAATATGTAATATTTTATTGTTTATTACCCAGCTAATTTAATGACAGTTTAATGACATATTTTTCAAGATAGACGACGAGGTCAATAAGACGAAGACGAAATTTTGAAATTTCAAAATACCTTGATTGCAAAAAAACTAGAGCTTACAGAAAGAAACTAACTTCAGATATGAGATCAGCACACCCAAATTAGGTAGAATCAAGTGTTTATAGCAATGCAACAAAAACTTTGTTGACCAGTGTTATCAGTCTTGCTGGAGGGTGACTTTGGTGAACAAGGACCAGGAGAACAATTTAATAATTACAAAGAATTAATGTTAGAGACTAGGGAAAATTTATAGGACATAGGAGGAACGAGGCTAAAAGTAGGTGTATGACGAAATGTTAAAGAAAATAGATAGACGAAGAAAGAGGATACGAGGTAGTGAAGCCTACAGAAAACTTAACAGATAAATTAAAAAAGGACTGTAGACAGACCAAAGAAGATGATATGGAAATTAAATACAAGGAGATAGAAGAAGATGACATACTGTGTAGTGAAAGAATGGCAGGAGCACCAACAACACTGCCAGTTACAGATGACTCCAGCAGTGTTAAAAAGACATTACTGAGGTAACTCCTTCAAGCTCAGGGTGTATTGTATTGGCTCAAGTACTTCATATTTTAGTACGAGAGAACACAGTGTGGGAGGTCCTGTACAACAGTAGTGCCCGGTTAGCTCTGCCACGATCACTGAGCACTGCGGGAACAGTGGACGACCAACACTCACGCGCGTGTTGGGACGGCATGGGCGAGGACTTGGTCATAATACCAGCGGTACCTCACCACATCCTTCCCGCACCGTCAGATACAAGGAGTGGCTTTCACTACCTTGTACCTTGTCGCTGTGTGTCGTCTTCCGGGTTATAAATAACTGATGGTGGCGCCGTTCACCTGGTGGCCACTGTTACAGCTACACACCTGGCTCACTCTTACCTGTGTGTCACCTTATCATCCTAAACCCTTGTGTATATTTTATGTCGGGAATATCACCTAAAATATTTTCACTCAGCACCTAACTGACCCACACAAATACCTGTCTCATAACCTAACCTAACCTGACCCACACAAATACCTGTCTCATAACCTAACCTAACCCACACAAATACCTGTCTCATAACCTAACCTAACCTGACCCACACAAATACCTGTCTCATAACCTAACCTAACCTGACCCACAGAAATACCTGTCTCATAACCTAACCTAACCTGACCCACACAAATACCTATCTGTCCCCATCTCCCTCAAACCCCAACCTGTGATGACGCTGGTTATCAATGTTTCACTCTGGGGCGCGTGAGTGGGCGGGGTGGCTGCTTGTTGCTCGTGTCGTCCCATGAAAAAGATAACGAAAGAGACAAGCCAGGAAGACCCTGTTGATGGCGGCCACAGGGATAACAGACCTGTACGAACAACACTCATGATAACAATATTGATTCACGATACAAGTTGATATGTGAGGAAATATATTGTTTATTTACATACAAGGAGCGCCCCCCCCCCCTCACACACACACACACACACACAGAGGCAAAACAATTCATTTATTTAGACTAGGTCGAGGTCATAGCTGGATGGACCAGGGGTGTGTCAGCAGGGTGTCCAACCTCAGCGGCTTACCTCCTCAAGTGGACCTCAATCACTAGTGTATGTATGTATGTATGTATGTCTGTATGTATGTATGTATGTCCAGGTAACCCACTACACTCCCGCGAGGCACTGCTACCACACACACACACAGGTAGACGACCCGGCCTACCTAAGCACAACCGCTGCTTCCACCTGAGGTTCTCCATCACAAAAAAAACCTGAACCAGCAACTTGAGTCTGATAAGTTCTTAACGTTTGTATATTTCCACTACCTCTACCTCCTCTACCTCTTCTACCTCTTCCTCTACCTCTTCCTCTACCTCTACCTCCTCTACCTCTTCCTCTACCTCTTCCTCTACCTCCTCTACCTCTTCCTCTACCTCTTCTACCTCTTCCTCTACCTCTTCTACCTCTTCCTCTACCTCTTCCTCTACCTCTTCCTCTTCTACCTCTTCCTCTACCTTTATCTCCTCTACCTCTTCCTCTACCTCATCTACCTCCTCTTCTCCTCTACCTCTTCCTCTACCTCCTCTTCTCCTCTACCTCTTCCTCTACCTCATCTACCTCCTCTCCTCCTCTACCTGGCGATGAGGAGAAACATCTACCTTCTCCTCTAGATTATAAAATGGCCCCGAAATATCACCAAGACTCGACCTAAATATATGATGTAATGTTTATTGAGGAAATTAAAAGACAGATTTACCTTAAGACATCTCTCTCTCTCTCTCTCTCTCTCTCTCTCTCTCTCTCTCTCTCTCTCTCTCTCTCTCTCTCAACATGGTCCACTCTTGATCAGTTCCGCTCGCCTCCTGATGATCAAAGTTTCATTCACGCTATCATGATGGAGGTGTACATGGCCTGTAAGTACGTGTACAGCCAGAGTTGTACACATGGGACTTGGTGTACAACGACCCGTAAGTATGTGTACAGCCAGAGTTGTACACATGGGACTTGGTGTACAACGACCCGTAAGTATGTGTACAGCCAGAGTTGTACACATGGGACTTGGTGTACAACGACCCGTAAGTATGTGTACAGCCAGAGTTGTACACATGGGACTTGGTGTACAACGACCCGTAAGTATGTGTACACCCAGAGTTGTACACACGAGGCCTGGTGAAAGTCTGGCGGTAACAACTTTCTTTTGGGGGGAAAATTTCACCTTTCTCTTACATGACACATTCACCTCACATATGACACATCCGTCTCTCTTATGACACATCCGTCTCTCTTATGACACATTCACCTCACATATGACACATTAGTCTCTCACATGACACATTCACCCCACATATGACACATCATCTCTTCTATGACACATTCATCCCAGTCCATGAGAAGTGAATGTGTTATGTGGGAGGTAGAATGTCAGTGTCATATGAGGAGAGTTGAATCTGAGTGTCACGTGAGAGCCTGGCGTGACATCGCTGGCAGGTTATGACACATTGACACACACCGTCATATACCTGTACTGATAATAACACTTTATATTAACTAATTAAGCACAATAATTATTAACCTTTTATATTTAAACTTGACACCCTTTACCCTTGACACTTGACACCCTTTACCCTTGACACTTGACACCCTTGATACTTGACACCTGACCTTACCCCTAGCAAAGGTCAAGGTGGTCAGCAGTATTGTAAGGGGAGGGTGATGGGGTGAGGGTGATGGGGGGGTGATGGTGATAGGGTTATTGTGATGGAGTAATGGGGGTGGGGGTGATAATGGGGTGATGGGGGTGACTGAGTTGGGGTGGGGGTGATGGGGATGACGGTGATAGAGGTGATGGGGTGATGAAGGTGATGGGGGTGATGGGGGTCATGAAGGTGATGGTGGTGATGGTGGTGATGGGGGTGATAGGGGCGATGGGGGTGATGGGGGTGATGGTGATAGGGGTGATGGAAGTGATGGTGGTGATGGGGGTGATGGTGGTGATAGGGGTGATGGTGGTGATGGTGGTGATGGGGGTGATGAAGGTGATGGTGGTGATGGTGGTGATGGGGGTGATGGTGGTGATGGTGAAGGGGTGATGGAAGTGATGGAGGTGATGGTGGTGATGAAGGTGATGGTGGTGATGGGGGTGATGGGGGTGATGGTGGTGATGGTGAAGGGGTGATGGAAGTGATGGAGGTGATGGTGGTGATGAAGGTGATGGGGGTGATGGGGGTGATGGTGAAGGGGTGTGACTACTCTGGTGTGTAAATATCAATCAAAGCAAAACAAAAGAGAGAGAAAAATGGTCTTTTGTATTGATTTTATTTGTTTATTTACTCTTATATTATGTTGTTGTTGTTGTTCTTTGTTTATGTGTGTGTGTACCGTACGTCCATGTGCTAGCTCTCTCTCTCTCTCTCTCTCTCTCTCTCTCTCTCTCTCTCTCTCTCCCTCTCTCCCTCTGCTGGTTCCTTATGCTGTACACTCCGCCATTACACGCCAGCCAGCCCCTCTGTATTGACCCACTGCCGCCGCCACTTGCACCACTACCACCAGCTACCACCATCATCAACCACTACCACCACAACCACCATCTGCACAACCACTATCAAGCTACAACAGCACTACAACCACTACTACTACTACTACCATTACCACCACCACTACTACTACTACCATCACAACCACTAACCATCTCCACCACCACCTGCACAACCACAGCCACCACCACCTGCACCACAACCAACACAACTACCACCATCACCACCACCACTACTCCTAATACCATCACAACCACTAACCATCTCCACCACCACCTGCACAACCACAGCCACCACCGCCACCACCTGCACCACAACCAACACAACTACCACCATCACCACTACTCCTAATACCATCACAACCACTAACCATCTCCACCACCACCTGCACAACCACAGCCACCACCACCACCACCTGCACCACAACCAACAGAACTACCACCATCACCACCACCACTACTCCTACTACCATCACAACCACTAACCATCTCCACCACCACCTGCACAACCACAGCCACCACCACCTGCACCACAACCAATACAACTACCACCATCACCACCACTACCACCACCATTACCACCATTACCACCAGTAACAGTAACGCCTCTACCACCAGTGACAGTAACGCCTCTACCACCAGTATCAGTAACGCCTCTACCACCAGTAACAATGACTATAATAATAACAATAACAGTAATTAACATAGCGACAGTAATTATCATTTCAGTTCATTTTATCTATGTCATCCTCCTCTCCCCCCCCCCCTCTCTATCCTCCCACCTCTCCCTCCCCTCCCCTACTCTCCTTCCCCTTCTTACCCTCCCCCTCTCCACCTTTCCTCCCCTCTTCCTCCCTACCTTTCTTCCCCCTCCCCAACACCTACCATGTCCCCTCCCCAACACCTACCATGTCCCCTCCCCAACACCTATCATGTTCCCTCCCCCAACACCTACCATGTCCCCTCCCCCACACCTACTATGTCCCCTCCCCCAACACCTACCATATCCTCTCCCCCAACACCTACCATGTCCCCTCCCCAACACCTACCATGTCCCCTCCCCAACACCTACCATGTTCCCTCCCCCAACACCTACCATGTCCCCTCCCCAACACCTACCATGCCCCCTCCCCCAACACCTACCATGTCCCCTCCCCAACACCTACCATGTTCCCTCCCCCAACACCTACCATGTCCCCTCCCCAACACCTACCATGTTCCCTCCCCAACACCTACCATGTTCCCACCCCCAACACCTACCATGTCCCCTCCCCCAACACCTACCACGTCCCCTCCCCAACACCTACCACGTCCCCTCCCCAACACCTACCATGTCCCCTCCCCAACACCTACCATGTTCCCTCCCCCAACACCTACCATGTCCCCTCCCCCAACACCTACCATGTTCCCTCCCCCAACACCTACCATGTTCCCTCCCCAACACCTACCATGTTCCCTCCCCCAACACCTACCATGTTCCCTCCCCCAACACCTACCATGTTCCCTCCCCCAACACCTACCATGTCCCCTCCCCCAACACCTACCATGTTCCCTCCCCCAACACCTACCATGTTCCCTCCCCCAACACCTACCATGTTCCCTCCCCAACACCTACCATGTTCCCTCCCCCAACACCTACCATGTTCCCTCCCCCAACACCTACCATGTTCCCTCCCCCAACACCTACTATGTCCCCTCCCCCAACACCTACCATGTCCCCTCCCCCAACTCCTACCATGTCCCCTCCCCAACACCTACCATGTCCCCTCCCCAACACCTACCATGTCCCCTCCCCCAACACCTACCATGTTCCCTCCCCCACACCTACCATGTTCCCTCCCCCAACTCCTACCATGTCCCCTCCCCCACACCTATCACGTCCCCTCCCCAACACCTACCATGTTCCCTCCCCCACACCTACCATGTTCCCTCCCCCACACCTACCATGTCCCCTCCCCCAACACCTACCATGTCCCCTCCCCCAACTCCTACCATGTCCCCTCCCCAACACCTACCATGTCCCCTCCCCAACACCTACCATGTCCCCTCCCCCAACACCTACCATGTTCCCTCCCCCACACCTACCATGTCCCCTCCCCCACACCTATCATGTCCCCTCCCCAACACCTACCATGTTCCCTCCCCCAACACCTACCATGTCCCCTCCCCCACACCTACCATGTTCCTTCCCCCAACTCCTACCATGTCCCCTCCCCAACACCTACCATGTCCCCTCCCCAACACCTACCATGTCCCCTCCCCCAACACTTACCATGTCCCCTCCCCCACACCTACCATGTCCCCTCCCCCAACACCTACCATGTCCCCTCCCCCAACACCTACCATGTCCCCTCCCCCACACCTACCATGTCCCCTCCCCCAACACCTACCATGTCCCCTCCCTCAACACCTACCATGTTCCCTCCCAACACCTACCATGTCCCCTCCCCCAACACCTACCTTGTCCCCTCCTCCAACACCTACCATGTCCCCTCCCCCAACACCTACCATGTCCCCTCCCCAACACCTACCATGTCCCCTTCCCCAACACCTACCATGTCCCCTCCCCCAACACCTACCATGTCCCCTCCCCCACACCTACCATGTCCCCTCCCCCAACACCTACCATGTCCCCTCCCCCAACACCTACCATGTCCCCTCCCCCACACCTACTATGTCCCCTCCCCCACACCTACCATGTCCCCTCCCCCAACACCTACCATGTCCCCTCCCTCAACACCTACCATGTTCCCTCCCAACACCTACCATGTCCCCTCCCCCAACACCTACCTTGTCCCCTCCCCCAACACCTACCATGTCCCCTCCCCCAACACCTACCATGTCCCCTCCCCAACACCTACCATGTCCCCTTCCCCAACACCTACCATGTCCCCTCCCCCAACACCTACCATGTCCCCTCCCCCACACCTACCATGTCCCCTCCCCTTAATACTAGAGAGACAGAGTGTGGCACTATCAAGGAGGACTTCCCTATGTACACCAAGTATTCTACCCACACAAGGTCGCCCTCCAAAACACACACACACACACACACACACACACACACACAGAAGGATACTTTACCGGCAATTGTAACGGGTTAAGGTGGAGATAATGAGTTGTTCTTCCGTTTGTTTATTTTCTTAATTGGACAGGTAATATCTCAGGTATTTTAGGGGATACGATAATAACCAGGTGCTTTAACTTATAGCGTGTATTATATTGTTTATAGTAGAGGGGTTCATGTAAAGGTGGTGGTGTACAGGTGGTGGTGAACAGGTGGTGATGTACAGGTGGTGGTGTACAGGTGGTGGTGATGTACAGGTGGTGGTGGTGTACAGGTGGTGTTGATGTACAGGTGGTGGTGGTGTACAGGTGGTGGTGGTGTACAGGTGGTTGTGGTGTACAGGTGGTGGTGGTGTACAGGTGGTGGTGTACAGGTGGTGGTGGTGTACAGGTGGTGGTGGTGTACAGGTGGTGTTGGTGTACAGGTGGTGGTAGTGTACAGGTGGTGGTGGTGTACAGGTGGTGGTGGTGTACAGGTGGTGGTGGTGTACAGGTGGTGGTGGTGTACAGGTGGTGGTGGTGTACAGGTGGTTGTGGTGGTGTACAGGTGGTGGTGGTGTACAGGTGGTGGTGGTGGTGTACAGGTGGTTGTGGTGTACAGGTGGTGGTGGTGTACAGGTGGTGGTGGTGGTGTACAGGTGGTTGTGGTGTACAGGTGGTTGTGGTGTACAGGTGGTGGTGGTGTACAGGTGGTGGTGGTGTACAGGTGGGGGTGGTGTACAGGTGGTGGTGGTGTACAGGTGGTGGTGGTGTACAGGTGGTGGGTACAGGTGGTGGTGGTCACAGGCGGGAGATCAATAGTCCCTTCCTGCATCCCCCTTATGAGGCTCCCCTGCCACGCCCTGCCACTTCCTACCACGTCCTGCCACACGCCCTGCCACATGCCCTGCCATACCCAGCCCTACCCTCTGCTAATTTTCCCTTCCCCTGCCATGGTCCAATCACCACGCAACGATAATAGCAGGAACAACAATAACTGACATACCAACGCCATTAACAACACCAAGAGATACACCAATATCATTAACAACAACACCTCAACCAACACCCAATACAAACACGCCATTAACAACACCAGATACAACAACGCCACAACCAACAGAACCTTCAAATTGTCGCAAAGGAAAGAAAACAGAGAGGGACCCAACCACGAACCTTGTTGTACCCCACCGCGTCAAGTCTCCCCTTACACAGTGTCTTAACCTCACACTATCAACATCTTTCACTAATATTTACATCCATATTCAACTAACTGTGTATTTTCGTGTGTATACTAATATTATACAGGTTATTCAATACGCTTTTACCATTAGAGTGGATTAGGGTCACTCGTGCGTAGAGTTCATTTTGTTTGTTTAATTAATCTAATGTAGATAGTTCGCATCGTTAGTTTCACTGTCTGGGTTAGTTTGGTGTTTTGGCTTTATTTTTTTTTTTTTCATTCATCATTTTGTGTTTTCTCTTTTTCTTCTTTCTTGGTTGTATTTTAATCCTTCGTTATTATTTTTTATTTTTTTGTGGTGTGTGAAGACGAAATTAGAAGAAAGAAGGGGGAAGAAAAGAAGGAAGAAGAAGGAAGAGAGGAGGAGGTGGAGGGGCGTGGCGTTCAACATTGATCTTCCGGGCTAGTTGACCTTGGCCAGCTGATCAGACCTTGGCTGTTACAGGTCACGCTAGGTCTTGTCAAGCGACCTGGCTTATCAGAGGCCATGTTGGGTTAGGTTAGATCAGGTCAGGTCACATCAAGTCAGGTCATAAGAGTTCGTGTTAGGAAAGGTGAGGGAGAGTGGGAGGTGAGGGAGGTGAGGGATTATGGGGGGTTAGGATAAAGATTGACAAATTGGGAGAGAGTCTTGTATCCAATCTCTCTCTCTCTCTCTCTCGGTGAGGATAAAACAAGGGGATAAGGATAATGGAGAATCTAGCATACATACATACATACATACATACATACATATATATATATATTTAAAAAAATACATGCTCATGCTTACTCATCTATACCCGGCACACACACACACAGAAGACATGAAAGGAAAATAGGAAGAGAGAAAATGGGAAGAAGGGAGAGAAGGAAGGAGAGAGAGAATTAGATGAGAGGGACAAGGAAGAGCTGGGAGAAGGAGAAGAGGAAGAGGAGAGGAAAAGGAAGAAGGAAGAGAAGGAAGGAGTGTAGTACGAGGGAGGGAGAGAGGGAGGGAGGAAGGGGAGGAAGGAGGGCCACACCTCCCTGGTATCGCACGGCAACGCTATTGATTTTGGGGGACACGACAAACACCCAAGTCTAGCCCTCAGTCCCCTCTCTCCCTCCCTCCCAGCGCCCTTGCCAGCACTCCTAGCGAAAGTTCCTACCTCTCCCTACCTCTCACAGCACTCTAAAAGATCCTATCCCATCCCCTACTCTCTCCCTCCCTCCCAGCGCCCTTGCCAGCACTCCAGCGAAAGTTCCTACCTCTCCCTACCTCTCACAGCACTCTAAAAGTTCCTATCCCATCCCCTACTCTCTCTCTCCATCCCAGCGCCCTTTTCCAGCCCTTCCAGCGAAAGTTCCAACGTCTCACAGCTCTTTAAATGTCTGTCCCTTTCCTCCCACCACCCATAAGCACTCCCAGCGTAAGGTCCTAACTCTCCCAGCTCCCCAATACCCCTCTCTCCCATTATTCCAACCCTTTCCATTAAACCTTATAGCCCAGACACTCTCTCAAATAGTCCTGTTACCCATTCCATCGCCCCCCCCATCTTTCCTAACGATCGTATCCTGCCCATCCTCTCCCATCCCACCCCTAACAACTGCTCCTTCAAGTACGTGTTACACCCCTTCCGGAACATTCATTTCTCCTTTTCCATTGACTTTTCCAGATTTCGAAACCTACCAGCTCATCTCCCAACCCTCTTCCATCCATCACAGCAGGAAGGGGATGAGGTAGGGTGGGAGGGGGTCGTCAAAGCTTTTCTAACAACCATAAAAATATTCAACCACCCCTTCCACCCCTTCCCATCGCCTCTAAATTATCTCTCTCTCTCTCTCTCTCTCTCTCTCTCTCTCTCTCTCTCTCTCTCTCTCTCTCTCTCTCCCATCACCTCCAAAAACTTACCCTTCATCTCCCATTACCCCCACATATCTCCCCCCCTCCCCCCCCCCCATCCTTCCCACTGATTTTGGAGAGTTGAAGGAAGAGGGATTGGAAGGTGACAGAAAAAGAAGATACAAAAGTATGTTGTAGGGGAAGAAAGAGGAGATGGAAGAGAGAGACGTAAGAAAGACGTAGGTGGAAGGAAATTTGGATGATGAAGGAAAACTCAAACACAACCCCACCATTCCACTTTTAGCACCAAGTCACCAATAAAATATCTCACTGACAAACCTTCAATTCTAGACTTTAGCGCCACACACACACACACACACACACACACACAGCGGTGTGTGCGCACGCACGCACTTGTCTCGAAGAGCGTGAAATAAAACTATTTTTTTTAAAAGTAATGAGACTGGAACGTGGTGTGTGTGTGTGTGTGTGTGTGTGTGTTAAAGAGAACCTGTTCATTACTGAGAGACCCAGGTAGGTAGACACCAGCCAAGGTGTGTTCCTGTACCCTCACCACCTGTACCCTCACCACCTGTACCCTCACCACCTGTACCTCACCACCTGTACCTCACCACCTGTACCCTCACCACCTGTACCACCTGTACCCTCACCTGCTGTACCTCACCACCTGTACCCTTTACCACCTGTACCCTCACCACCTGTACCCTCACCACCTGTACCTCACCACCTGTACCCTCACCACCTGTACCTCACCACCTGTACCCTTTACCACCTGTACCCTCACCTGCTGTACCTCACCACCTGTACCCTTTACCACCTGTACCCTCACCTGCTGTACCTCACCACCTGTACCCTTTACCACCTGTACCCTCACCTGCTGTACCTCACCACCTGTACCCTTTACCACCTGTACCCTCACCACCTGTACCCTCACCACCTGTACCCTCACCACCTGTACCCTCACCTGCTGTACCTCACCACCTGTACCCTCACCACCTGTACCCTCACCTGCTGTACCTCACCACCTGTACCCTCACCACCTGTACCCTCACCTGCTGTACCTCACCACCTGTACCCTCACCTGCTGTACCTCACCACCTGTACCCTCACCACCTGTACCCTCACCTGCTGTACCTCACCACCTGTACCCTCACCACCTGTACCCTCACCTGCTGTACCTCACCACCTGTACCCTCACCACCTGTACCCTCACCTGCTGTACCTCACCACCTGTACCCTCACCACCTGTACCCTCACCTGCTGTACCTCACCACCTGTACCCTCACCACCTGTACCACCTGTACCCTCACCTGCTGTACCTCACCTGCTGTACCTCACCTGCTGTACCTCACCACCTGTACCCTCACCACCTGTACCTCACCACCTGTACCCTCACCACCTGTACCACCTGTACCCTCACCTGCTGTACCTCACCACCTGTACCACCTGTACCCTCACCTGCTGTACCTCACCACCTGTACCCTCACCACCTGTACCCTCACCACCTGTACCTCACCACCTGTACCACCTGTACCCTCCCCTGCTGTACCTCACCACCTGTACCACCTGTACCCTCACCACCTGTACCTCACCACCTGTACCTCACCACCTGTACCACCTGTACCTCACCACCTGTACCACCTGTACCCTCACCTGCTGTACCTCACCACCTGTACCCTCACCTGCTGTACCCTCATCAACTGTACCCTCACCTGCTGTACCTCACCACCTGTACCCTCACCTGCTGTACCCTCACCTGCTGTACCTCACCACCTGTACCCTCACCTGCTGTACCCTCATCAACTGTACCCTCACCTGCTGTACCTCACCACCTGTACCCTCACCTGCTGTACCCTCACCTCCTGTACCTCACCACCTGCACCTCACCACCTGTACCTCACCACCTGCACCTCACCACCTGTACCTCACCACCTGCACCTCACCACCTGTACCTCACCACCTGTACCTCACCACCTGTACCCTCACCTGCTGTACCCTCACCACCTGCACCTCACCACCTGTACCTCACCACCTGCACCTCACCACCTGTACCCTCACCTGCTGTACCCTCACCACCTGTACCACCTGTACCCTCACCACCTGTACCTCACCACCTGTACCTCACCACCTGTACCACCTGTACCCTCACCTGCTGTACCTCACCACCTGTGCCTCACCACCTGTACCTCACCACCTGCACCTCACCAACTGCACCTCACCACCTGTACCCTCACCACCTGTACCCTCCCCAGGTGATGGCGTCTCAGCAGGTAACCGAAGAGGAGCCGTCACCATAGTAACCATTGTGTTGTCGACCGAGGGCCTGAGAGAGAGAGAGAGAGAGAGAGAGAGAGAGAGAGAGAGAGAGAGAGAGAGAGAGAGAGGAAAGGTATGGCGAGAGGAAAGGAGAGGTGAGAGGGAAGAGAGGTGAAAAGGAAGAGAGGTGAGAGGGAAGAGAGGTATAGCGAGAGGGCTGGAGGACAACCTGTATAATTAAGCACCGACATAATTATATCTGATGAAGCCTTGTTAGGTTCACCTGGTGTAAGGTCAGAGGTCAGGTGTATGAGGGGTCAGAGGTTAGGTGTATGAAGAGAGAGGTCAGGTGTATGAGATGTCGGAAGTCTGGTTTATGGGGGGTCAGAGGTCGGGTGTATGAGGGGACAGAGGTCAGGTGTATGAGAGGCCAGAGGTCAGGTGTATGAGAAGGGTCAGAGGTCAGGTGTATGAGGGGAGAGGTCAGGTGTATGAGATGTAGGAAGTCAGGTGTATGAGGGGTCAGAGGTCAGGTGTATGAGGGGTCAGAGGTCAGGTGTATGAGGGGAGAGGTCAGGTGTATGAGGGGTCAGAGGTCAGGTGTATGAGGGGTCAGAGGTCAGGTGTATGAGGGGAGAGGTCAGGTGTATGAGGGGTCAGAGGTCAGGTGTATGACGGGTCACAGGGCAGGTGTATGAGGGGTCAGAAGTCAGGTGTATGGGGGTCAGAGGTCAGGTGTATGACGGGTCACAGGGCAGGTGTATGAGGGGAGAGGCCAGGTGTATGAGGGGTCAGAGGTCATGTGTATGAGGGGTCAGAGGTCAGGTGTGTGAGAGGTCAGAGGTCAGGTGTAGAGGTCAGAGGTCAGGTGCATGGGGGGTCAGAGGTCAGGTGTATGACGGGTCACAAGGCAGGTGTATGAGGGGAAGGGGCAGGTGTATGAGGGGAGAGGTCAGGTGTATGGGGGTCATAGGTCAGGTGTGTGAGAGGTCAGAGATCAAGTGAATGAGTGGTCAGAGGTCAGGTGTATGGGGGGTCAGAGGTCAATTAACTCTCATTAACAAGATATATTTCCATCATAATCATCATCGTTTAATTCAGATCCGCCATTTTTAAAGGGAAATCAGCTGGACTCCTTTGTTTATCTGATCAACTGGTGTGTGTGTCGTTATATGAACAAGGGTGATGTAAATGGTGTATGTATGTTCACCGCACACACACACACACACATGTACGTTCACAACAGACGACACCTATCATAACCCACACACTGCACCATTATACACCATAACCCCTCCTCACACCATACACCATAACCCCTCCTCACACCATGCACCATAACCCCTCCTCACACCATACACCATAATCCCTCCTCACCCCGTGCACCATAACTCCTCCTCACCCCGTGCACCATAACCCCACCTCACACCGTTCACCATAACCCCTCCTCACACCATAACCCCTCCTCACACCACGCACCATAACCCCTCATCACACCATACACCATAACCCCTCCTCACCCCGTGCACCATAACCCCTCCTCACCCCGTGCACCATAACCCCTCCTCACCCCGTGCACCATAACCCCTCCTCACCCTGTGCACCATAACCCCTCCTCACACCACGCACCATAACCCCTCATCACACCATACACCATAACCCCTCCTCACCCCGTGCACCATAACCCCTCCTCACCCCGTGCACCATAACCTCTCCTCACCCCGTGCACCATAACCCCTCCTCACCCTGTGCACCATAACCCCTCCTCACACCACGCACCATAACCCCTCATCACACCATACACCATAACCCCTCCTCACCCCGTGCACCATAACCCCTCCTCACCCCGTGCACCATAACCTCTCCTCACCCCGTGCACCATAACCCCTCCTCACCCTGTGCACCATAACCCCTCCTCACACCACGCACCATAACCCCTCATCACACCATACACCATAACCCCTCCTCACCCCGTGCACCATAACCCCTCCTCACCCCGTGCACCATAACCTCTCCTCACCCCGTGCACCATAACCCCTCCTCACCCTGTGCACCATAACCCCTCCTCACACCACGCACCATAACCCCTCATTACACCATACACCATAACCCCTCCTCACCCCGTGCACCATAACCCCTCCTCACCCCGTGCACCATAACCTCTCCTCACCCCGTGCACCATAACCCCTCCTCACCCTGTGCACCATAACCCCTCCTCACCCTGTGCACCATAACCCCTCCTCACACCACGCACCATAACCCCTCATCACACCATACACCATAACCCCTCCTCACTCCGTGCACCATAACCCCTCCTCACCCCGTGCACCATAACCCCACCTCACACCGTGCACCATAACCCCTCCTCACACCGTGCACCATAACCCCTCCTCACACCACGCACCATAACCCCTCATCACACCATACACCAAAACCCCTCCTCACCCCGTGCACCATAACCCCTCCTCACCCCGTGCACCATAACCCCGTGTGCCCATACAAGGTGGTGCTGCACTATACCAGGCGAGAAGCGTCACACCTGTCAGCCACAAAGAGGGAACTTATTTTAAGGGGACGACCTCGAGTCTCACCTGTTTCCTGGAGTCTCACGCCTCCCTACGAGAGCCTCACGCCTCCCTACGAGAGCCTCACGCCTCCCTACGAGAGTCTCACGCCTCCCAACAAGAGCCTTACACCTCCCTACGAGAGCCTCACACCTCCCTACGAGTCTCAGTACATGTGTTCGTTGTAAGGTATCAACATTGTGTCGCCCCTGAGAAATAAGCACACGGACGCCTCACCCCCATGTTGTAGAATGTCCACATAACTCGTTCGCGATATCTGGTCGGCTCCAAGGCTGAGAGATGAGAGCTGCCTGCCTGCCTGCCTCCTTGTCTACCTACCTACCTACCTATCTACCTGCCTACCTGCCTGCCTGCTTCTCTATCTGTCTACCTACCTACCTATCTGCTTGTCTACCTTCCTGCCTGCTTGCTTGTCTACCTACCTATCTAATCTTCAAGTAACCATAAAAGTGAGAATGAATGAATGGACAGCATGGCATCGGGGGATTGTTTTAGGGGGGGGGGGGGTTAAGGACGGGCTGATGGGTGAAGCTGACGTGTGTGAGGCGACAGGGGTGAACCACAGTAAAATTGAAACAGATTTATTTGGCCAGATAAACACACACATACAGAGGGAACAATAACACTAGTTTAGTTGGAGAAGAGAACCATAGATGAACAGCAGTGAAACTAGTGAATGATGGTGTGTGTGTGTGCGTGTAAGTGAGAGCCACACACACACATACACACACACACACACACACCGGGGGGGGAGGAGGGTGTAGTGGTCCGGGAAGGGAGGTGTGGAGGTCTGGAGATGACTTTAAGGCTCTGGAAAGGTGGGAGCGGGGGGGGGGGGGGCGGGTTCTGGGAAGGCGTGGCTACTTTGACAAGGTTTGGGGGCTGTGGGAAGGCGTGGTGAGCCGTCAGAGTCGTCGACCTCCCACTTGTTACCTCAACACACAGCCTTTCAGTCTGGTCCTTCCTTCCCCCCTCCACCAGTGCCACCTCCACCATCAGTGCCAGCCCCTCCACCAGTGACACATCTCCCTCCACCAGTGCCAACCTCTCCCTCCACCAGTGCCACCTCCCCCTCCACCAGTGCGTGCTAACCCCCACCAGTGACACCGCCCCCTCCACCATTTCCACCTCCCCCTCCACCAGTGCCACCTCCCCCTCCACCAGTGCCACCTATCTTTCCACCAGTGTCACCTACCCCTCCATCAGTGCCACCTCCCCCTCCACCAGCGCCACCTCCCCCTCCATCAGTGCCACCTCCCCCTCCACCAGCGCCACCTCCCCCTCCATCAGTGATAACTCCCCCTCCACCAGTGCCACCTCCCCCTCTACCAGTGCCACCTCCCCCTCCACCAGTGCCACCTTCCCCTCCACTAGTGCCACCTCCCCCTCCACCAGTGCCACCTCCCCCTCCACCAGTGCGTGCTAACCCCCACCAGTGACACCTCCCCTCCACCAGTGCCACCTCCCCCTCCACCAGTGCCACCTCCCCCTCCATCAGTGCCACCTCTCCCTTCACCAGTGCCACCTCCCCCTCCACCAGTGCCACCTCCCCCTCCACCAGTGCCACCTCTCCCTCCATCAGTGCCACCTTCCCCTCCACCAGTGCCACCTTCCCCTCCACCAGTGCCACCTCTCCCTCCATCAGTGCCACCTCCCCTCCACCAGTGCCACCTCCCCCTCCAACAGTGCCACCTTCCCCTCCACCAGTGCCACCTCCCCCTCCACCAGTGCCACCTCCCCCTCCACCAGCGCCACCTCCCCCTCCACCAGCGCCACCTCCCCCACCACCAGTGCCACCTCTCCCTCCATCAGTGCCACCTCCCCCTCCACCAGTGCCACCTCCCACTCCACCAGTGCCACCTCCCCCTCCACCAGCGCCACCTCCCCCTCCACCAGCGCCACCTCCCCCACCATCAATGCCACCTCCCCCTCCACCAGTGCCACCTCCCCCTCCACCAGTGCCACCTCCCCCTCCACCAGCGCCACCTCCCCCTCCACCAGCGCCACCTCCCCCACCATCAATGCCACCTCCCCCTCCACCAGTGCCACCTCCCCCTCCACCAGCGCCACCTCCCCCTCCATCAGTGCCACCTTCCCCTCCACCAGTGCCACCTCCCCCTCCACCAGTGCCACCTCCCCTCCACCAGTGCCACCTCTCCCTCCATCAGTGCCACCTTCCCCTCCACCAGTGCCACCTCCCCCACCATCAATGCCACCTCCACCAGTGCCACCTCCCCCTCCACCAGTGCCACCTCCCACTCCACCAGTGCCACCTCCCCCTCCACCAGTGCCACCTCCCCCTCCACCAGTGCCACCTCCCCCTCCACCAGCGCCACCTCCCCTACCATCAATGCCACCTCCCCCTCCACCAGTGCCACCTCTCCCTCCATCAGTGCCACCTTCCCCTCCACCAGTGCCACCTCTCCCTCCACCAGTGCCACCTCCCCCTCCACCAGTGCCACCTCCCCCTCCACCAGTGCCACCTCTCCCTCCACCAGTGCCACCTTCCCCTCCACCAGTGCCACCTCCCCCTCCACCAGCGCCACCTCCCCCTCCACCAGCGCCACCTCCCCTACCATCAATGCCACCTCCCCCTCCACCAGCGCCACCTCCCCTACCATCAATGCCACCTACCCCTCCACCAGTGCCACCTCCCCATCCACCAGTTCAGGATAAGATTAGCTTCTCTCCCTCGTAAACACTTTGAAATATTTACCGTGTAGTTTTCAGATTAGATTCATATGAGTTTCACTGACCTTCTTCGTCTGATTGTATTATGGTGATCAAAGACCAAGGTCAAATAATTAATCTTACATCATCCAGTTATCTTTTCTCAGCCAAACATTCATATTAGTGTCCAGCCTTTGTTCCCTGCCTGCTGAGGACCACAACGACCTCCGCCAAACACGTATTGTAGAGTCCACCTATCATGCTTCCCTCTATTGGTCCACCTGTCATGCTTCCCTCTATTGGTCCACCTGTCACGCTTCCCTCTATTGGTCCACCTGTCACGCTTCCCTCTATTGGTCCACCTGTCACGCTTCCCTCTATTGGTCCACCTGTCACGCTTCCCTCTATTGGTCCACCTGTCACGCTTCCCTCTATTGGTCCACCTGTCACGCTTCCCTCTATTGATCCACCTGTCACGCTTCCCTCTATTGGTCCACCTGTCATTGTCATTTATTACACTGATCGTTTCTTTCCTGGTAGAGAATGATGTTATAATTGATATAAATCTTACAGACATTTATATTAAGATGATCATTGTAAGGGAAAGTGTGCAGCGCGATGTGACAGGTGTAGTACTACAGGTAGGTGCCGTGTTCTCCTTGCAGGTGAGGGCGTCACCATCACCCTAGACTAGTTCTTGTTGGTCTCCACAATACCGCAGTGGTGAGACGAGTGGCAGTGTTGTGTTGTTGTGGGGACGGAGTGAGAAAACTTTGTGCTATTGAGGTTATGAGATTCTCAGTTAATCTCACGCAGTTAATGACACAAGAAAGAATCTGACTGCTGACGTGGAAAGCTTTGAAGAAAGTAAAAATACAATGTACGTTGACCTGCTTTGACCTACCCCCACGAAACCCGTGAGGCATCCGGGACATTCTCAAAGGTTCCCCCGTCGTTTGGTGTCCTTAACTGGATGTGTGTAAGAGGACATCCAACAAGCACCCTTCAGCTGAGACACAAAGAAGCCAGCCCAAAATTCCTTCACATTACACCCAAGAGTTTACCAAGACACGACGCGTCCTCTCAGCTACACACACACACATTTTTTCTTTTTAGTATTTGGAGTCGAGTCAAGTCGTCGGTCTTTTTTCTGCGCCAGTTCCCCCCCCCCCCCCCTCCCCCCCCCTAGAGCAGCCTCCAAGTGTGACAGTGTCGGAGGAGGAGGAGGAGGAGAAGAAAGAGGCTGCCAGGACTGAGGTGAAGTTGTGAGGGGGAGCCTTGCGTCACATACAGCCAACACCAACACAACATACTGGAATTCAAGGACCTCCCCCCCCCACACAAAAAAAAATATATATAATCATAAGATATAACATTAAGTACATTAACAAGTACAGTACAGAATATAACTCTCACTGATGACGTTAAAAGTGATGCCATAAACTGTATACAATAAAAAATCACGATAAGATAAACTAAACTGACGTCTTGACACATCACAAAGACACCGAGCGACTTCATCTCTCAGTATTATGTGGGTTAAGACGCCGCTTATAAGACAGTGACATAAACAGGTAATAAATTTGTCGTGAACCTTTACTTCTTCTTCATGACATTACGGGTTATGATTCTGACACACAGGTGAGGTGATTATCCCACCTTACCTCCTCCCCCATCACACCCCGCGTAATGAGGGGAGGTGATGGGGACGGCAGGTGATTGGGGAAGAGAGGAAAGAGGACGGGAGGTGATTGGTGGAGAGAGGAAAGAGGACGGGAGGTGATTGGTGGAGAGGAAAAAGGACTGGGGGGGATTGGTGGAGAGGAAAGAGGACGGCAGGTGATTGGTGGAGAGGGGAAGGGGATGGATAAAGGGGAGACGGAGCCTTAATGGATAGCGAAGATTAGTGGACGTTTCTTTTAACTTACGTTGCTCTTAAATCACTGGTTAGGTTGGGTTGGGTTAGGTTAGGTTAGGTTAGGTTAGGTTCGGTTAGGTTAGGTATATGCGTCGTTCCGTGGCTCATAAGTGATCATATACTGCATGACTGTGTTGGTGGGTGACTCAGCGGCCAGGCGGATGAGTGGGTGTTGGCGGGTGTGTGGCTGCTCACCCAGGGGGTATAAACAAGTGCCAAACACTTTATTATACAACCTGCCAGAACCGACGAGGTGGAGGATAGTGGGAGGGTACCTGGTGTGGCACTAGGGAGGGTACCTGGTGTGGCACTAGGGAGGGTACCTGGTGTGGCACTAGGGAGGGTACCTGGTGTGGCACTAAGGTGGGTACCTGGTGTGGCACTAGGGAGGGTACCTGGTGTGGCACTAGGGAGGGTACCTGGTGTAGCACTAGGGAGGGTACCTGGTGTGGCACAAGGGAGGGTACCTGGTGTGGCACTAGGGAGGGTACCTGGTGTAGCACTAGGGAGGGTACCTGGTGTGGCACTAGGGAGGGTACCTGGTGTGGCACTAGGGAGGGTACCTGGTGTAGCACTAGGGAGGGTACCTGGTGTGGCACTAGGGAGAGTACCTGGTGTGGCAGTAAGGAGGGTACCTGGTGCGGCAGTAGGGAGGGTACCTGGTGTGGCACTAGGGAGGGTACCTGGTGTGGCACTAGGGAGGGTAATGGCATGAATCAGGTAGCAGGATGCCCTCACCTGTACTAACACACACACGTTGATATTGAACTGTTAAAACAGGATACTTTTTTGCCAAATGTTAGCACGCACACACACACACACACACACACACACAGGTGAGTGACTGAAAGTTGGAGACAGCCCCTCGGAAGCGTACAGCTTGGCGTCGGTTACTGAGGAAGTCTGTAAGCCATGGTTTAAGACTTCTTCGAAACCCGAAGCTATCGACCTCAGGTTTCGAAGAAGTCTAATACCATGGCTTACAGACTTCCTCAGTAACCGACGCCAAGCTGTACGCTTCCGAGGGGCTGTCTCCACCTTTTAGTCACTCACCTGTGGCGTCCCCCAAGGCACCAAGATGGGACCACTCTGCTTCCTTATGCTTATCAATGATGCCCTAAGAGAAACCCCTGTTCGCTGGAAATATGTCGACGACTCCATTATTGGGATCAGCGTCAACAATTCTGCTCCCGACTGCACCGCCCTTCAGGATTTATTGAACAGTCTCCAAAACTGAGCCACCAACAACCACGTCACCATCAACCATACTAAGACCATGGTTATGCACATCAACCTCTCCTCCGACATTGTCCCACCTCCTTCCATTACTTCAGGTCCCAACACACTCCAGGTTGTAGATTCCACTAAGGTCCTCGGCGTCACCATAGACATCAAACTAAATTGGAAACAACAAGTCAGTGAAGTTGTCAAATCCTCCAATTTCCGTCTCCACCTCCTCCGCCGACTCAAGTCCCTCGGAGTTCCTGCACCCGAGGTCCTCAGTGTTTACTCAACATTCATACTTCCCAAACTCACCTATGCCTCCCCCACCTGGTCTTCCTCCCTAAATGCCACACAACGTAAACATCTAGAAAAAGTGCAAAAGAGGGCTCAACACACTGACCCTCTCGACTCTCACTGACCATCACCACGACTTCATCTGCAAAATTGGTGAGAAGCTTCTGCACCATCCTCGACACTGGCTCCTACTACCACCTGAGAGCCCTCGCCCGAGAATTGATGTTCGACACCACAACCGCATCCAGCCTATACGAGCACGTACTGATCGCTATAAGAACAGCACAGTCCCAACCATTGTAAAAATTATCAATAACTTTCAATCAACCAGTGTATTCACTCCCAGTCAATCTCACTTTTTGTACTGTCACTATGTTGAAATGCCCTGTAGTATGACCTTCTCCCCACCTAGTTATTACATATCATATTTGTATCACTTCTGTTACTTGTATATTATTTGTAAATCAAGAGACCCATTCCCCAATTCTGTAACTATATTTTTAGCCTTCCGGCTGCCATGCTCTTTCAATAAACCGCTAATTATTATTATTATTATTATTATTATTATTATTATTATTATTATTATTACACACACACAAATGCGGTTCCTTTACCTTTCTCTAATGAAGGCTTTTGTTAAGCCACCAATGTATGTAATAAGTCATTTATGTCCAATGTATATTTTCAGCCTTCGGGCTGCAGAATTTTTTCAATAAACCGTCAATTATTATTATTACAGTTGATCTATTATTACTACTGTACACTGACTGATCAGGACGACAAGTAACCTGTGAGTTGGTATTATGTTTACATCCCCCTCCCCAACACACCCTCCCCCTCCCCAACACACCCTCCCCCTCCCCAACACACCCTCCCCCTCCCCAACACACCCTCCCCCCTCCCCAACACACCCTCCCCCTCCCCAACACACCCTCCCCCTCCCCAACACACCCTTCTCCCCCCCCCCTTCTCTTACCGCTTCAGGGAGTTTGTTCTTTATCTATTATGATGATGTAATGAATAATAGTGTGTGTGTGTGTGTGTGTGTGTGTGGGTGTGGGTGTGTGTGGTGTGTGTGTGTGTGTGTGTGTTATGAGAGGTTATGGTGTGGAGGAAGGGAGAGAGTTAGCAGATTAGGTCAGAGGTTAGTGAACAGAGGTGAAGGAGGGGAGGGGAGGGGAGGGGAGGGGAGAGTGTGGGTGGGGGTGAGGGTGATGAGTTTGGGTGGAAGTGAGGGTGTTGCTGGGAGGCTGAGGGTGATGGTAGGGGGGGAGGGGTGAGTAGGGGGGGGGGTAAGTATAAAGGTCAGAGCTTGCTTATAAATGAAGGTGTGGGGATATGAGCTGGGAGGCGGGAGGATGAGGCAATTGTTAGGTCACAGCGCAGGAACAAGGGTCACGTGTAGGACGGTGATGCTTAGGTCAGATGGTGTGTTTTTTAAGGTAAGGTCAGGGGTCAAGGTGGAAGTCAGAGGTCTCGGTGAGGGTCAGAGGTCACGGTGGAGGTAAATACGAAGCCATGGGACATATTAAAAAGTTGACTTTTGGGTCAGAGGTGAGACTAAAGGTCACAGTTGGTCAGGTAGTTCAGTGTTTATCAGGAGTTGGGTTAAAGCTCAAGTATTACATTAGGTGATCGTTAGGGATGGTTAGATTTATGGTCAAGGGTTAGTTTGTAGGAGGTCAAGTCCAGGGTTGTTATCTAGTTTAGGTCAAGGTTGAAAACTAAGATTACAATTTATAATTTGCCCTGCAAAGGAGCTAGTTTATTGGGCACCCCCTTGAATCGTGTGCAAGGCGAAGCGCAGAAGCGTTTACAGCACCCATCTGGGAAGCATGTGTAGTTCATGCTTGCCTTTATGACTCATGCATTAGGGGCGTAAAAGCCTGAAGGGTCATGGGTTTTGTCAGCAAGTTACATAAAGTGACAGAATGATGAGTGTGTGGGGGGATATTCCCGGTACAATTTATCTGTTTATGGCAAAGTGTGGCAGGTCCCTAATAATGTCAAGTGCCAGGCCTGTCTCTAGGAGGAGGGATATCTGGTCAGGGAGGGAAGAGGTGTTGGTAACGGCTGGGGACCTGTAGGAGGCGCAAAAGCGTCAGGATTGAGGTTAGGGGGTCGAGGGTCAGGTCAGGGGTCGAGGGTCAGGTCAGAGGTCTTGGTTCAGGTCAGCGGTTCAAGTTTCATGGCAGAGGTGAAGAAGAATCAGGAGGTCCCAATGTTAGCTGAAGGTTGGTCAGGGATGAAAGGTCAACACAGAGGTGGTCGATTGGTCAGGGTCATATTAAAGGTCACTTACTGGGTCACGCAAAGGTCATTCAGGGTATCAGTAACATCACGTAAAATATGTTATCACTGTGAGTCAAAATTATAGCCTGGTGTTACGTCTCTCTCTCTCTCTCTCTCTCTCTCTCTCTCTCTCTCTCTCTCTCTCTCTCTCCATCATATTCACCCCAACACACAGTGCTCCCAGAGACATCATTTAAATCACTACCATTTTGTTTTTCTTCCTATAAAACCATAAGAAATCGTCACTACAACTATTCTCTTACATACCTCCAGCTTATCACACGTGCTGCTGCCTCCCCCTCCACCCCAACCTTCCCCACCTGTACATAAATTTGAGAAGGGTAAAGGTCCTATTACCCACCTGTTCTCACCTGTACCTCTATATGATGCAGCTTCTCAACCACCGTGACAAAGTTGACATTCACACCTACCTGAAGCACCTCACTTATCACACACACCCCCCCCCCCCCCACACCACCCACAGGTCTTGCCTTCAGAGAGAGAGAGAGAGAGAGAGAGAGAGAGAGAGAGAGAGTGAAGAAGCCTCTTAGACAAGGACCCTCTCCATCACCACACTTCACACTCGAGGAAGATAAAGAGGAGTAGGAAGTGGAGAAGAAAGGAGGAGGCTGAGGATAGGAGAGGAGGGGGAGGGGGAGGAGGAGGAGGAGGAGGTGGTGGAGAAGGAAGAGGAGGACGAGACAGAGGATAAGAGAGGAGATGAAGGATGAGGAAAAGAAGAAGGCGGAGGAGAAAGACGAAGATGTCGATAACTAAGGAGGTACAGGAAGAGGAAGTGAAAGGAGGAGGAGGAAAGGGAAATAAAAACTAAAAAGAAAAGAGAAAATGTCAACCAAAAAAAATGAAAAAATAAAAAAATTCAACAGACAAAAAAATTGTCAAATGAAAATTAAAAAAACGGAATAAATTAAAAAAATAAATAAACATCTAAAAACATAACGGACTTCCCTCTCCATATAATCCGTTAAATAGAGGTTTCACATCTAACGGACACTCGACACAACGGACTTCCCTCTAAATATTTCACTGTTTGTTAATTTAGGTGTTCGTTTGACTATGGATTCTAACCCATAGTCAAACGAACACCTAAATCAACAAACAGATAAATGAAGATAAATAAGTCATATGAAAAACTATAATAATACTCGATAATTATGTCAACAACTCAACAAAAAGACTCAATGAAAAATAAATAATGAGAGTAAATGATAAAAGTTAAGTATTAGATGAAAACCAAAGAAGGTGATGAGTAGTGTTGGGAGACTGTCAGGGCGTGGGGCAGGGGCGTGGGGCTGGGCGTGGGGCAGGGGCGTGGGCGTGAAAGGGTGTGGGGCAGGGGCGTGGTTCTGGGTGTGGGGCAGGGTGTGAGGCAGGGTGTGGGGCTGGGCGTGGGGCAGGGGCGTGAAAGGGTGTGGGGCAGGGGCGTGGGGCAGAGGGTGAAAGGGTGTGGGGCTGGGTATGGCTGGACGAAGGAGTGGGCGTGAGGCAGGGTACAGCAGGGCGTGGGACTGGGTATGGCTGGGCGAGGGAATGGGCGTGGGGATGGTTGTAAAAAAGCGTGGCAGGGCGTGGGACTGGGTATGGCTGGGCGAGGGAATGGGCGTGGGGATGGTTGTAAAAAAGCGTGGCAGGGCGTGGCAGGACGTGGCAGAGCGTGTGGCAGGACGTGGCAGGGCGAGTGGCAAGGCGTGGCAGGGCGTGGCAGGACGTGGCAGGGCGTGTGGCAGGGCGTGGCAGGGGAGCCTCATAAGGGGGATGCAGGAAGGGACTATTGATCTCCCGCCTGTGACCGCCACCACCTGTACACCACCACCACCTGTACACCACCACCCCCTGTACACCACCACCACCTGTACACCACCACCACCTGTACACCACCCCCACCTGTACACCACAACCACCTGTACACCACCACCACCTGTACACCACAACCACCTGTACACCACCACCACCTGTACACCACCACCACCTGTACACCACAACCACCTGTACACCACCACCACCTGTACACCACCACCACCACCACCTGTACACCACCACCACCACCTGTACACCACCACCACCTGTACACCACCACCACCTGTACACCACCACCACCTGTACACCACAACCACCTGTACACCACCACCACCTGTACACCACCACCACCTGTACACCACCACCACCACCTGTACACCACCACCACCTGTACACCACCACCACCTGTACACCACCACCACCTGTACACCACAACCACCTGTACACCACAACCACCTGTACACTACCACCATCTGTACACCAACACCACCTGTACACCACCACCACCTGTACACCACAACCACCTGTACACTACCACCATCTGTACACCAACACCATCTGTACACCACCACCACCCCCTGTACACCACTACCACCTGTACACCACCTGTACACCACCACCATCTGTACACCACCACCACCTGTACACCACCACCACCTGTACACCACCACCCCCTGTACACCACCACCACCTGTACACCACAACCACCTGTACACCACCACCACCACCTGTACACCACTACCACCACCTGTACACCACTACCACCACCTGTACACCACTACCACCTGTACACCACCTGTACACCACCACCACCTGTACACCACTACCACCTGTACACCACCTGTACACCACCACCACCTGTACACCACAACCACCTGTACACTACCACCATCTGTACACCACCACCCCCTGTACACCACCACCACCTGTACACCACCACCACCTGTACACCACCACCACCTGTACACCACTACCACCTGTACACCACCTGTACACCACCACCACCTGTACACCACCACCACCTGTACACCACCTGTACACCACCACCCCCTGAGCACTACCACCACCTGAGCACTACCACCACCTGAGCACTACCACCACCTGTACACCACCACCACCTGTACACCACCACCACCACCTGTACACTACCACCACCTGAGCACTACCACCACCTGAGCACTACCACCACCTGTACACTACCACCACCTGAGCACTACCACCACCTGAGCACTACCACCACCTGAGCACTACCACCACCTGAGCACTACCACCACCTGTACACTACCACCACCTGAGCACTACCACCACCTGAGCACTACCACCACCTGAGCACTACCACCACCTGAGCACTACCACCACCTGTACACTACCACCACCTGAGCACTACCACCACCTGTACACTACCACCACCTGAGCACTACCACCACCTGAGCACTACCACCACCTGTACACTACCACCACCTGAGCACTACCACCACCTGAGCACTACCACCACCTGTACACCACCACCACCTGTACACTACCACCACCTGAGCACTACCACCACCTGAGCACTACCACCACCTGTACACCACCACCACCTGTACACTACCACCACCTGTACACCTCCACCACCTGTACACCACCACCACCTGTACACCTCCACCACCTGTACACCTCCACCACCTGTACACCTCCACCACCTGAGCACTACCACCACCTGAGCACTACCACCACCTGTACACTACCACCACCTGAGCACTACCACCACCTGAGCACTACCACCACCTGAGCACTACCACCACCTGAGCACTACCACCACCTGTACACCACCACCACCTGTACACTACCACCACCTGAGCACTACCACCACCTGAGCACTACCACCACCTGTACACCACCACCACCTGTACACTACCACCACCTGTACACCTCCACCACCTGTACACCACCACCACCTGTACACTACCACCACCTGAGCACTACCACCACCTGTACACTACCACCACCTGAGCACTACCACCACCTGAGCACTACCACCACCTGTACACTACCACCACCTGAGCACTACCACCACCTGAGCACTACCACCACCTGTACACTACCACCACCTGAGCACTACCACCACCTGTACACTACCACCACCTGAGCACTACCACCACCTGTACACTACCACCACCTGAGCACTACCACCACCTGAGCACTACCACCACCTGTACACTACCACCACCTGAGCACTACCACCACCTGTACACTACCACCACCTGTACACCACCACCACCTGTACACTACCACCACCTGTACACCTCCACCACCTGTACACCTCCACCACCTGTACACCTCCACCACCAATCTATCTGTCTGTCTGTCTGTCTGTCTGTCTGGCCTTAAATCACCAGCCTACCCAACTCTAAATTTGTTTGTTTTATCCCACACAGGTCGACATAGGTCAGAAGGTCAACCACCATGATGATACCAAAGGGGCATGGAAGGTCACAGGTCACCCACTACGTGTTCCTAACAAATAATAGGTCAAAGGTCAACAAGCTGAAGCATAACCGATTATTTTTTGCTTTGGTTTTTGGCCTTTTTTTATTTACTTTTTTTTTGTTTTTTCTTTTTATGCCTTTATTTTGGTGTTTTATTTATTTAATTGTCTGACTTTTTACATAATGTTTTTGTTTGTTTGTTTGTGTTTTAATTTAACTATTTATAAACTATTATTTTAAAAAAGTCTTATATTTTTACCTAATTTGTTGATCTTAATTTATTTTTTTACTTTTTTATTAATTATCTTTTCTGTTACTTTTTTTTATATATTTTCCTATTTTTTATCAGTATTTTTTCTCATAATTTTGAGGCTTTTATTTGTTTATTTTACTTATGCATTTTTCCTCAATTTGTTTCTTAATAAAAGAAAAGAAAAACAAACATGAAACGTAAGAAATGTCTTAAAGAAATATAAATAGCATTAAAAAGAAAGAAAGAAAGAAAGAAAGAAAGAATGGAGGAAACTGCAGCTGGCCTATTGGTCCATACGGGGCAGTCCCATTTACACCCAACCCCCATTGCTCATATATCCAACCAACCTATGTTTAAAGCTACCCAGCATATTCGAGTTAATGATGATGCTTGGTAACTTGTTCCACTCGTCCACTAATCTATTTCCAAACCAATGTTTCTCTATTTCGCGCCTAAATCTAAATTTGTATAATTTAAAATCATTGTTACGAGTTCGCTCCTGGTTGGAAAGTTTGAGTACCTTTGTAATGTCCCCTTTGTCTAGCCCTGACTTCCATTTATACACCTCGATCATATCGCCCCTCACTCTAAGTCTCTCGAGGGAGTGCAAATTAAGATGCTTTAACCTGTCTCTGTACTCAAGGTTCCTAATGCCCGGCATTAGTCTTGTCATTCTCCTCTGAATTTTTTCCAAGGATTCTATATCCATTCTGTAATACGGTCACCAGAATTGAACTGCGTAATCCAAGTGAGGCCTCACAAGCACATGATATAGTTTTAGGATGACCTCGCTAGTCTTGTAACTAACACTCCTTTGTATGAACCCAAGTACTTCATTAGCCTTGTTTCAAGCAAATACATTGTTTACTTAGCTTAAGATTCCTACTTATCATTACTCCTAAATCTTTCTCACAGTCGGATTTCTCAATAACATCGTTGTTCATCTGGTATCTGGTTTCCCTGTTTACATCTCCTGCACTGAGTACTTTACATTTGTCCACATTGAATTTCATCTGCCATTTTTCAGACCATTCGAAATTTTTTTTTTAAATCTTCCTGTAGTTTTGCGGAGTCCTCGTCAGATTAAATTACACGTCCTATTTTAGTGTCACCAGCAAATTTACATATGTTGCTGTCTACGCCGATATCTATGTCGTTTATGTATATAATAAATAATAATGGTCCAAGTACTGACCCTTGGGGAACTTCACTAGTGACGGATTTAGTACAGTTAATGCTCACTCGCTGTTTCCTGTCCCGTAACCACGCCCTAATCCATTTTAGAATATCTCCTTTAATGCCATGAGCCTCCAATTTTCTTATTAGTCTTTCGTGGGGGACTCTTGGCTTCTTCATTAACGGGTCAATTAGGCATCACGGCTTATATCACTTCTAACTCTTTGACTTCTGCATCCTATACCTCCCTGGCTTCACCTATAGGCCATTGGCTTCATATATTTTGGCTTCATCTACATCTCCTTAGCTTCATATACTACTGACTTCATTTTTAGCATTTTAGGCTCTATGTCTAACCTTCTTGGCTTCAGTTTGTGTGTTTTGGCTTCATCTCTTGTTTCTTGGCTTGAACTTGAGCTAAAGGGTTTCAGTTCAGACCTCTTGGGTTCGATTTGAACTTTTTGGCCTCAGTTTGAGTTACTTGATGTTCCGGCTCCTGGATTCATCTTGGAGTTTGGAGGACGAGGCAGGAGTGTGTGGAGGACGAGGCAGGAGTGTGTGGAGGACGAGGCAGGAGTGTGTGGAGGACGAGGCAGGAGTGTGTGGAGGACGAGCCAGGAGTGTGTGGAGGACGAGGTAGGAGTGTGTGGAGGACGAGGCAGGAGTGTGTGGAGGACGAGGCAGGAGTGTGTGGAGGACGAGGCAGGAGTGTGTGGAGGACGAGGCAGGAGTGTGTGGAGGACGAGGCAGGAGTGTGTGGAGGACGAGGCAGGAGTGTGTGGAGGACGAGGTAGGAGTGTGTGGAGGACGAGGCAGGAGTATGTGGAGGACGAGGCAGGAGTGTGTGGAGGACGAGGCAGGAGTGTGTGGAGGACGAGGCAGGCGTGTGTGGAGGACGAGGCAGGAGTGTGTGGAGGACGAGGCAGGAGTGTGTGGAGGACGAGGCAGGAGTGTGTGGAGGACGAGGCAGGAGTGTGTGGAGGACGAGGCAGGAGTGTGTGGAGCACGAGGCAGGAGTGTGTGGAGGACGAGGCAGGAGTGTGTGGAGGACGAGGCAGGGGTGTGTGGAGGACGAGGCAGGGGTGTGTGGAGGACGAGGCAGGAGTGTGTGGAGGACGAGGCAGGAGTGTGTGGAGGACTAGGCAGGAGTGTGTGGAGGACGAGGCAGGAGTGTGTGGAGGACGAGGCAAGAGTGTGTGGAGGACGAGGCAGGAGTGTGTGGAGGACGAGGCAGGAGTGTGTGGAGGACGAGGCAGGAGTGTGTGGAGGACGAGGCAGGAGTGTGTGGAGGACGAGGCAGGGGTGTGTGGAGGACGAGGAAGGGGTGTGTGGAGGACGAGGCAGGAGTGTGTGGAGGACGAGGCAGGAGTGTGTGGAGGACGAGGCAGGAGTGTGTGGAGGACGAGGCAGGAGTGTGTGGAGGACGAGGCAGGAGTGTGTGGAGGACGAGGCAGGAGTGTGTGGCGGACGAGGCAGGAGTGTGTGGCGGACGAGGCAGGAGTGTGTGGAGGACGAGGCAGGAGTGTGTGGAGGACGAGGCAGGAGTGTGTGGAGGACGAGGCAGGAGTGTGTGGAGGACGAGGCAGGAGTGTGTGGAGGACGAGGCAGGAGTGTGTGGAGGACGAGGAAGGGGTGTGTGGAGGACGAGGCAGGAGTGTGTGGAGGACGAGGCAGGAGTGTGTGGAGCACGAGGCAGGAGTGTGTGGAGCACGAGGCAGGAGTGTGTGGAGGACGAGGCAGGAGTATGTGGAGGACGAGACAGGAGTATGTGGAGGACGAGGCAGGAGTATGTGGAGGACGAGGCAGGAGTATGTGGAGGACGAGGCAGGAGTATGTGGAGGACGAGGCAGGAGTGTGTGGAGGACGAGGCAGGAGTATGTGGAGGACGAGGTAGGAGTGTGTGGAGGACGAGGCAGGAGTATGTGGAGGACGAGGCAGGAGTATGTGGAGGACGAGGCAGGAGTGTGTGGAGGACGAGGCAGGAGTATGTGGAGGACGAGGCAGGAGTGTGTGGGGGACGAGGCAGGAGTGTGTGGAGGACGAGGCAGGAGTGTGTGGAGGAAGAGGCAGGAGTGTGGAGGACGAGGCAGGCGTATGTGGAGGACGAGGCAGGAGTGTGTGGAGCACGAGGCAGGAGTGTGTGGAAGACGAGGCAGGAGTGTGGAGGACGAGGCAGAAGTGTGGAGAACGAGGCAGGAGTGTGTGGAGGACGAGGCAGGAGTGTGTGGAGGACGAGGCAGGAGTGTGTGGAGGACGAGGCAGGAGTGTGTGGAGGACGAGGCAGGAGTGTGCGGAAGACGAGGCAGGAGTTTGTGGAGGACGAGGCAGGGGTGTGTGGAGGACGAGGCAGAAGTGTGGAGGACGAGGCAGGAGTGTGTGGAGGACGAGGCAGGGGTGTGTGGAGGACGAGGCAGAAGTGTGGAGGACGAGGCAGGAGTGTGTGGAGGACGAGGCAGGGGTGTGTGGAGGACGAGGCAGGAGTTTGTGGAGGATGAGGCAGGAGTGTGTGGAGGACGAGGCAGGGGTGTGTGGAGGACGAGGCAGAAGTGTGGAGGACGAGGCAGGAGTGTGTGGAGGACGAGGCAGGGGTGTGTGGAGGACGAGGCAGGAGTGTGGAGGACGAGGCAGGCGTATGTGGAGGACGAGGCAGGAGTGTGTGGAGGACGAGGCAGGGGTGTGTGGAGGACGAGGCAGGAGTGTGGAGGACGAGGCAGGAGTGTGTGGAGGACGAGGCAGGAGTAGATGCGTCAGAACCTTATTGATTTTTGTTCCTTTCTGAAGATTAAACCGCGGGAAGTTGCCAGCGATCCGTACCTCACCTCCTTCCTCATGTCTACTTTTTTTCTTCCTCTCTCCTACGTCTCCTCCTCTTCCTTTTCTTACCTACCTCCCTTGTTTCTTTCTCCTCTTCTTTCCTTCTTTCTTTTTCCTCCTTCTCCTCGCTATATATGAATAAGGAGCCAGATTCTCATTTATTCATTAGTTAAATTTTCTTCTTAACTGGAAATGGCAAAACGACGCATCTGACAAACTTATATAAATACGCAATGGGGGAAAATGCCATGTCGTGTAACTGTCACCATAATTGTATCCTGTCTCTTTTGTAGCCAACTCTTGTGGAAATTTGATATGTGCACGACGGTGAGCCTGGTGCACGAGGACCACTAGAGTGTTGAACCTGGTGCACGACGACTGCCTAGATTGGTGAACCTGATGTACGAGAACCACTAGACTGATGAATCTGGTGAACGAGGACCACTAGACTGTTGAACCTGGTGCACGAGAACCACTAGACTGTTGAACCTGGTGCACTAGGTCCTCCTGCCAGCCAGTTTTGTGCACAGGTCCCGGGGTGCCGTTGTGAGGAGAGGATGGAGGTCAGTGTGACAGCAGGCGGGGTCGGGCTGGGTCGCTGATCAATACCTACCAGCCGAACCTCAGCCAACACTCCCACAGGCAGGATGGAGAGAACCACATTATCTAGCGGGATATATAGGTAGTGATGATGGTGATGATGGTGGTGCAGCTTGTCCTCACGTTATTATATTTCCTTCCGGGTGTGAGGCACCGAGAGGAGGAGGAGGCGTCAGCTGGTTGCTTCCCCCCACACCCCCATCCGCCAAGTAGGAGCCGCCCAGCTGTTCCCCCCCCCCCCCCCAACTTCCCTCACCTCCCCTCGCCGGCTCCTCCTTCTCCCCTTCCCTTACTAGACCGCCTCGCCCTGACTCAGTGATTATCGCCTGACTGTCTCCTTACACTCGACAGCTGGTAAAAATTGTAAAATGAAATGGAAATGAATCTTCACTGATAAGTTTTAAAGTTTTATGAGATACATAGATGAGCGTGAGGTCGTGGGGGGCGTGAGGTTATAGGGGATGGGGGGGCCGACATTGCTGCCCTCCATTCTTTGTCCGCCTCGTTGTTGCCGTTATTGTTGTCTCACGTGACGAGCTGCTGCCTGAGGGTATCATGGGCCGCCTTTCATGCCCTCATAGTTAATGGTTAGAGCAGCGCGGGTGAGAGTGCTTGCGGTAGTTGTCTTCTTCGTTTTGCTGGAACGCGATCACCAGTGTTCCCGCGCTTCTGTTACCTCCCCTTGATTGCTTCCTGGCCACATGGCACGAAGGCTTGTGTTGGAGGGACCGCTGCCAGCCAACCAATCACAAACTTTGTCGGCGTATCTTCCAGGTCTGTGTAGACCAATGAACGCACACCGTCTGGTTACTGGAAGAGTGACTAGCCAATGGGAGAGCCGAGGGGACCCATGAGTACAACGAGCGGTTCCTGCAACTCACCAAATCTGAGATCAATACGGTTGTCCAGGTGCCCAGTTGCCGATGCCAGATTGATATATAAGACAGAAGCCCAATCAGACAAATTGAACAGACATGACATTATCTTAAGACATATCATTCATTTATCAGAGAATATCTAAAGTCTTGTATAAATATTTAGCAGAGCAATGCAGCATAAACTTGAGGTGAGTGCGCAGGCGCTGGTGGGCCTGGAGGGTGAAGGTCGCTGGAGGGGGGAGGGGTGAGCACCTCGCCTCAGATGACAGAATATTTGCTCTCTCTACCTGGCGCCCCACGAGTTTTTTAAATCCAAATTTTCTTCACCCTTTCACCTGTAAGGAGATGTTTTTGTAGGCCGCGGGGTGCCCCAGTGAGAGCCTCTTGTTGACGTAAGGCAAGTGACGGCCCTCACTCCTCCTCCCTCACTTGGCGGGCTTCTTTACGCATACAAGTAAATCATCTGAAACCTTAAAACCTCCTTTACTTCCTTGATCACGTCACCACCAGAGAGCACACCACCTCAACACCCGTCACAACCTCGTCCCTAACACCGAGAAATTATTTGTTGAATGAGGAGGAGTCGTTCTTCCAGCGGTGCCACTTACTACCGGAAGTACTGCTGGGTGCAAGGGGGTGATGAGGAAGACGAGGGGGACGTGTAGAGTGGAAAAGGGGTATGATAGACGAGGGAGGTGGGGGAGAGGAAGAGGCGAGTGGGAGTAAAGAGAAAAAAGTAGGGGGAAGTGTGGAAGGGAAAGAGTAGAGGGGTGACAATTACAGAGCCAGGAGGGAAGGAGGTCGCCGTCGTCACACACCTGAGTGTCGTGTCTCACCTCAACACCTGTTTACCAGCTCAATATTTGTATGGGTTTCTATGCACGTTTACAGCTGCCATACTAACCCCCCCCCCCCCCACCTAACAACACTAACACTAATACACATCATGAACGATACACATGGGACTGCCAGGGTATACACTACACCCCAGAGAATGTGTATTACTTAGGTATATTACTAAACCCAGGGCTGAAGAGATCACACAAACACCTTTTAAGAGATTGTACACATGTCCTTCTATATTCTCTTGTGTACTACAGGATAAGGTTAGGTTAGGTTAGGAATATCCTTACGGGGCGCTTCAGCAGGGGCGGGGCGGAACGGGGAGGGGCGAGACTGTTCACCGTCTGGGAGAGCCACGTGAATCATGAAGGATGTCGGGGTGCTCCTTCAACCTCTCTTAGGACCCGCCACAGGATCCTTTAGGAGTCTTCAGAACCCTCCAGGTCTCTTCAGGAGTCTACTGTAGTCTTTATGCGCCTTCAGGATCGTTCAAGAGTCTTCAGTATCCTTCAGGAGCCTACAGTAGCCTCTGAATCAGTCAACTCAAAAATGATACAAACTTTCCTTCTTCTTTCCTCCCTTCACTCCTCTCTAATTCTTCCCCTCCACCTCCTCCTCCTTCATGTCCTTCTGTCTGTGTCCGTCTGTTTACATGTCTGTCTATTTCTAAACCTCTCTGTCTACTCATCTATTTTATGTCTTCCTGTTTCTATCAATGTCTGCCTCTATATGTCTGTGTATCTGGTTGTCTCTCTATATGTTTGTTTGTGTGTGTCTGTGTCTGTGTGTGTGTATGTGTCTGTGTGTTTCTGTGTGTGTCTGTGTCTGTCTGTGTGTTTGTGTGTGTGTGTCTGTGTCTGTGTGTCTGTGTGTGTCTGTGTGTTTCTGTGTGTGTCTGCGTCTGTGTGTTTCTGAGTCTGTCTGTGTCTGTGTGTCTGTGTGTGTGTCTGTGTGTGTGTGTGTGTCTGTGTGTGTCTGTGTCTGTGTGTGTCCGTGTCTGTGTGTGTCTGTGTGTGTGTGTCTGTGTGTGTGTGTCTGTGTCTGTGTGTGTCTGTGTCTGTGTGTGTCCGTGTCTGTGTGTCTGTGTGTGTGTGTGTGTGTGTGTCTGTGTCTGTGTGTGTCTGTGTCTGTGTGTGTCTGTGTGTGTCTGTGTGTCTGTGTGTGTGTCTGTGTCTGTGTCTGTGTGTGTCTGTGTCTGTGTGTGTCTGCGCCTTACATCCCGCACCCCGCCTTTAAAGCAGAGTGGCGACACTGCCAGGTTCTTACCATCACCCGAACGTCTGGCTCCCTGTAGAACCGTCCACTCTAACCTAACCTAACCTTACCTTACCTAACCTAACCTAACCTAACCTTACCTTACCTTACCTAACCTAACCTAACCTTACCTTACCTTACCTAACCTAACCTAACCTAACCTAACCTTACCTTACCTTACCTAACCTAACCTAACCTAACCTAACCTACCTTGGATGTTCAGACTCAGTGATTAGTACACAAACTTGTCTTCCTTAACTGATAACATAAGAACGTGTCACATACTCGTCGACACAATGGAGTTTAAAATGGCGGCGGACATACACTAAGACTGTACAGACATGGCCCGCCCCTGGTGGTGGTAGACGGCGCCGCCAGACACACAGACCCGCCACGTTCTGAGTCCGGGGCGTGGCACTCATGAAGGAGACCTAACAGAAGGAGAGAGTGGTGGAGAGGAGTAAGGGGGAAGTAAGGAGTATATAGGAGAGAGGGAGTCTGTAGGAAGAAGGAAAGGAGGGAGGGAGGGAGGGGGGGGGGATATAGGAAGGAGAGAAACGAATTTAAAGATGACAGGAAAAAATAAAAAAACATATAACTGGATAATAATGTAAACAGAAATGATAACGATAATAATAATGACGATGACGATGATAATAATGACGATGATAATAATGATAATGGTAATAATAATGATAATGATGATAATAATGATAATGGTATTAATAATGATGATAATGATAATAATGACGATAATGATAACGAAAATGATGATAATAATGATAATGGTAATAATAATGATGATGATAATGACGGTGATGATAATGATAATAATAATGATGATGATAATAATAATGATGATGATAATAATGACGATAATAATGGTGATAATAATAATGACGATGATGATAATAATGATAAGACTAGTCACATAAGAGAAGGATGAATCACCCTATCATAATAACCCTTCTCTTTATGGGACCACCAATAACACTCACCCCAATAGGATTCTTAATGAGGGAGTTAGTGTTAAGACGCACGTGTGTATTTCAGCCTCTCTTTATAAGTGATTCAAGGACCACTTAGAACGTGTGTGTGTGTGTGTGTGTGTGTGTGGACAGGAGAACAGCGAAGGAGGCAGTGAAGGGAGTTACCATGAGGAACAACACCGAGCCATCAAGTGTTGGGTTGAATCTCTCTCTCTCTCTCTCTCTCTCTCTCTCTCTCTCTCTCTACTCATCCAGAAAAAAAAATTACAAGTACAGATCCAAACATGACTACAAACTTTTCAAATCAACAGTAGTCCACGAACAGAAAATATAAACAATGCAGGTATACAATGTACTTAGACAATGCAGGTATACAATGTACTTAGACAATGTAGGTACTGGGTATATAAAAAAAAATAAAAATAAGGCGAAAAATTTGAACGAAACAATATACAGTTGATAAAGTTTTCTATAAAATACCAGACGATGAAAATATTATACATTCCACTTAGGTTCAAATTTACCAAAACACACAACACAGTTTTACACGAATGTATATACAACAACAACAACAACAACAACAACAAAGTAATACAAACATACACCAGGATTAAACGAACCAGCTGCTGAACAATAACACACACACACACACACACACGATGGTCATACAGCAGTGGAATAAATACAATAAAAAAAATATCCTGTGACAAATATTTTCACGGATTTACGAACGTTCTCAGATGTAAACAGTACCTCCACACTCCACCTTCATTAGTCCTGACATTAATACGACTCCACAAGAAAATACGTAAACGGCAACAGAAAAGAAATAAACAAATAAATAAATAAAAATGTGTAACCCCAGCCACTTCCCACTCGTGCGTACGTATAAACCGGAAGCCGCCATATTGAAACACCCTCATCCCTGCCGCCTCTCGGAGATGCTTACAAAGGTCAACTCGATGACGTCAGCG